>JAVJGI010000062.1:15397246-15479558 GCA_035590275.1 Ibycter americanus
CTTCTCTTCTCTTCTCTTCTCTTCTCTTCTCTTCCCTTCTCTTCTCTTCTCTTCTCTCCTTTTTTCTTTTTTCTTTTATTTTTTTTCTTTTCTTTTCCTTTTCTCTTTTCTTTTTTCTCTTCTCTTATCTTTTTCCTTTTTTTTATTTTCATTAAAATCTGTGCATACAAATGCTCAAAATTAAAGTCTGTTTGAAGCAAATTTGCTCATTGATTTTTAAAAAATATATGTATTGCTGAATTAAATAATCCTCTATCAGTCTGCAAGATTGCTGTATGCTTTTTAAAGTCGACTGGATGTCTTATTCTGTGTGACACTGACCAGACTTTATAGACTCTTTTCATAATCCCTGATAGAATAGACCAGCATATGACTATGATTAGTATTGTATCAGTGATAAACAATGCCAAAAGTGGACCACAGGGACAAAAAAGGTATATCAGTGCGTTTTTTACCAGGCATCTTAACACATAAAACATTTGCCTTTATGTTTCACCCTAGTTTTTGAATTGTTACAATTGGGAGATAAGTAATAATTCAGCAGCACAGATTACCAGCTGTGCTTGTTACAGTACTTTTCATATACACACAATTTATACTATATTACTCTGTTTTGGAAAACAAAGAGAGTATTATTAATTTTTAATGAATAATTTAAACTAAATTCCATTAGAATCATTATTCTGAGATTCTTAAACATTAATATGGCAAATATCTGTGTTTTATCTGTTACAGATGAACAAATTACATTCATAAGTCAGTGTAGTCCATTCATTGGTTCACAGATCCCAAAGTCCTTCAGGCAGTGTGACAAATCCACATAATTTCCCTGAGTGCTAGGTTGTGCATTTGTGTATCTGATTAAGTTGAAAGATGTGTTAAAAAGCATATAAAAATCCTCACGTAGACAGATAGCTCCCTATGACTACATATCTCAGATATCTCTGGAGCATTTTGTTATTCAAAGCAAAATGGGCAGTAATTTACACTCAATAAATTGGTTCCAGATCCGCCTGTTTCAGATGATATCACAAGGACAAGATTTTCTGTGAATTTCCCTTACTTTTTGTCAAAGTGTATTCCTTTTAAGAGATTTGCCATCACAAATGCAGATGATATGGAGATAAAGATTTTTCCTCATTCTCTAGAGGATGACAACACGTGATGGATCAACAGTTCAAATACAAGCTATGTTTTGATCAAATCAAATCAAATCAAATCAAATGAGCCTCTTTTCCAATTTTTTGAAAAAGAGGATTCTGGGTTCATGGCAAAATCATGGCATGTGCCATTCAAAATGCATTAATAAATCCTCGACTTGGTACAGACCAGCAAGTCTTTGTAGAGAGGTACAATAACTTTTGATTTGTGACCAAAGAAAAATGAAAATTAAGTGTTGTAAGAGTCAGGCTTTGACTATGAAGAACTAGTCCTGTGTGTGGTCTAAAGTCCTGTGCTGTTTAACAGCTCCACTGAATAATACTTTGTTACAAAGTTTATTAATTTGGTCCAGCAGATTTTTACAGGCAAATGTGAAGAAAAAGCTTGTCTGTCAGCAAGTTGCTCAAAACAAAACAATAACAGCAGCAATACAAATGAATATCAAAGTGTGAAATCAAGAAAACAAAAACTGAGACTGAAAGAAGAGAAAGTTTTCTCATGGTGATATCAATTAGACTTGAAAATTTAAAACAAAATCAAATTGAAACATTGAAACAAAAAAGGAAATAATTTATAAGGTAGAATGCAGCACTGGCAAAAGGATAGTTTGAGTAATGTAATTGTTGTTTTGTATTTCAAACTTTACTAGCTCTGTGGTTATGAATGGATATAATTTTAGGAGAAAGGAGGGAAAATGTGCTTTGGATGACAGTGGTACTTATGTGTGTGCACATGTATGGCTGAGAAAAAAATGCAGCTCTGAAGTTACCCATATCTATACATTATATTATTCAAAGGAAAAATTAATTTCAATGGAAATGCATTAAAGAGGTCCATAGGCACCAATTGCTTGACTCCAGATCAAGTTGCCGTTTCAGGATAAGATCAACAACATCTTGTAGCTCTGGTACAAGCATCCTTTGTGACCTGAAATCAATGAATTACTGGAAATAGCAAAAGTCTCTCCTGTCCCTATCCCTCTGTATAAAGTAAAACTTCAGGTGGCTGATGTGGGTAGTATCTTTATTATTTCTATTGGCTTTGTGCCATTTGAGGAAATTCTGGTTTTCATGATGCAAAGTGAGTTTAGCTGACTGTAAGATATCCACGTTTAACCTTTATTATTTGCTTTATTTTTTTTATTTCAGGAAAGCTTGAGAATATGCAAGATCCAATCCAACTGTGTTCATTGATCTCAATACTTATGGACTCTGTTTCCTTAATCTAAGTGAATATAAATGTGCTTTGCATCATTTTCGTGGTTACTGGCAATGGTATGTTTGTAGAAGTTTTTTCTCTTACAAGTTGGTAAGACACTGCTAAAGTATAATATTTTTGCCTCCTTTTTTTCACTTGAAAAGTATTAATTTGCATGTATTTGTAATTTTGTTCATATCACAGCTTTGCAGCTAGACCTTTATTTGTTGAAGTGTTGCTTTATGATTCTCCTCAGAATTACATTAATTCCATTAGACAGCTTGGTGTGTAAGACCCCTTCATCTCAAACAAAATTGATCCTACCACTTCTTTATATGTACACATAGGTTATCCATAGCTGCTGAAGGTATCAGGTGGAGTTACAGTCCAAATGTAAAAACGTTCTCCATTCTATATTTGTTTTCATGTAAAATATAAGAATAATGCTTATTTACATGTTACTGTTTTAGTTTTCACTTCAGGATTTTTTCCGAAAACCATAAATTAGTTTTTTCCTGGTCAAAAAGGCATTTAAATGCAGGTGTTTATTGCTTTTCTTACTTTAAATAAATAATAACATGCAAAACCAAGTTCTAAGTCAAAACAGAATTAAAATAGTATTGAAGCATTTGTTCCCTGAAAGAAAATGGTAGTAGACTTGTGCCCTTGTTGTTCTTAAGTACTCAACATTTTATATAGACTTACAAGGAAATAAAACCAAGTATTGGAACTTCTGAATAAGGAAAAAGAAACAGCTCAAAAAATGTGAATAGGGTCAGTTGCTGAAATTCTAGTGCATGGTGTCAGATTATTCTGTTGTACTACTAATTTATATGAATTCTTCTTGACACTCAGTAAGAAGAACTACTGTTTTTAATTTTACATATGGAAATGATTGTTTCCACATAGAAAAATTGCAGGCTGTCCTTAGACAGTGTAGTCGGTTGGCAAAATTTTGGTAGCTGGGGGCCTGCAGGGGTGGCTTCTGTGAGGAGATGCTAGAAGCTTCCCCTTTGTCCAATAGAGCCAATGCCAGCTGGCTCCACGGTGGTTCTGCTGCTGGTCAAACCCAAGCTCATCAACAATGGTGGCAGTGCCTCTGTGATATTTAAGAAGGCAAAAAACACCCAACCCGGGCAACTGTAGCCGAAGAGAGGGGTGAGAATATGTAAGAGAAAGAACTCTGCAGACAGCAAGGTCAGTGAATGATAAGGGGCAGGAGGTGCTCCAGGGAGCAGATCAGATACCCACCTGCAGCCCGGGGAGGACCCCACAACAGATCAGGTGGATGCCTGAAGGAGGCTGTAACCCTGTGGGAAGCCCACACCAGAGCGGGGTCCTGGCAGGACCTGTGATGCCATGGAGAGAGAAACCCACACTGGAGCAAGTTTGCTGGCAGGACTTGTAAACCTGTGGTGGACCCATGCTGGAGCAGTCTGATCCTGAAGGACTGCACCCCATGGAAGGGACCCATGCTGGAGCAGTTCAGGAAGAACTGAAGCCCATGGGAAGGACTCATTTTGGAGAATTCATGGAGGAATGTCTCCCATGGGAGGGACTCCATGCTGGAGCAGTGAAAGAGTGTGAGGAGGAAGGAGCGTCAGAGGCTGTGTGATGAACTGACCACAACCCCTATTCCCAATGCCCCTGTGCTTCTGGAGGGGAGAAGGTAGAGAAAAATCGGGGGTGAAGTTAAGCCTGAGGAGAAAGGAAGGGTGGGGGGAAGGTGTTTTTTAAGATTTAGTTTTATTTCTCACTGTCCTACTCTGATTTGATTGATAATAAATCAAACTAATTTCCCTGAATTGAATCCGGTTTGCCCGTGATGGTAATTGCTGAGGGATCTCCCTGTCCTTATCTCAACACATGAACCTGTTGTCATATTTTTCTCCCCTGTCCAGTTGAGGAGGGAGAGTGATAGAGCGGCTTGGTGGGCACCTGGTGTCCAGTCAAGGTCAATCCACCACAGACACTTATTTATGGGATCTTGTGATATGGCCTTGCACTCAGCAGGAAAATAGCCGTTTAATTACACATCATCACATTGCCATTAGAACTAGGTGACTGCAACTTCTTAGCTCTTGGCAATTTGAGAGCTTGTAGGAAATAATGTTGAATTCTGGTAACAACAACAACATAACAAAATTTATCATGAGTCCTTGTAGGAGGGAACATGGTTTTATTTTAAAACAAAAAATGCTTCATTCACTCTCATACACAGTCTCGTAACAAGCAGAGCATGTGTTTATCCAAGTAGTCTGTCCAGCATTCAGGATTAAGGAGCATGTACACAGGTGGGCTAGCCAGGATTCCTTGTGATGACATGGAGAACAAGGAGCACTGTCTACTGAGTTATTATCATGCCTCCTGGCTTCTTCCTACATCGGCAGCCATGGTAGTTTTGGATGTCCTTTTTATATCCCTTAGGAGCTGGCCTCAGTTAGATTTTTCCTTTCTGTCAGTCCTGTCCAACCTTTATGTGTCATTTGAATTGATTAACTTTCCTTTCTCTCTGTACCTTGGTGTCTTAAGGGGCTCATCCTGTTCAGGGTGTGGGCTGTCCTTAATTTTCTTGTCCTGAGTACACTGCATGTACCACTGCAGGGATCTTCTTGACCTGCTCATCTAGCTGCCATAATCACTGTTTTTCTTACATCCCTCTTCTGCTGTTTCCACATCCAGACACTCCCATTGATTCTGCAGTCTCATTTCTATCGCAGTTCTTTGCAGCCTAGGAGGACATTTTAGGAGACAGTTTGAAGTTGCACTGTATAGCTCAGCTGAGGTTTTAAAGCTTTACTGGGGTAACAGCGTTGACCACTCTTTAACAATGAAGGCCAAAGTCTTGACCCTTTCATCAAAGGGTTCAGCAGAAGAAGGAGGTGACCATTTAAGCAGTTTTAGTGCATTATTGCACAAAGCAGGAAAACTATTACTCATAAGCAAATATCCAGGATGTCAGCTGATTTTTTAAAAGAAACAGGATTTGCAGGATCATTGGTTCCCTGGAAAGGACTTTTGTGTTTGGCAGTCCAGGACAAATGGGCACAAAAAGGACATGCTCTGACCCACTGATGTTATTATGTTCTCAGGTGTCATGAAAATCAGGAGATTTTTTGAAAAGGACCTCACATTTGGTAACCTTGTACTAAAGATATCCTATCATCCAGAAGATTTTACTAAGCAGATCAAAAATACATGATGTGTTCTAAAAAGAGCTGAAATTGAAAAAGAATTTCTAAAATGAGTCATACTAGTCAGATTACCTGTAATGTGTTGCCTTGCAACACACACTTTTGACCAAATGCTATTAATAATGGTCTGCAGGATAATATGGCATTAGTAGTAATAATTTAAAAACAGTCCTTTCATTGGCAATTAAATCAAACGAAAAGCCTAGATGATAACAGCCTACACAGTGGTGTGTGATTTATCTTTTTTTCATTCAAGACCAAACTGTCTTTGATAAACTTCAGATGTATGGTCACAGCGGTTCCATTTCCCACATCCCTTTAATACTGTTTTCAGCAAGCTACAAATGCAATTGTAGAAATGCACTTTTCTCAAATGACTTGATAGTTTTTAAGAATTTACATGAAGTCAAGCATCCTCGAGCTGCAGTTTGTACAACCCATTTTGTGAGGGTATTATGTCAGTGTTGTCCTCTTTTACTGTTCATCTACATAATTGTAAGTTTAGTTTGATTAAAGAAAAAATATCATGTTAAACATTATACTGTTATACTCAAATAAGAACCAAATCTTTGAGGTTTTCTTTCTTTTATAATTCTTGTAATTATAAAGGGTAGATAAAATGGGATACAAAAACGTATTTTAAAAGCATTTTATAAAACCAACAGAGATATATATACCTAGGTGTTCGTATGTATTATTTTATGATATAATTTTCCATAATTCTGCCAATTTCTTTAAATGTGTATAGTGATAGACCATGGAGAGAGGAATTAGCAATTGCTAATTGACTGGGAAACACTTAGCATATTTTTGGTGCTGCAGAAATATTAAAAACTACCTAACAACATTTTAAAAAGTTGTAAATGATACAGTGTTAACTGGGGTAATTTTCAGAACTTAATGTCAAAGCCCCACATTTTCTTTTCTTTTCTTTTCTTTTTTTTTTTAATTTAATAGGCAACTGACTGAAACTTCTGTTACTGCAAAATCTACTGGAGTTTTTGTTGGGTTACTGTGTTCTAATCTGAGATGGGCATAAGGTGATAGGGTAATTTCACAGTAGAGAAGGACCAGAAAGGATTAACAGTGAAATCCTACAAAAATGTATTTTTTAAATACAATGTAAATTTCATTTAATGAACACTTTTTTGATCAAATTAATTGCCTTTAAAAGTGAGTACAATTCTATCAAAACTTTGGAGGTGTTCCCCATTTTTTTTAAAACTAACTGAAACCTGAAATGTAAATATCCATTTCCAAGGATTTAAGCACTGAAAGATTAGTACTTACTATGTCTTGTAATAAAAAATGTCTAATGGAAAATTAACTTATTTCCTATCAGCAAGCTAAATCTAAAATGACAGGCTTCATAAAATTGGAAGACAAACTGTTGCAGTGCTTATTAGGTTTTTTCTGCATTTTCTGTTTGCTGATTCTCTTTACCTGTGATGATGATTAAATACATTGAAGTCTTTGTCTGAATTTTTACAAAACAAAGACTAAGCAAAATACTGTGACTCTTTCAAAAACTGATTTGAGCACCTTTGATCTTCTGTGTGATTTGCAGGTGGAGATTTTTCAGGAGGCAATCCAAACTGTCTTTACGTCTTCTCACAGTCTTATTGCAGGTAAAGAGTACAATTCTGTTTTTTCTCTACCCCAGCCTATCCAACTCCTTAAAACATGTTTTTCAAAAATATTTCTTCCTCTTTTAAGATCATTTATCCTAAATATTTTTCCTGGAATTTATACCTGGAATGCCAGACCCTCATAAGCAAATTTCTCATTGACTTCTGTGCTGAAAGATAAGTCTCTATATTTTCTCCATGTTCTTTCTTTCTGTATTTTTGAAAATAAGCTGTTAAAGCTTCTCAGCATTATTATTCTGAATTCTAATACTTTCCACCCAGATGCAACTGGAATAATTGCAACAGAACTGAAAATGCTATGGAGTTATTGTCATGAATAGGTTCATTGCAATGACTAATAACATCAGTGAAAAAGAAAAAACCATGACATATTTAGATTACATACATATACAAAACAATAAAATGTGGAGAAAGTTGGAGAGAGTAAGTGTTAAATTATAATGGTGATGATGAACAGCATCAGACTTGCCCTGGAGTTGTTGGAAAATATGTTGAAAAAGATGTCTTGCAATTTCTCGTTTACCAAATTGTTTCCTAAAATGTGCATAAATTAAAATATTTCACATAACTATCTTTATTGCTCTTCATTATTTGGTGAAGAATGGAAAGGTATTATAGTTAACAGTTTAAAACCACTGTACCTTCAGAATGAAAGCTTGCAACTATATGTAAAAACAGAGATGCTTGTATATTATTTTTCTTTTTTGGCAATCTTATCATATATGGAATATATGTAGGCAAAATATTTACAGCCTCTCAGCCCACTGCTAACTAACTCCTTTTCACAATTATCCATATCCCTTATGCTAAATGGGTGAGCCAGATAAACAACCACAAACATTAAAGAATTTGTGCACATATTGCAGATCCTCTTATTTTACTGAGTAGATGGTATACATGGAATCTTAAAATTCTAATTAAAATAGGCAATTAATAATGCAAAACAAAAAATTAACCTGGACAAGAACTAGAGGTTTTCATTTTTAGAAAAGAGCTTTATTGTATGACATGGAAAACAGAGGGATTGTGGTTAATGGGAGAGCAGAATTATGCAGTATCTATCTTTCAAGCAAGGCACATTCTCACACCACTGCTGGTAAGGGTTAAGTGTTTATTGCATGTCCACCGTGGTCTCTACCAAAGGGAAAAAAGGAATTGTTCCCAGATATCATTCCTGTAATGGCTAAGAACTGAACTGGAATTCTACACGAGAAAGAATATGTCTGGAGGAAAGTGGACTGGGTTTGAAACTCTTGAACTTCTAAACATTTTTGAATGGGCACATCTTGTAGTCATTAAGTTGTAATGCAGAAACAAAATATTATATAGTTCTGTAGTACAGGGTTGTGTATTTATATAGATATGTATATACACGTGTAATAGTATGTAATGGAGCATAATCTCCTAGAATGGCAATAGGTCAAAAGGTATCTTACTATGTCAAACTTTAAGACATTTTACTTTCCATGTCTTTCTCTATATTTACTGATTTAGGCAAGGAAATCCTACTGCTTTCACTCTAAACCTGAAAAATATGCAAACACTGAAGTGATAATTCCTGTGGAAATTCTTGGGTTTGATAGCATTTTTATGCTATGGGTGTTGGCTGCAGAGAACATGAAAAATCCTTTTTTTCTGTTTACATAGAATATAAAAACAAATAAATGTATCAACCCACCTCCATTCTTTTATTCAAGGAAGCTTGCTTTCATTATCTAGTCTTTGACATATTGAAGTAACTTCCCATATTATTTTATTACCTCAGGGGCATATCTTACCCTCCATTTCCACCTTACAGAAACACTCACCAACCTAGAGCTGTTCTGTCTAATAGTTTAAGTGTTATTAAGGTTATACAGCTCATCTCCTTACCCCTTCCAGATGGACTTCACAACTTCACAGAAATTCCCTGCACAACAGGCCTTTGAAGGAGTATTAGAGGCAGAATCCACTTGTTAATGCTTCCCCTCAAGCAGTTGCTGACACTATTGGAGTCTCTGAGTTTCAGTAACATATGCAGTGCAGGTTCGAATGGGGATTATTTTGACCTAGACACCATGAAGAATTTTTGTGCTAAGCCTGGATATGCATGGACCTGACCTCATCTGATACTGTCTTTTTGTGCTTTTTTTCATAATATGAACATCACTATCATGCTGTTCTAACCAAGTAATTTTGTATGTTCTTTTATGTGAAGAATCTTGTTACTGCCTAACTGTTGTTGTGTTTCCAAGAAACTAAATATAGACTTTACCGGTGACCGTATGATATTGTCACATAGAAACAAAAAGAAGTGCAAAACTCTGTGTGAGGACTCTCTGACAAGTCGTGTTCACCTTAGGATTTTAGTTAAGGTCAGAGAAGCACTTTGAGATGAATCTCTCAGTTAGCTGCCTTACTGCACTTGGTGTAACAGGGGCACTTGCTGGCGTCATGGAGGAGTCACCCCATGCACAAATGAAACTCCTTTCAGGTGAGAATGACCTGACTGTGTGCTCCTGACCTGCCTACCTCAGGAACCCTGGCTGCCTGGAAGTGTCTGGTTCATGGGACCAAACTAGTTTTAGCATAGCAATCTCTGAAACAGGTATAGCATCAACATCAGGTCCTCAGCACAACCTGTAGGCTCTACCAGCTTACTCCTACTATGCAGCACTACTTGCTAATTGTAAAAGCAGTGAACTGTCCTCCAGCAGTGGCTATTGTACCACCAGAAAAATACACAAGTCTGATGAACCTGCCAGCAGTGTTGGGGTGGGAGAGGAGGAAGCAAATTGCTTATAACTGTATCCTTAGACCGGTTATTTGTATTGCCTGGACCTTGGGTCTATGTTTCTCTGTCTTTACTCCTGAGTATTTAGGGATCATGATCACTGGTTAAAGAGTAGCAGGTCTATAAACATTTGAATGCTGCTATTAGTAAAAGAGGAATTAATTTCTCACTGGAATAAGGAAGATTGGATCTGGATAATTCATTTGTAAATACAGCCCTTGAAATATTGTGAAAAACATTTCAGAAGCACAGAAGAATAAGGAAATGAATATTTCCAGGTTCCTGAGAGGCTGTTGCTAAATATAGTAAGGAAAATGCATGTATTTGTTACAGCCCTCTAGTTATGTACACTATGAGATGACTCTGTCATGCAAATTAGAAAATCAAAACATCTATTGGGTCGTTAAGGTAATGCTCTTCCCAGGGTATGATTCTCTCTACAGAGTGCTGTCTAGGTATTTATATAGTCCAGTTTTAAATGGCTTAAGAAAAAGTCTTCCAGATTTCACACCAGGACACTGTTTTGCAATTGAATGCATATAACTCTGAGATTGCTTTACAAGTGATTGGCACTCTTCAGAATATATTTATAACATAGCTCTGGTAAAACAAACAAGTATACTCAAATTAGTTCCTGAGGAAGCTAATTTTCTTTCCCAGAGGCTGCAGTACATCTGTCATTCTCCTCACTATTGCTATAATGTTGTCATGCTCAGGCATATATCCCGTAAAAGCTTATCCTCAGCTCTAACCTCTGTTTTATTCTTTGCTTCCTCTTAACTGCCTCCATGTAAAACCCTTATGTCCAGTGTGTATGTGCTTTGACTCCAGACTCAGCTGCATGAGATATTGACAGAAGTGGTACAATTGCTGGAGATATGGAAGGAAGCATGATTTTGCTTTAAAGATGACTTTTTTTCTGTCCACCTTGTAACAAAAATGTAGCCATCGTTTAGGTTGCGGAGACTAGCCAAGCAACTGTTAGGAGATGTTATCTTGTCACACAGAAGGGTACATCAGAATTTTGCTTACCTTTGCAAGTTCTGCAAGCAGCATGGTTAAAGGAGAAACATTTGAAATCTTCAGACATTAAAATATCTTGAGGAAGCTGGTAGAGGTTAGTGTCAAATGAACGCCCTTCAAGCATGAGTGACCACACGCAGTGGTTATGGCAATGGAATCTTGCCTGTCTGTGCAGGGTTCATGCTTCAAGCATTCAGGTTCACATATGGGAAGTCATGACAAGTTCCTATCGTGAGCATGAGTGAATTCTTCTTAAGGATCTGGAATTAGAAAATACTGCTGAGATATTTTACATCTTCCTCAGCATTTTTCTGAATACTGCTAAAATAGCAACCGAACAACAAACAGCAAGAGTACATCAGTTATGCTAGTCCTGTAGCCTGATACAGGCTGGATTCAAAGAAAGAAGTATGCTGAGCTGGAAGTGTCTCAGGTGGACAGGCTGCAGAAAGCCTTAGGAAAGACAAACATATTTTGTCAAGACATCTCACAAAGTGGCTGGATTAGTTCAAATAACAAAATTCCAAAGCAGCTTCCCAGGCTGTGCTGGTGCATCTATAGCTTGCACTGCAGAAACAATTGGAAAAGACTATCTGACCACTGCCTAAATGTCCATGCCGACTAACCAAAGCCTGTTGTTGCCAGGCAGAGGAGTACTGGGAACCCCCTGCTCTCGATTGCGATTTCAGGAATCCTGGAGCACAAACTAGGCATGTTTCATTTGTGCTTGATTCTGAAGCTGTGCGCGGTGCAGGTGCCCGGGCACTGGCGGAGGCTGCAGGGCCCCTGTGAGGAGCGGCCGGGGCTGCCTCCAGCCAGGCACAGCCGGTTCCAGCCGGCTCCAGCCCACCCCCGCAGGGCACGGCCGGGCCCCACAGCCCGGGTGGTGGGGCCTCAGGGAAAGGGCAAAATGCTACCCATGCATAGGGGAGTGAAGGAAAAAAACCTGAGCGAGAAATAGCTCTACTAATGCCAAGGTCAAAGAAAGAGAGGAGGAGGTGCTCTGGGCACTGGAGTAGAGATTACCCTGCAGCCCATGAAAGACCATGGCGGAGTAGGTATTTCCCTGCAGGGTGTATAGGAGTCTGGAGTGGAGAGAAGTTGGGCCTGGGCAAAGCAGGAGGAAAGCTGTAGTTTTAGTGTTTGTCATTTTTTCTTATGACCTAAATCTATTTTAATTCCCAATAAATTAATTTTCCCCAAGTTGAGTCCGGTTTGCCCATAGCTGGTAAGCAACCTGTCTGTCCTTACCTCAACCCACAAGCTTTTTCATTCCTGTTGTTGTTCTATTTTCTGGCTCTGTACTGCTGAGGAAGGGCAGTAAACCAGCAACAGGGTGGGCATTTGCTCTTAGCCAAGGTTAAACCACCACCATCATTCATACCAATTATTTTTTTCACATGTTCTTAAAGATCTCCAAAGATAGAAACTTTATAATCTCCCAAGGCATTCTGTTCTATCCACATAATTAGAAGTTTTCTTAAGAACAGACTGAAATCTTTTCTGCAAAGTTATGTTCAGCGGTATGACTTAGGCATAGCAAACAGAACCATCTTCCCTGTTTGCAACAGTTCTTTGATGTACCTGAAGATGGTTATAGCTCTATTCAGTCTTATCTTCCTTAGCCTAGAGTACCCCAAATATATTAATCTCTTTGCTATTTTCTAAGTACTTTGTTCCAGACTTTTTTCTGGGGCCTGATAGTAAATGGACTCATCTATAATTCTTTGTTTTCTCTTTTGTCTTCTTTCCTTTCCTTTCTGAAGTTAGGCATTACACTTAAATCTATTATTTCAGTGAAATGAGCTCATAAGCTAGGCAGGGACCTGAAGACAGTTACAGGGTTTTTGCAAAGTGTATTTGCTATAGTGTAATAGACTACTTAAACATTATTTCAAATTAAAATCCAAAACAAATCAAGCAAAAAACACCGTATATGTTTCCTTGTTCTGTCTAAAATGAAGACATAAAACATAAACAGAAAGGCTACCTTTGAATATAACGGAGTTTCCTTCTAATAACCCAAGGGGTTGTAAAGTCTCTGCCTGCTGCACCATGAAGACAATACTCAGAAGGGCACTGAGTATAGGTGTATTAATATTTTTGGTATACTGAGAAAAGAAAATGACAGATGAAATAATTCCCAGACGATTGTACTTCTTTTGAAGAATGTAGAATTGGGTGCATAATTCCGAGTCTACTTAACTTAAATGTTGTATCTAGTTTAAATAGACAGTCATTAAATATGAGTAACCAGACCAATTAAACACAGTCAGAAAAACTTCAGACCAAATACTAAATAAAATTTCCTTTAATGACAATAGAATAATATTTAGATATGTAGCAATACATTGTAGGATACCAGAATGACCAGCTCTGCATACACAATTCTGAAGCACAGCATGTGCAGAATCAGTTCCTTTTCATGTAGTCTTGTGTACACTATAAAGGCACTTCCAGCCATGCTATGAGTTATGGGCAGCTTCATTGGTTTGTTACAAAATTTTACATCAGTAATTGGCCATTTGTGTGCATTACACTGCAGTCTTTGATTTATTTCTGTACTTTCAAAGCCTCTGATCTGAACTCTCAGGGACCCCTGCCACAGTCTTGTGATTACTCACTTTTATGTACCTGTCTAGTGTGCACAACACCAGTGTTTAAAAGCATATCACTGTATATATTTCACTTTCTCCACTAATTATTATTAATATCTGACTAACTACTGCAGTTTTTGTTACCGTTTTAAATGTCTTTCTTTTCAGATTATAGCCCAATCACAATATAAAGTGAGATATACAACTTGATCTTACTTGGTCTGCCCTAGAATTGCCTGTGTCTCCACTGACAACAAAGATACCTACAGAAAGTCGGTCTCCACTGACAACAAAGATATCTACAGAAAGCAAGCTGCTAACATGCATGTCTCAGTTAAATGCATAAAATCTGATGGAGGAATTCTGTGGGTTTTATTTCATTAGTAAAGAAAAAGGTGACGAGTCAAACAGTATAAACAAATGGGGAAATGAGGAATGAGAAAGTGTTTGGACATTAAATCTAGTTAATTGTTAATTTTAGTTCATTGTTTCAACATCTGCTAGATGCATCATGAAAGGGAATATCATCAATAGTATTCATTTATGAAGTAGTTCTGTACGATATATTTTTTTTCAAGGAAAACGTACCTGCTGCTTCTCTTACAGCTGCAAAGACCACTGTAATAATCTTTATTCATGTATAATAAATATATGTGAAGTATGACAAGCAGTAAAACCCAGCAAGAACATTTCCACTTCATTCCATAGGACCAGAAGAGAGCATGCATTTTCTTTTCTTAGTAGCCCTGTACAGCTATGTTATCCAGAACAATGCTCAGTTTCATAAGTATAATCAGTGAAGAACTAGAAGGATTTAGTTAGAGCCAAGACTTAATAATAATGTTTTGTATAACTTAAGATGAAAGGGTGACACCACGGGGGAGAATGTAGTGAATGAATGGCAAAAAAAAAAAAAGAAAAAACCCATGAAAAACAGATTTGTTTCTATAAAAAAAAAGTTGAATGACTGTGAGACTTCGTGGAAGATAGGCTTAGAAGGTAGTATCAGCTAAGAGACCGAACAGAAATGAGGAACCAGAGAAAGAAGTTTTACATTTAGTAATTAATACTTAAACAAAAAATAACTGAAAACAAAAGAAGAGAAAGAATAATGAAAAATAAGAGGAATGGAAATAGTTGAAATAAAAACAGAGCTGTGCTTTGCAAAAAGCCAGGTGTGCGTGTAAGGAATACCAGTTATGCATGGGAGTCTAGGGTAGCCAACAAGGCTGATGAATGAGAGGTAGCTCAAATGTGACATTCTTTGGTAACCATAAACCACAGCAAATACCAAGAACAAAAGAACTCTACCCCAGCACAATGCTGGGCATGAAATGGGAGACATGCCCGAGGCTCCATTAAGTCCACAAAATATATCACTATTCATTTTTATGGAAGTGATTGGATACTGGGGTGATGGATGAATAGACAGATAGGTAGATAATACAACAAACAGAGATTGCTCATGGTTTGACTGCCATTATTCATATTTAGCAATCACAGTTGGATTGGTGAAGACAAAGCAGACATCGCAATATATTGGGTTAATACTGATGAAAACAAAGAGATGTAATATTTCTTTTTAGTTCTGCCTGTGCTGCCATTTCACTTATAGAGTTATAAATCGCACTTACTGAGAGAAAAAAACCCAGGGTGATATGAACACTTCAGTATAGACAGCATACTGAAGTCTCACAAACTCTGACAAAGCAAAGATTAAAAATAATAGTAATTCTAGAAAGAGGACAAATACTGTAGGAAATAATAAAAGTGACACAGTCAATAAAGTTACTGCCAATCTGAACAGCAGACTTTAAAATTCTGAACATTAAGCATGTAATTTAAAAAACAAATAGTTTGAAATAAAATCCATGGTTTATGAGCAAAAATAAAAGGCATATGTTACACTTTCACAGTGGTGTGGTAATAATGGCTTATGAAATCCATACAGAGGAGGAAAAAAAGAAAAAGAACAAGCCACAATGTCATGAAATTGAAAAAAAAAAAAAAATATTGTTTCTTCCCCCCCCATTTTTTTCTTTTGTTTTCACTTCAGTACCTTAAATTAATTCTACCTGTAATTCCAGTTATTGTTGTACTAAGGATTGTGGAAGCGAAAATACCTCTTCTCCAAAGACTTTATGACTGAAATAATATGTCAGCTGAATTCTAGGAAACAATGGGTAAAGCTCCAAAGTCACTCATCAGGGCACTGTAAGAGACAAGAACACAGTTCAGGTGCCATACATAAATCCCTGTTAATTTACCGGATAGCTGTAACTACAGTGGTATTCTGTATGCGTAAATGACTTGAGCAGCATGTATCTCACTGATGTATCACAGTATAATATGCAGGATATATCCACAGAAAATGACTGATTAACCAAAATCAGATTTCATGAAAAGGGAAGTTTGATAGCACCTATAATAGCAAAAAAATTATGCACAAAAGAAAGCACAGTACCTGACTGCTTACCTTTTCATAAAAATGACTGTTACTATGATTAACTATTTTATATCCACAGATATCCACTGCAGCTTCTTTTAGGAAAATGTATAATCTCCACTTTGCTTAATATTACAGTTACAATATTTGGTGAGAAAGCTACAGCAATGAAATAACATATCCATCTATAAATGTTCAAAAGCATTGTAGTTTGCAAATCTGTATCAGACAACCATGTAGAAAGGTGATTACATTTGGAAATTTAAACCTACAAAGGGTGGTTTTTAGGGAAGTGAGGTGTGCAAGTATGTGTCAGAGATGATCAGCAATGACTTGACAACAACCCATTAATGACTTGAGTATAGAAGGTAAAGCCATGGTGAGGAAATTTGTTAAATATACCAGTTAGGATGCTCTGTCAATAAAAAGGAGAATTAGAAAGTTTTACAGGAAGATTTGGGTGACCTGGAAGATGGGAGTAATAAAAGCATTAAATGTTATAATTTTAAAGAGTTTTTTTTAAAAAACAGCACCAACAACAAAGGAAAATCTGGGAGATTTAAATTGGATATTAGCAAAAAAGTTCTTCACTGAAAGGGTGGTCAAGCATTGGAACAGGCTGCCCAGGGAGGTGATGAAGTCACCATCCCTGCAGGTGTTCAAAAAACATGTAGATGCAGTGCTTAACGATATGGTTTAGTGACAGACTTGACAGTTCTGGGTTAATGGTTGAACTCAATAACCTCAAGTCTTTTCCAATCTAAATGGCTCTGTGATTCTATGATCTGTTAAAACCATTCTATGATCTGTTAAAACAATAAGCTCATCAATAGATGGAGAGGAAACCCCGTGTATTTTGACTGATCTCAATGAAACCCACACAGAGCTACCAGAACAGTACCCTTGGAAAAAAAGGAATTGTGATCTTGTGGCATTTTATTCAAGGTATTTTCAACTGACATAACAAGATATTCCCACCTTTACAAAATACAGTAATGAAGTAAGAAATTCTGTTGACATATATTCTGTAAATTTCTGCTTACCCTCATGGAAGAAAAATTAGGTCAGGTAATTAAAGCACAAAAGAGTGAAGACAAGACTATATAAACTTTTTTTTTTTGTAGTAGTAGTCTAGCAAAATACAGTGTGAGAATAAATATGATATTTTGTTTTCTAAGTGGAGATTGAAAGAGTTCTGTAATTGTGCTACTGTGAATGCCCTGTAGAACCAAAAGCCTAGCTTGTGACACAACCTAATTTTAAATTAATCATGGAATGGTATAGGTTGAAAGCGACCTCTGGAGATCATCAGGTCCAAAGCCCCTGCTCAAGTAGGTACACTTACAGCTTTTTTCCCAGGATCATGTCCAGATGGATTTTTGTTACCTCCAAGGATGGAGACTCCATAACTTCTCTGGGCAACTTGTGCCAATGCTGTTACACTCGGTGAAAAAATTTCTCCTGATGTTCAGATAGAACCTCCTATTTCACTTTGTGCCCATTGCCTCTGGTCCTGTCACTTGGCACAGTGGACAGCTCTGTCTTCTTTGAGCCCTCCCTTCAGGTATTTATATACATGAATGAGATTCACACACACACATCCTCCCCCAAGCCTTCTCTTCTCTAGGCTCAGCTTTCTCAGTCTTTCCTCATAAGAGAGATGGTTCAGTCTGTTAATCATTTTAGTGGCCTGTTGCTGGACTCTCCCCAGTATGTCCAAGTCTCTCTTGTACTGGGAAGCCCAGAACTGGACACAGAACTCCACGTGTGGCCTCAGTACCAGTGCTGAGTAGAGAGGAAGGATCACTTCCCTCAACCTGCTGGCAACACTCCTCTGAACATAGCCCAGGATAACATCAGACTTTGTGGCAAGAGGAACATTGCTGGTGCATGTGCAACTTGGTATCCACCAGGACACCTAGGTTCCTCTCTGCAAAGCTGCTTCCCAGTTGGTCATCCTCCAGCATGTACTGATTGTGGGGTTATTCCTCCCCAGATGCAGGATTTGGCACTTCCCCTTGTTGAACTTCATGAGCTTCATGTCAGCCCATTTCTCAAGCATGTTGAGGTCCCTCTGGGTGGCAGCACAACCCCCTGCTGTGTCAGCCACTCTTCCCATTTTTTTGTCTTTTGTGAACTAGCTGATGGTACACTCCACCCCATCAGTTACATCATTAATGAAGATGTTAAACAGGACTGAAGCCACTATTGACTCCCTAGGCTATACGGTTGGTTACTGGCCTCCAAGTAAACTTTATGCTAGGAATCACCTCCCTCTGGGTGTGGTCATTCATCCAGCTTTCAGTTCACCTCACTCTCTGCCCATCCAGCCTATATTTCATCAGCTTTTTCATGAGGAGGTTGTGGGAGATCATGCCAAAAGCCTTGCAGGTGTCAAAGCAGACAATATGCACTGCTCTCCTGTCATCTACCAACTCAGTCATTACACTGTAGAAGGTTAGCAGGTTGGTCAAGCATGACTTCCCCTTTGTGAATGCATGCTGACTACTGATAAATTTCTTGTCCTTCATGTGCCTGGCAATGGTTTCCAGGAATAGCTGCTCCATCACCTTCATAGGGATTGAGGTGAGGCTGCCCAGCCTGTAGTTTCCCAGTCCTTCCTTCTTACTTTTCTTGAAGATCACAGAATCACAGAATGGTCATGGTTGGAAGGGACCTCTGGAGATCATCTGGTCCAAGACCCTGATAAAGCACATACTCCTAGAGCAGATTGCACAGGATGGCATCCAGGTGGGTTTTGAATGCCTCCAGAGAAGGAGATTCCACAGTTCCTCTGGGCAGCCTATTCCAGTGCACTGTCACCCTCAGAGGAAAGAAGTTTTTCCTCATATTCAGATGGAACTTCCAGTGCTGCGGTTTGTGTCTGTTGCCCCGTGTCCTGTCACTGGACACTACTAAAAAGAGCCTGGCCCCATCCTCTTGAAATTTGCCCTTAGGATAATTGTAGATATTGGTAAGGTCTCCTCTCAGTCTTGTCTTCTCCAGGCTAAACAGGCCCAGCTCTCTCAGCCTTTCCTCATAAGGAAGATGTTCCAGTCCCCTAATCATCCTTGTAGTCCTCTGCTGGACCCTCTCCAGTAGTTCCCTGTCTCTCTTCAACGAGGGAGCCCAGAACCAGACACAGTACTCCAGATGCGGCCTTACCAGGGCAGTGTAGAGGGGGAGGATAACCTCCCTCAACCTGCTGGCCACACTCCTCTTAATGCACCCCAGGATACCATTGGCCTTCTTGGACACGAGGGCACACTGCTGGCTCATGGTCACCTTGCTGTCCACCAGGACTCCCAGGTCCTTCTCCACAGAGCTGCCTTCCAGCAGGTCAACCCCCAGCCTGTACTGGTGTGTGGGGCTATTCCTCCCCAGGTGCAGGACCCTATACTTGCCTTTGTTGAACTTCATTAGGTTCCTCTCTGCCCAGCTCTCCAGCCTGTCCAGGTCTCACTGAATGGCAACGCAGCCTCCTGGGGTATCAACCACTCCTCCCAGTTCTGTATCACCAGCAGCTTGCTGAGGGCACACTCTGTCCCTTCATCCAGGTCACTGATGAATAAGTTGAACAAGACTGGACCCAGTACTGACCCCTGGGGAACACCTCTGGCTACAGGCCTCCAACTAGATTCTGTGTCACTGGTCATAACCCTCTGAGCTCTGCGGTTCAGCCAGTTCTCAGTCCAGCTCACTGCCCTCTTATCTAACCCACACTTCTGGAGTTTACCTATGAGGATGTTATGGGAGACAGCGTCAAAAGCCTTCCTGAGGTCAAGGTAGACAACATCCACTGCTCTCCCCTCATCTACCCAGCCATTCATTCCATCTTAGAAGGCTATCAGGTTGTTCTGGCATAAGCATATGTTATATCTTTATTACTATAAGTGGGAAAAGATAGGAGTGACGTATTCTTTCCATCAGTCTTCAGGCACCTCTCACAATTGCCGTGACTGAAATGGCATCAGCCAGCAACCACAATACTTATGGGTACATATAATCAGGACCCGTGGGTTTTAGTTTGTTCGGTTTGCTTAAGTATTTCCCTGACTTTTTCACCTTGCTCCTTATTTTTGCCCTGGTTTCTGGAACCTGAGGTTCCTGAAAGATGTTCTTGTTAGTAAACATGAAGGCAAAGAGAACATTCAGTACCTCGAACTTTTCCATGTCCACTGTTACCGTTACTCCTGCTCCATTCAGCAGTGGGACCATGTTTTCCCTACTCTTTTTTTCACCTATGTACTCATAGAAACCCTTCTTGTTGCCTTTGACATCCCTGGCCAGATTAAATTACATTTGGGCCTTGGCTTTCCTAACTGTGTGTCTGTGTGCTCAGACAGTATCTCTGTATTCCTCCCAGGTTACCTACCCTTGCTTCTACACTCTATCCATCCTTTTTATGTTAGAGTTTTGCCAGGAGCTCCTTGTTCATGCATGCAGGCCTCCTGGCATTTTTGCTTGACTTTCTGCTGATTGGGATGGACCGCTCCTGAACGTGGAAGAAGCGATGCTTGAATATTAACCAGCTTTCCTGGGCCTCTCTTCTCTGCAGGGCCTTATCCCATGGGTCTCCTCCAAGCACATCCTTGAAGAGGCCAGAGTCTGCTTTCAGGTTCAGTGTTTTGATCTTGCTTTTTCCCTCTTATCTCCTCTCAGGATCCTGAACTAGATCATTTCATGATCACTGCAGACAAGCCTGCCTTCAGCCTTCAAATCCCCAATAAGCCTATACTTGTTTGTGAGTATGAGGTCCACCAGAACACCTGTCTTTATTAGCCCATCTATGACTTGGGTCAGGAAGTTGCCATTAATGCTCCCCAAGAATCTCTTGGATTGCTCCTTCCTTGCTATGTTGTTCCTCCAGAAGATATCAGACTGGTTGAAGTTTCCCAGGAGGACAAGGTCCTGTGAATATAAGGCTGCTTCTAGCCTTCTGGAGAAGGCGCCATCCAGTTGTTCTTCCTGATCAGGCAGTCTATAGCATACATACACTATAGTCACCCATACCACTCTGCTCTTTCATTCTCACTCATAAGCTCTAACTCAGCTCATCATCCATACCCAGATGGAGCTCCATGCATTCCAGCTGTTTCCTCACACAAAGAGCAACTCCTCATCCTTTTCTTCCCTGTGCTTCCTAAGAAGCCTGTATTCTTCCATTGAAGCACTTGTTCTATGAGCCACGCCACCAAGTCTCTGTGATGCCAAAAAGATCATGGCCTTACAACAGCACACAGATCTCCAGTTCCTCATGTTACTCCCCATGCTGTGTGCATTTGTCCACAGGAACTTCAGAGAAACCCCCCACCATGCTGATTTCCCAAAAGATCTGTTGGTTTTTTCCATAGTAGTGCTTTTTAGGCACTTCCTGGCTTTGATGCAAATGCTAGAGGTGATCCTGCTCAGGCCATGTTTTGTTGGTTTTGTGTACCTTTTCAGGCACATCATTTCAGGCGCTTGTCAACCTTGTCCATCACTCCCTCACAGGGCTGCTAGGAACTCCTTACGTCCCCCATTTGTTTCTAGTTTAAAGCCTTCCTTACCAAGTCAGCCATCCTACTGGTAATAATATCTTTGTCCTGCCTATTCAAATGGATCCCATCTCTCCCAAAATGTAGCTTGATTATTGTTATAAAAGTGAATACACAACATAGTGTTTTCAAGAAAATATGGGACTGCAGTCCAAGAAGTCCTTTTAGTTCATGTATACCTGTATATATCAACAGAAGGTGGTTAGCTGGCTACATTTGTGGCAACTAAACAACTGGAAAAAAGAACTGCTCATTCTGCCTTGATTTTTTATTTAGTTTAGAACCTCCAGTACAAATTTGTGCCACCAAATATCATTACCTGTTCACTATAATGTGCTCCTGTTAATACCATGTAGTGTTATCAATTCAGCTCATGCAATATCATTCTCATACAAGTCCTCAATGAAAATTAATTGAAAAAAGTAAGCCTGAAAGGGCAATTAAAATGATTGGAAAGGAAGAAATACTGAAAAAACAGACTAAATTATACAACAAAGAAAACTGTTATAGATACTGCTGTAGAGGAAACCAAGGATTATCTAAGAACCTCTTGATGTAGAATAAACTGATTATTTAAGAGTTTATTAATTTTTAATAAAGAAGCACAAAATAAAGTAAGAACCTCAGTTAAAATATAAAAGAAATAAATTAATAGTAACAGAAGGTTAACATGATAATCTAGTTGCTATGGTAACCACAGGAAGTAAAAGACAATGGTGTCACTGTTGAATTGTACACAATAGTAAAATAAATAAGTATTCCCCGGCAGGAGAGACTCTGTATCATATCCATAAGTTGTAATGAGGTTAGTTATCTCTTTAAAAGCCTTCACTGCAAACTGCCTATTGTCTACTACATGTCAAAGAAAATAAGATACCAGCAGCACAGATGATAACAAGGTAAATATTTTCTTAAAGTTAACATGTGTTACTTCAATTGGTTTCATCCCCTCAAATTCATTTTGTGCTGGCTTTCTTCACATAGTAGCTCAGACTTACAAAACCGACCTTAAATCACATCATCAGCTTTCAAGTGGAAATGGCAGTAATCATATTTGCTTAGTTAATTTGATGGCAGCATATATGTTACTAGGTTTTTCCAGAAGAATTAAAAAAAATATACCTTTAAAAAGAAAACTGGTACTAGTCCCCAAATAGTTTATTCCACAAAAAGTACATGGTTTGGTTTACATTTTGCTGCCACAACTCCTGTAAATTTTACTCATTCTGAATAATATAAGCCTTTTTCTTCCCTTCTCTGATCCCCCCCAAGTTCTGCAGTGACAGACTTCCATCAGAATATTCTAAATCTCAAACTGTTTCCTGCATTTCTTTAGACAGATGGGCTTTTCAGGAGTGTTTTTACAGAGCCACTACTAATTCAAAACAGGAAAAAATTGTTTTGTGGCTTCCTCATGAGACATTAGTCTCATTTATTTAGCCATTGTAATTTGTAGCCATAGTAATTTATGGTACTACTTTGTAGCCAGTTACTGTGACAAATGCCATAAAAATATTTTGTATTTTTCACTGCAGTCAGTTTGAGTGGTGTATTTTGTCCATACAGTTTGAATTAGTTTTTGCTTGGAGGCGTTGGCAATATCAATATGGGTTCTCTGACTCAGCAAGTTACTCTTAGCCTTTAGTGTTCCATATTGTGGTGGTACTGCTGCCGCTCCACTAAAGATTTATCTTGAGCGTGCCCATGTAATGTTTCATCAGCCTTTTTTTCAGGCATTTATGCATATATTATCTGGCCAGTGAAAACAGGTTTGAGCAATCTATTATCTAATATATAGATGCCTGGACCAGCACGTTGGTGCTTAAAGAAGCATACAGCTGTGCTGCTGATCTCAATATTCAAAACTACATTCTGTCGCTTCATATCAGCAAAATCATTCACACAGACTCATGTGGAAAGTATTGAGATGTTTCCTCTGATGACTGCAAGTTTCTTAACTTCAGCGTGTTACATAATACTGGTTATGAAAAATGAATAGAACACATTTTTATTCCAAGTAATTTTTTTTCTCTTTAATACAGAGATGAGTTTTTAATGTCCCAAAACAGAACTTGAATTCATCTCTATTGTCATCCATGTATATTTTATCAGTTATATTGTCAACCTAGATAAATTCTCCCACAGATTTTTCAGTTATTCAGTGGGAGCACAAAGATCTAGTTGACTTTTCAGCATCTTCTAGCTTTTCAGTGTTGTCAAACTGGATGAGGACCTTAATATCCTTTATGTTGATGTGCAGTCTTTATCACTTGTTCTTGTGATAAAAAGAGTTGATGATCCTAATATGTGCATAATCATTAGCAAACAACAGCCTACAGTACAGCATTTATATAAATATTTATTTAGCACAAAATTTTTCTCATGTATATGCTGGCAAATACAGATTCCTTTACACCAACTAAGTACAACCTACAGGTTATACTATAGAGCAAGCTATTGTAACTTTTTTGTCACCGAAAAACTTAAGCAGTCCACTTTAAACAAGGACATGTGCCTTCACCCATTATAAACTAAAATAAATATATTTGAAAACTCGTCTGAATAATGAAATTTTTCCTGAAGCCTTGAGTGAACCTGAGAGCTGATAGCACGATAGTACTAAAGATTTTGGATTGACTAAATAATATTTTTGTTAAATGTCCCTTATTGTACAAGTCATATTAGTCTGATCAGTGTCATGGTTTAACCTCAGTAGGCAGCAAAGCACCACATAGCTGCTAGCTCACTCCAGACTGGTGGGAAAGGGGAAAGAATCAGAACAGTAAAAGTGAGAAAACTCATGGGTCAAGGTAAAGACAGTTAAACAGGCAAAACCAAAAGCTGGACATACAAGCAAAGCAAAATAAGGAATTAATTCACCACTTCTCACTGGCAGCAAGTGTTCAGCCATCTCCAGGAAAGCAGGGCTCCATCATGCATAACGGTTACTTGGTGTCCTGGTTTCGGCTGGGATAGAGTTAATTTTCTTCTTAGTACCTAGTGCAGTTCCGCATTTTGATTTTGGTGTGAGAACAATGTTGACAGCACACAAATGGTTTTAGTTGGTGCTGGGTAATGTTTATACTAAGTTAAGGATTTTTTGGTTTCTCAGGCCCTGCCAGTGAGAGGGCTGGAGGGGCACAGGAAACTGGGAGGGGAGACAGCCAGGACAGCTGACCTGAATGAGCCAAAGGGATATTCCATACCATGGGATGTCATGCTCGGTATATAAACTTGGAGGGGCAGGGGTTGGCCGGTACTGGGGTCTGACTGGGATCTGCTGATTGCTGTTCGGGGACTGGCTGGGCATCAGTCAGCATGTGATGAGCAACTGAATTGTGCATTTGTTTTCTTTCCTCCTTTCCCTTTGGATTTCGTTCCTCTCCCCCTCTCCCTCCTTTTCATTGTAAGTCTCACTATTATTAATAGTATTATTGTTTTTTATTTTATTTTAATTTTTAAATTGTTCTTAACCCTCGAGTTTTACATTCCTTTCTAATTCTCTTCCCCATCCCTTGGGGGTGGGGGAGTAAGTGAGTGGCTGTGTGGTACTTAGTTACCAGGTGGGGTTAAATCACAACACTTGGGAAGATGAATTCCATAACTCTGAATGTCCCACTTTCCTCCTTCTCCTCCCACCTTTTTGTTGCTAAGCATGACATCATATGATATGGGATATCCCTTTGGTCAGTTGGGATCAGCTGTCCTGTCTGCGTTCCCTCACGGCATTTTGTGCACCCCTAGCCTACTCACTGGTGAGGTGTTGTAAGAAGCAGAAAAGATCTTGACCCTGTGTAAGCACTGCTCAGCAATAACTAAAATATCCTTGGATTATCAACACTGTTTTCACCACAAATCCAAAACTCACCACCATACCAACTACCACAAAGAAAATTAACTCTATCCCAGCCAAAGCCAGTACAATCAAAAACTGAACAGATTTGCTAGATGTTTATTAGCATCAGTGCTGTCAACCATAATTCTCCTTACAATATTTTTATCACTGAGAGAATCTGTATGGTTGTTATCATGCCTGAGATGTCAATGTTTATTACTTTTTCATGTGAAAAAATTTTCTTTATATGAAGTTTGTCAAAAATACAGTCTTTCTGAACCACTTTATCTCTGTGTTTTAGTGGGAATACCATAAGTTTCTGTTGAATGATTCTATTGCAGCTGTTCAGTAGTTCTAAGCATATCACAATGGTGGTACTGCTACTATCTGTTTCTTGATGGGTAGCTTAAGTTTCATTTAGTATTTTGTCAGAAATGATAGATGAATGATTTAATGCTGTTGAATTGTTCACTTTGCACCAGTGATTCAGGATTTTTCTTCTCTCAGTTGACAGAATTTGATCATCCCCATTGAAATGTTGTGCAATAGCACCATCATAGGGGCACATATAATTTAAAGCCACTATAGAGATTTTTGATGTGATACCATTTTGCATTTTGTTGTCATTTCTGCTTATCTCCATTAGCATTTTAAATCTTTCATTTATGGCAAGCAGCTTCCTTGTTTACCAGTTTTCACATTTTACTCGAGTTTTGTGCCATATTTGTACTTTAAGAATGCTCTGATTAAATTATTTTTTAAAAAAACCAGAACCAACACATCTCACATTTGCCTTTGACAAAGCAAAGAACCTGCTCTGAGGTAGTGCATGCTGCCTGACTTGCATCCTGACTGACAAAAATCAAAGAAATAAAATAGTAAATTCGTCCCAGTATCATCTACTCCATTCTTCTTCTCCAGTGCAGGGTCAGCTATAAATGTAACATTCCTTAAAACATATATATATATATTTCTTTTGTTAGCCTACCACAAGATAACTACCATATAATTCCTATTCAGTGTCCCTCTTGGTTTAGTGTGGGTTTTTTTAACACTTCCTATCACAAAAGTATTTTTTACTGGGAGGTGCTGGTCTGTTATGATACCAGGAAGAAAGGCATTCAGACTTTGTAAAGTCTCATGTTAAATGATACTTTAAAACTATGAGAGCTAACAAAATAAAGAGAAAATAGTATAGATAATCTTATACCCTTATAGATTCCAGTAACCCTGAATTGTGCAACATTGAGTGGTCCTCCAAACAGTGTGCAACACTCCATGCTGACCCGGTCCATGGAAAAGGTTACTCCATTTTGGTGATTCAAGCTATCACAGGATCTTCTCAGAAGGAAAATCTTGAAATCTTTCTTGTACTTGAAAATTGCCACCACATTATCCCTAAGACTTTTTTTTTTTTCTTACACTGAAATTATGTTCATTCAAATTCTCTTTGTAAACCATGTTCATTAAACATTTGATACTTATTGTTCTTTAAGCAGGACTTTCTGTAATGGTTCACTTCCTTTTTTCCACTGTTTTTTAAACTAAGCCAGTAATCTAACTGATACAGAATCAGATTAAGTTTTCTTCAACTATTCATGGAAAGCAATGTCAAAAGCACTATTAAATTTAACATAAATAGCATTATAGGACTTGTCTTTTATAAATCTAGACCGGTGCGACAAGATTTGTAGCTTACAACTCCATGCTGTCTTTTATGTTTGTTATATGTTATGTTTAGTGTATTCCAGGTGCTTGCAAATAGCTTGATTATTTGACATTTTCCATTTGATCTTTTAAAAAGCTAAACAGCATTAAGAATGACTTCCATTAATTTCTTCTTCTCTGCGCTTCTGAGTAATTGAATCTGAATCCTTTAATGTGTTACAATTGGTATTTAAATTGAAGTCATCAGGGATTTTGTGACATATAGCACCCCATAAGTTGATCATCCAGCAAGCAAATGGCGTGATACATAAATAATTCTGACATCTGAAAATTCTAAATTGCCTCATAGTGATATTGCTAGCAAATTGCTATGCCTAGGCTATGTATGAATCTAGAATTTTTGCTTCTCAGCTTGTTAAAGTACTATATTAATGATGACTACCTGAAACTCAGTAGGGTACTATTTTTATTTTCTTCCCTAAATCTATGCTCATCTAGGTCCTTGTCATGATTTAACCCTGGCT
This sequence comes from Ibycter americanus, assembly GCA_035590275.1. Lineage (NCBI taxonomy): Eukaryota > Metazoa > Chordata > Aves > Falconiformes > Falconidae > Ibycter > Ibycter americanus. The sequence continues at coordinate 15,424,851 of JAVJGI010000062.1, forward strand.
GGTAATTAAGTGCCACACAGCTGCTCACTCACATCCTTCTCACCCAGAGGGACAGGAAGGAGAATTGGAAGGAATGTAAAATTTGAAGGTTGAGATAAGAACAATTTAATAATTGAAATGAAATAAATATTAAAGAACAATAAAAATAACAACAATAACAGTTATAATGAAAAGGAGGGAGAGGGGGAGAGGAACGAAATCCAAAGGGAAAGGAGGAAAGAAAACAAGTGGCACACAATACAACTCTTCACTGCCTGCTGAGCAATGCTCAGCCAGTCCCCGAGCAGCGATCAGCAGGCCCTGGCCAACCCCCCCACCTCACTCCAGTTTATATACCAAGTATGATGTCCCATGGTATGGAATACCCCTTTGGCTATTTGGGTCAGCTGTCCTGGCTGTGTCCCCTCCCAGTTTCCCATGCCCCTCCAGCCCTCTCACTGGCAGGGCCTGAGAAACCGAAAAGTCCTTGACTTGGTATAAACATCACCCAGCACCAACTAAAACTATCCGTGTGCTGTCAACATTGTTCTCACACCAAAATCAAAATGCGGAACTGCACTAGGTACTAAGAAGAAAATTAACTCTATCCCAGCTAAAACCAGCACAGTCCTTGCTTTAAATAGGTAGTCAAGGGTTTGTCATTTCATGCTATCAACTTCATGACATTACAAAGGTATAGTTTTCTGACTTCCCATGTTCTTCCGTCATAGTGAGTGTACTGCCTCAATAACAGCAAATTAACCAGCTGGGTCCTTGTACGACTAACAGCTGGTTTACCAGTTACTTAGGTAGAGAACTCATTTGTCACGTACTGTTCTTTTTCTTCCTCCAGGCTGCCTACCCAGGCAGCTTCAATGTCTTCCGGTTGAGATTTGGTGGCCAAACATTTCTGAATTCCAGCTGTGACATCTGCATATCACTTTTTCTATATTTTTGTTTTTGCACTGTGGGAGTTAATATAACCAAGAATAAAAGGAATAATGCAGTACTGCTATAGAAAATATATTCAAATTATATGATCATAGCAAGAAAAATTTGCATAATCCTGTTCCAATTTTCCTGTCTGTGGCGGTTAATTACCTATTGACATAGCTAATTGAAAAAAGTGGGTAGTAAAGTGCAGATTGTCTGAATATGATCAATTAGCTTAATTTTCTCATGGTTGATAGTATAAATTGCAGAAACTTCTATAAATCTGGGTTATTTAAAACCTGTCATGTGTGTCCATTGCTCAGAACTGCAACAGTGCCACATAAAGATAAGGGCAGTTTCTGAGCCTTTAGGACATTACGTATCACTGTTGCCTTAATTTCTATCCAAAACACAGCAGACACCTAGGACCTGCTGGAGTGGGTCCAGAGGAGTGCCTCTGATCACAAAAATGATCAGAGTGATGGAACACCTCTCCTGTGAAGAAAGGCTGAGAGAGTTGGGGTGGTTCAGCCTGGAGAAGAGAAGACTCCAGAGGGACCTTACTGTGGCTTTTCAATACTTGAAGAGGGCTTATAAGAAAGATGGAGACTGACGTTTTAACTGGGCCTATAGTGACAGGACAAGGGATAATGGTTTTAAAATAAAAGAGGGCAGATTCAGACTAGATATAAAGAAGAAATTTTTTTATGATGAGGGTGGTGAAACACTGGACCAGGTCGCCCAGAGAGGTGGTAGGTGGCCCATCCCTGGAAGTATTCAAGATGAGGTTGGACAGGGCTTTGAACACCCTGATTGAGTTGGAGATGTCCCTGCTCATTGCAGGGAGCTCATACTAGATGACCTTTAAAAGTCCCTTTCCAACCCAAACTATTCTATGATTTTATGACTGCAAACTACAAACTATGCCTTAAGAAAAAAGTAGAGGAGAAAACATTTCACAGGTTATAGAAAATACTTTTTTATTTGTACAGAAAATATTTCCACTTACACAAGTAATTTTTGCAACAGCAAGAAATTAATGATTCACATTTTGGTTATGGTGCTCTAAAAGGATGAAACTCTTTTCTGAATACTGTTATTTAGCCAGTTATTGCATAGATGAGTATTCTTATCTAATTGTAGACTGCACATATTTCATTGGATTGCATTCTATTTTTCTAAAGTATTTTGAGATACATATTTCATAGCAGAAAGCTGTCCCAAACACATTTTAATAATTTGATTATAGACTCTCATTTGTACCAAACTCATTTGTCAGTTTGACCACCATGATTTTATGGATTTATTTTAGTAATCATTTACAAAAAATTGAAAGCCCTGTCAAACAGCACTCTGTAAATGAATACACATTTAGAACTGCAAGAAATATGTTTTGAATGGACTGAATTGCAGCTGCAAGATAACCATGGCTTTATTGGGTAAGAGGAACAAATGGCTTAAGCTTATATTTAGTTTTATACATAAAGGTAGCTAAACCCCATCTATTTCTGTACCTCAGTATTAAGGCCATTTCCGTACATTGTGAATGTATTATTTACAACAAATTAAACTTGATTTAATTATATCCATTTAGTAATCATTGGTTTTAAAACAATTAAGTTCCTCAATGCAGTGATCTCTTATGTCCACTAACAGTATTAGATCACTGTTATTGTATTTCTATATAAAAACATTTTCTGAATATTTGTGTTTTAATCACAAGACAAAATTTTGTGAACCAAACATACAAGCATTCTGCAGTAAGTTTTTGTGAAAGTGGTATGATCTTCTCCAGAATAAGTGGGTATATCTTGGATTTATTAAAATTAACTGTGATTGCCCATAACTGTTGCTTCTCATGGTGTGGAATGAATTCTTTCCAAATGCTATGCAAGAATTTCTCTAATCATGTATATAGCTTGTTGAATTTTGGGGTGAATTTAGAGAGGATCATAGTTCTTGTATCTCCACTGAACACAGTGTGAATAGTAGTATTAGGGTGGCAAAAAAATAGATAAACTGATGTCCCTGGTGTATGTTACTTCAATTAGAAGTGAATAAACGTTATTTAGTTCTGTTATCTCAGCTAGCCAACTGAAGACAGGCAGTGAGCACATCAAACTGGGGTAGCTTGAGCCTAAATATGTCATCTGCGTGTTATACAAATATAGAATAACAAAATTATGATGCCTGTAGCGTGTGGCTGCCTTGATGATTAGGTGGTAGCTATTTACAGGGCATTTTATCAACATTTGGATAAAGAGGAAACTCAGCTGCCAAAATCCTGCCACCAACATAGAAGCTTTCATGAGCTCTAGGCTGCAACATCTGCCTCCTCTCTACATCCACAAACTGTGTTCCATGCTTGGACTTGTCACTCAAGTTGCCCATGAAATATCTGATCACTGTGCTTTGAGGTGCTCCTTTACTGTATTTTGATGTATATTGATGATGTATTTGATATAGCATGGAGGTGTACAGTCATCATTTGATTTGTCCTTTACTGTATTTTGATATAGAATGGAGGTGTACAATCATCATTTGATTTGTCCAAAATAAATCTATTTCACTGCAGGAATAAAGAGCTTAATAAGTACTCAATACAAAAAAACTACATTTTCACAGTTTCTTACTGTTATTATTGGCCTTTAAACCAGCAGGTACTCTCTACTCAATTAATTTTGTAGAAGATCACTTCGTAGGCACCATTTTATCAGCACTTGACAACTAAAGAATGCTTTGTTTATATCAGTAGTATTTTCCGTTGCTATTGCTTTACAAAAAGAAAACATAATCAGAACTGTTCCTGAAACCAGTTTTGTTCAAAATACAGAAAGCCTTAATATACTGTGTTAAACTGTTATACAATACAGAAGCTTGTGTGGATGCCTATTAACACAAGAAATCATACAAAATGTTCATCCCTGTAGTGAAATGCTGTGCTAAATGAGGAGTAAAGTTTTTTTAAATGATGGAAATCACTTCAAACACAGAGAAGTTAGAACTGTAAAGCAAATTGTATACATTTACGGTTGAGATTTATTCATTCTAAATATTTTCTTTTTGTTCAATGGATATTTTTGCAGAAGGTAAACTTGTAATAGTTTTATTCTCACAGTATGTTGAGTGGATTGAACACTCTAGAGCCTGGGGAAAAAAAGCAATTCTGTACATGTTTTATTGATATATTCTACATATGCAATTTTATTCAATACAGTTAAATTCCTTTTTTTTTAAACAATGTTAAGGGGGAAAAAATGCTGCTCTTAGTTTTCCTATATTTGAACTTTTCTTGTTGTTTTTATGAACTCACTCCAGAGACTAATTTCTTTAGTTTGCTGCTGGCATCTATTATTTTTCTCTTACTTAAGCCCTTAGTGCTTAGCGGTCAACTTGTGGTAGTTTGTTCGAATGTAAAGCCACAGTGTACACGAGCAGTAATTTGAAATTCCTTTTGACGCTAAGCATGGCTACAGGAGCATATCAAACTATAGTCAAGAGAACTGCATTGCTTCTTCATCTCCTTTTGTTACTATGACTTATTTCTTCCCTCTGGCTTTTCAACTTTCTCCCAAGTTAATGGGTTCTCAACTCTGAGACACCTGATGTCTTGTCTTGTCATTAATCATGCTGAAGTTAACAGATAGTACACCTTTCAGCTCTGTCTTGACTTCAACTTTTTCCAAATAATAATGAATCAAGGTCATGAAAATATAGGATAGTGTATTTGAAAGCAAATACTCTTTTCTATTTATATCAGACGGTCTTTAAGAAAATCTTTTTACATTGTGTCAAAAGAACAGAAGCCTGATTGAAGCTTATGTGTTAAAAAAGCTAATCGCACATATAGTTGGAAAGATCAGCATTTCCTATAAGTAAATTTGAATTAAAGTAATAAGGTTTATTATTTCTAGAAATGTAGGGTGCTAAAAAAGCATTGTATAATTAAAAAATGTAATAAATTCAGGTCTTTTACCATGCCATTTCAATTTAGAATTCTCATGTTTTGTCCGTTATTATGTGGACAAATTATGGGTCTGTATATTCATAATTATACGTTTCATTTATGTACAGTTGTTCAGGACAGGAGATCCAAATAAATAAGTTAAAATAGTTTGCATGTTACTTTTAACCTATGGTTCGTTTGGAATCTATCCTGGATATTGGCGGTCTTGACTGTAAAACAGGCAGAAAGCTTAATGTAGGGCTTAATGCAGAGAATGATTGTTGAATGTTTATTTAGCTTACATTCCAGAATAATTCTTCTTATTCTGAACAAGTCATTAACACAAGAGATCTCTCATCATTCTACAGAGGGAGGTAGCCAGACCCTGGGAGTTTTGACATATTTCAAAGTGTTCAGTTCTTGTTTTCATTTTGACTCACAATGATTTATAAATACAATACATCAGTGTTCTGAGAATGCAAATCCCTTGGAAACCTTCCAGCACACTCACTATAATCACACAAAAACAACTATAGCTTATGTGCATTGAAACTAGAGCCCAATAACTAAAAGATATAAAGTATATTTGCATTAGAAGAAATGTTTCAAAATTGTATCTACCTAATCAAAAAGTCAAAAGATCACCATATTTTAAATATTCATAAGTATAATCCTCCAATCACAATTATATGCCTCCAAATGCATAAACAGACTATAGCGTTCTGCATACTTCATAGCTGGACGGCATCAATAATTATAGCTCCTTTACAGCTTTGCTTAATGGAATATCTTAAATGCTGCCTCTGTATACAAATGCACAAATACATCTCTTACAGGCCTAAGAGATTTAGAGAGATTAAGAAAATAACCTATTAAAAAAACTTTTTCCATATGTTAGTTAATAGTAATAGTAGTAACAGTAAACATATATCACTTATATCATCACTCTAAATTAGCAGTACCTTAACAACTTTTGCAGGAATATTTCATGATACTATGCAATAAGACAGTAAATTAAGAAGAATGTAAGACTGTACAGCCACAGGCCAGGTGGAAGAGAGAGAGGACTATAAATGAGTCAGTTACTGACACCAACAGCACCATTTTAAAATAACAAAAATGAGCAGTATGGAATAATGGCATCCATCCATCAGAGCACTTAAAAAATGTAGGTACTCAAAAGAATCACCATTGTTTGTTGGTTTCAGATGATATGTTCCTTTTAAAAAACGAAAATACAAAAGCAGATTGCTTCTTCCCTAGTGCACGACGGAGCAGACTTAAGAGAGAAGCCTCCACATGGTAGTGTAGCAAACAGGAGAAAAAGCCAGCGAGAAAAGAGACCACAGCTTATGTAGAAGACTACTGGAGAGGAGTAAGCATCAGACAGACAGGAGTCAGTGGTGTTGGAAAGAATTTCCTAGGGACTAGGGTGACTCTGCAGTTAGCCAAGAAACCAAACCCAGAAACGAGAAATAATCTGGACATAAAGCATGCAGGAGGAAAAAGCTATGTATTAATGCCTTTTATTCTAGGCAACTGGGTCACTTTGAGTTCTTTTTGTTTAAAAAAATTATTGTCCTAGCTCATATTCTAATAAAATCTAGCCCTTTCCCTTTTTGGTATTTTTTCTTATTTTATTTTATTATTATTATTATTAATTTAAATACCTTTCCAGTATTATTTAGAAACTCATAGTAAAGAAGACGTCCACCTCAAAGTTGTGACTGGCTTGGTGACCTCTTCCAGTATATTTATATCCCACTCAATAAAATAGAATTTAAATATGTGTCTGTGTACTTGAAATAAAATTTAATCCCTTGCTAAATCATTTTCAAAGACAATTCTAAAAAATCCCAATTGATTAATATCTCCTTCAACTTATAACTTAATTCAACCAGATGTCTTTCCATTTCTTTAAGGAAATCTGAAGGAAATGGAGATTTAAGCAAAGCCAAAACCAGCTACACCAAAAGCAGAACAAATTTGATAGGAAAAAACCAAACCAAACCAAATCAAACCAAATAAAAAAAAAACTCCAAAACTGTCAATTTTAGTATTTTAAAACCTCAATTTCTTCAAGTGGCAATCATATGATTTTTTCTTGAGGTCAAAGTACCCAAAAAAAGGTATTGACACATTCTAATATTACTTCAAAACTAAGAAATTTGTAGCCATGCAGTGTGACTGAACTTGGGGAAACTTGAACAGTATAACAATAACTACTGGAGAAAATACTTAGTGAAACAGTGAAAAAAGAATATGGGAAGTAAGCTTTCAGTCACATTACAGCACAGTTCTACATAATACTCCACATGGTTGTTGTGAGTTAAACCCAGTTGGGCAACTAAGCACCACACAGCTGCTCGTTCACTCCCCCCTGGAGAGATGGGGGAGAGAACTGGAAAAATAAAAGTGAAAAAACTCATGGATTGAGATAAAGACATTTTAATAGGTAAAGCAAAAGCCACGGACCCAAGCAAAGCAAAGCAAGGAATTAATTCACCACTTCCCATCGTCAGGCAGGTGTTCAGCCATCCCCAGGAAAGCAGGGCTCTGTCATGCGTAACAGTTACTTGGGAAGACAAATGCCATAATGCTGAATGTCCCACGTTCCTCCTTCTTCTCCCACCTTTTTGTGGCCAAGCATGACATCATATGATATGGGATACCCCTTTGGTCAGTTGGGGTCAGCTGTCCCGGTTCTGTTCCCTCCCAACTTTTCGTGCATCCTCAGCCTACTCACTGTCAGGCCATTGTGAGAACCAGTAAAGTCAACTGACACTGTGAGAGCACTGCTCAGCAATAACTCAAACACTCGTGTTATCAACATTGTTTCCAGCACAGATCCAAATCATAGCCTCATACAAGTTACTGTGAAGAAAATTAACTCTATCTCAGCCAAAACCAGCACAAAAAAATTCTCATAGTATTTTATAAGTGAGTAAAATATATTTATATTTATTTATATATATGTATATATATTTATAGTGTAAGTGAGTAAAAGTCAAGGATATGAAGAGGGAATGGAAGACAAAATTTAAAAATAGGGCAGAATGAAGGGAAAGGATTGAAACCCCCAACTTTATATTTTATTGAATCAGGTGGGCTTTGAGGATTCATGAAACTTTGCAAGGTTTTTTACTTTATATTTTGTAAATCAGTGTTCTGAATAAAATGACCACAGAACATTTTTCCATAGCAGCATGAGTAAAATCAACAAGATACATATTTAGATAGCAAAGCAATAGGTTGATGCATAATCTGAAGTGCTTTGTAAAGTGGGTCTCATAAGTCCTTCAGTATATATATATATACACACCAGATTGCCTTTTCCTTTGCCAGTTAGAGGGTAAATATGCTAGTGATTAGCTGGCTGGCAGTATTTTGCACCTGTGAGAGAGTGTAATGCTTGTATAGTGCATTGAATATGTGATTTTTGCTATTAACAGTAGAAGGCTTCAGGCTGTATGCTGACCTAGCAATGCAGGGCCTCAGCCTCAACTTGGCCTGAGCTTGGTTTTGCAACTGCTGTTTTCCCTGCTCCAGCTTCAGCTCTGGCAATGGCCCCTCTGAAAACGGGGAAATACCACTCCTCCTATCTCCTGCAGTCAGCGCCAGACAAACAATAGCACTTCATGTGCGTGGGACTGTGGGGCCTGGGGACCAAGGCTTCAGTCACCAGCTTGAGAGAAGGAAGCGGTCTGTGATTAGAAAATATATTTAAAAACCCTCGAAACACACACACACACAAAACCCCTAGACTTTAGACAGAGAGGAAAGAAACCCCTTCCACAAACATCATACTTTTCATCAAGAAGGTATCAAGATGCCTATAAATCTCATACCTAAGTCTTGAACATTCACCCCCTTCTCATTAAGAAAGACAGAAACTGTGAACTTTGTGCTCCAGAGAGATACTGGAAGGGTGAAAATAACACTAGAGAAAGGGCATATTAGTAAACTTTATTCTATAGTGTTTTAGGGCTTTTATGTGTTTCTATATTAAGTAGAGAGTAGGGGCTATTAGACAGTTAAAACATTAGTTGAATTAACAGCAAATTATTGGATCATATGATGTGTTTCTTTTTGCCCATAATATTTTGTGCATAGTATGTAGCTCTCAGTTCCTACCAAATTCATAACACAGGTAAGCAGAAGCAATTTTTCTCCAGTCAAAATTGTCACCGTATTGATTTCTGTGCCCCCTATGCCATTTTGTCACTTCCTGTAGTTCTTGATCTAGTTAAATCCATCCTACCTTTCCCATTTTATATCATCACAATCCAGCCTGAGACTAAAGACCAGCAGAAGGGTAACGCTGGTTGTTAAATAACAAGTGAGACAAGAAGGTAATTTCTGAGCAGTACTTACACAGAATCAAGAGCTTTTCTGGTCCTTCTCCCCAGCAAGTAGGCTGGGGGTACACAAAAAGCTGGGAGGAGACACAGGCAGGACAGCTGATTGTAACTGAAAAAAGTATTATTCCATACCATATGACATCATGCTCAACAGTAAAACTGGGTGAAGGCTGGCCAGGGGGATGCTGATCAGGGACTGGCTGCGCATCAGTGGGTTGGTGGGCAGCAATAGTTTTCATTTGCATCACTTGTCTTTCTTGGGGTTTATTTCTCTCTCTTTGTTATTTTATTTTCATTACAAATTATTATTATTATTATTATTAGTAGTAGTAGTAGTAGTAGTGGTGGTGGTGGTGGTGGTGGTGGTGGTAGTAGTAGTGATAGTGGTAGTGGTAGTAGTAGTAGTATTTTATTTCAGTTATTGAACTGTTCTTATCTCAACCCCTGAGTTTTCTCACTTTTACCCTTCCAATTCTCTTCCTCCCATTCAGCTGGAAGGGGAAGTGAGCAAACAGCTGTGTGGTGATCAGTTGCTGGCTGGGGTGAAACCATTACCATAGGTTATTGAGAAGATGGAGTGAGGCTTGCCACAGTAGTGCTCAGTGGGAGAATGAGAGACAACAAGTTGAAACAAGAGAGAGTCAAACTGGGTATTAGGAAAATCTTTTTCACTGTGTGGGCAGTCAAGAACTGGAACAGGTTGCCCAGAGAGATTTGGAGTCTTCATCTTTGGTGGTTTAGAAGACTAGACTAGGTAAAACCCTGACTAGCCTGGTCTGATCACGTTGCTTTGAGCAGTAGGTTGGACTACAGACTTCCTGATGTCCCTGCCCTTACTCCCTGTGGTAACACCTGTGAAATAATCTTAAACTAAGTGTGAATAACAATATTTAGAACCATTTCTAGTTTCAAATTTGAAATAACCCATTAAGAGCAACCTGTAGTTTATATAAGGTGACAGTGTTTTTACAGGGACATTTTGATTTTTTTTCATTTTCCATGGAATTTATTAGTCCAGAGAAAGAAAGAGGGAAGTCTGACTCTGGACACTGGACACCAGGACAGGATCCTCATTCTTACCTGTGAAAGAGATATGAATCTTGAACATATGCATTTCGTCGTTGCTTTATGACTTCCCTAACCTCTAGACAACAAAGTCATATTAACTCACATCTTATGCTTATTTTCTCTTGCTCAGAAATATGTAAACAGGGAATCTATACTTTTTCCTAACAGAGTTCTAAAAGTAAACACAGTTGCAGGGTTAGGTACTTTAAATAATAACAGATACTGAATACATGTAGTAGGGTTTTTACATTTGCATATAAATAAATTATGTCTTTTCACAGTTTGGGAGCTTTATTGAGAAAACACAGCCCATGCATTAAAGCAGAGTATGGTCCTAAAAGCAGGTGAAAGCTTCAGGTACCTGTGCTGCTGGCCTTGTGATGCCACCACACTGTTCTCAAAGCAATTCAAACTTTGTCATCCTATCAAAGATCTGCTATTTAATATTTCAGTACTTTCCAGACAGCAGCCTTCACTTGACTTATGTTCATACTCTAAGGGGTAGCTCAACTTCAGATTTCTCCTCTATACTTCAGAATGCCTTCGGATCCATACCTACTCAAAGGCAACATTCAAGCAATTTGGTCGCTAGGAGACTGTTTGAGTTCAGGTACGAAGTTGTATTCTGGTAACACAGTGTACCCTTCACTCACTGTTACCTTAGTTCCAGTCTTCCATTGCTTGACTCAAATCAGTAGAAAGAAAGAAAATAGCTTTAGCATCTACATGCAAGAAGGTAAGAGAAGAGCTTTCTGAAACTATTTAATAAGCATGTTTGACAGAAGAAAATCTCTGTGTCAGGCAATCAATTCAAAATTGTGCGAGTAGAGTAGTAATTATATTTTTTTATAATTAATTACAATGCAAAGGACCATAGGACTTACAGACTGTAAGATTATCATATTTATCATATTATTTATTTCAGGGTCTGGAAATCAATTGCATGACACAATGTGTCTTGAAAGTAGCTGACTGTTTATTGACATCATGCTGAGTGTCAACAGAACACAATACCTAACCTACTTAATTAATGAATGAAAGTCAAACCCTAGAAAACATGAAAAATGTGTGCTGTTACTTTTTTCCTTTGAATAGGTGATGACTATACACATTTCAGATTTAGTAAGACTCATTTACTTGTTTTAGGGAATTTGCAACGAAGCAGAATTTTACAAATGACATCACTGGCTCCAGGAGGGATACAAACCAGTGTATAGAATCAATACTGCTGCAAACACTTCAGAAAAATAATGCCCGTCTTCTTTTAAAGGGAAATCCACTCTGCAAATCCATGATATACAGACTTTAAAAAAAAAGACAAAAGCCAAATTTATCTTACAAGGAGATGATGACAACCTGTGATTTATGATGAAAAATCACTATTTCAAAAGCTTTTCAAAGCTTTCAGAAAGCTTTGAGAATTCCTTTGCTCATTTTGCTAATAGATTTACATCCTTTTAAAATGAATTTATGTCCAAAACTTTCTTATTTGCTGAACTGTTCAAACATAACACCAATAAAAGCTAACTTGGATCTTTTAAGTTTAGAGCATTTTCAAAATGAATGGAGATTACAAATGAAAATATAAATACTGTACAGGAAAAATGAAAAGGTTACTTTAGCCACTGTCTATTTTCTATTTTAATTTATTTGTTAGCATATGTGTGAATGAAATCCCTAAATGCATAAGTAGGAATATATCATATTTGAAGCTGCTTTTCTTCCAAGATGCAGGACAGCATTTCATTGGCTTTTTTCCACACAGTAATCAGCCGTTTCCAAACATGTTTTACCATATTGGCAGTAAAACTAGCAGAGTAAAAAAGATTATTTTATCAATCAGCTTTTGCTGCTTGCTGCAAAGTGAATTCTTCTGAAGATAAATCTGTGGTAAAACTGTATTATCTGATCAGCTTTAACCCATTAATTCGGCACTTTCAGATGTTCTTCACTGACAGGTTGCATGTTATTCAACATCATCTGCCTAGAGTTTGGTATCTAACCTGAAATATTTGTTTACTTTGCCCTGTGTAGTTAGAAGAAAAAATACTATCTCAGGAACAATTAATTGCATCTGTCCCAGATACCTTTCTTGGATGGAATGAAACACCTAGACGTGTCCAGCTTAATCTGGTCATTCTAACACAGGTTGGAGTGAACATCTAGTTTATATACGGCCCAAATTAGGTTGTATGAACTTGTATTTTATATAGTACAGAGCACAGTCGTCCCAAATTGTGAAAGAGAACACCATCTTCTGATGCTGTAGAGTTCTCATTTACTACTGAAGGGGTCTTTTTATTAACCCAGCAAGTATCTTCAATACTAAACTAATAATGTTTTCTGTTTTCACTTTCCCTGGCTTTCATTTAATTTGGTTTTGTTATCTTGCTGCCATTGTATGTGTCAGTATGTTTTGACATTTAAATACAGCATTCTGGAAAAACCACTGCATATATAAAGCCAAAAAATTACAGTATAATCAACATCTTAAGAATCACCTGTGCAGAAAATATTTCAATAATAATATAGGTATATTTCCTACGTACACTTGGTTTCTGACCCATTTCCAGATGCTATGTTCACCCTTTCCCTGTTCCTTTTACTGCTGTTGGGAGCAGGGGTGTTATGGTGAGTGTTATTGCGAGCATCTGGAGTCCTTCACCAGGAGGAATATAATGTTTGTGCTCATGGTTTAATCTTCCCTTGCTCTAGGGTCTACTTAGGATCATGTTTATACGTTTGCTAACATGCTTATGCACCTTTCCTTTTCTTCATTGGGCTGCAGTTCCACATCACGTCTGAATTTACTATATATGGTGTGTTTTATGTATGTTAGATACTATTTCTTTTTTGTTGTTGTTGTTGCTCTTAAGACCAGTTTTGTCCAGCTCCAGGTCTGCATTTCTTTAACTGTTCACTGGTGAGTTGTTTACATCTGTGGGGTCTCCAGTGTGAAGCTTGTGCCTCACCTCTTAGTATTTCATATGTGTACTGCCCTATGCTGCATGCTGTGTCCACAATTTTCAAGGTCTTTTTACCATACCAAGCCTGTATTTCTTTATATTAAATCACTATGTTAGAGCCATAAACCCATGGTGACACAATCAGCTTTTGAGGATGACTACCCTTTTTACGAGAGATTCCTCAGAACTTAATCTTCTCTCAATATTAGCTCCCTGGCATGTAGTCAGACACTGAGTACATTTTACGTCTACAGTGCTTTCAGAATTGCCAGGTGCTGCAGTACTCTGCCTAATATTCAAGGATTTGAATACTCCCAGTTTATCCCATTAAGTAATGCTGATGAATGTCAAATTTTCCCTCAGGAAGTGGAAACACACCCAAAGGTCATTGGAGACTAAAGGTTACAGTTCTAAGAAACTGAATGTTCAAAAGCTGATTTTCTTGCAAAGTGTATAATACGCTGTTGTTTCGGAAAGACTAATAATGTTATGAATCACTAAAATAGGCAGACATTTTCCTTCTCACCACAATTCTGATAGAATGTGCAGATGTACAAAATTTAGTTATCTAATTTTAGTTAATATTTACTTTGGTCTTCCAGTTTTCTTCTATAGGTACTCCTAGGGATTATTTTTTTCTTTAATAAAATTAATCCATCACAATAAATTAATGTATAATCTAGAAGATAAGAAGATGAAGTTGGATTATGAGATGATGTGATGTGGTCACTTGACAACGTATCAGACGTTATCTATATGAACAGCTTTCATTTTAGACATTAATGCAGCTGAACCCTCTTGGGATTTTTCGTGATAATCAACATTCTTAAAATTTAGTAGCTAGAATAAAAAAAAAAAAATATATGGAAATACTCAGGTTAAAAACATCATCTTTTTCTCACAAACAACATAAAGGTTACAAACTGTTCTTTTGAACAGCTATTTTCAACCTCATTTCTTTCTTCCTCTGCCTCCTAGGATACAGGAGGTGTCAAAACAGGGCTATTGGTAACTACTCAGCCCATCCTACTGCTTCTGTGTTACTGTGATGGACTCCTTCTTCCTGAGATTGCAGGGCTCTTTTTGCTCTCACTTTCTATACCACACACTCCTCCTCCATCTCCTCCTCCTCTTCAATATACTCAATCCCTGCTGCTGCCTCAGGCTTCCCTTTATTTAGCACAAATACCTGGTCTCTGCAGTTGCCTAGGGGCACACCTTCCCGGATATATTGCTATAATTTACATCTCTTCCTCAACCCTTCCCTTACTTACTGAATTTCAAGTGGATACGTCTCCTGAAGATCTGTTTCCCAGGTCTTCAGTAGCTCCCTCAAATCTACAGCTGTGTTTCTGAACATTGTTAAGTAATTTAGTAGGAATTCATCTCAGCCAAAATCCTCTTTCACTGTAATAGAAGGACTCTGCCATTTGGACTTGTGATTTCTGAGGACCATGGGGAAAAAAAATAATAAATATATATCTTCAGTAGTCTCCTTTGTCAAAAGACTTGAACAATTGTCTTTAGATAAGATTATTTCCCACGTCAGTTTCTTCTTGATCAATTGTAAACTTGCTTCTACACTACTACAGATTAGAAAAAGAAGATACATAATCTTTAATAATAATTAACATTTACCTGCAAAACTATAGAGACAAATAAATCACTGGCTTTAGTCATTCACATCTGTCAAATTAATTTTGAAAATAATTTTGATAATGGATTCATAAGAATTAGTGAGCTCTGAAGGTTCAAGCTGTTTGGCAGAATTAAAGTGTTTAAACAACTGTATATCGCTGAGGGTTCCATCTGAAAACTTGACAGTAGTGAAAATATGTCAACATTTTTGTCAAGTTCAATATCCAGAGCTGTGCAAAATATACTAATGTTGTGAGCTGCATTTGACTGCAGGTATATTTTGTTGATTTAGAGTTGATGTACAAAGATGTAAGTGGCTTGGTACCTGCTTATCCAAGCTTTTTTGCCTTCTCACACACTACAGTTTTGACTACAAACAAGACAGAAGGCCAAGCTACACATGATAGAATTTGTTATGGAGGAAAGTACTCAAGTGTTCTTAGGAATCCATTTGATTTTTCAGCCCATACATATCTTTCATCATCAGCTGTCATAACTTTGAGGAGAGAGGACAAAGTTAATTACCTGTCACATGCTTCTAGAAAGTCTGTATATTAGCAGAGAAATACCAAAATGCCAACTTTCTAGCTGCCATTTTATTTAAGGCTGTTCTTCCTGGATTCGTATAACTAACTGAACTGCTCACTACTAATATTTAAACTACTGCATCTTAAAGTTATCTTAGTTTCAGAGAAATTCTTGAAAATATTACTGCTGAAAGAATGGATAACAACAAATAAAAATAACAGAAAACAACTAAAAAACCCTGAACAGTTTTACAGTTTTTAGTTTTGCATTTAATGTTGTAGTCATGACTGAATATTGAGGTACATAGTACAAGCATGTCAGAGTTAATTGTTAAAAGTTTTTAGGGAACTTCCAGTTGCAGGTCAATTTCGTTATTTGGCTCTCAATAGGTATTAGCCTAAAGCTTTTGATATCCAAATATCTAAAATCTACTATTGATGTGATGACTTCTACTCTGTAGGAAAGAAAGCTGAGAAATTTGCTGAATCTACTCGTTGTATTTATTGATGCATTTTACCAATATCAGTTCATCAGGTTTTATAGGATTTCTTCTGATTTACATGAGATTATATGAGGTGATACTGAGGTAAGTTAGCAAATAAACAGTTATGACTGCACAAAAACTGGGAGGTATGTAATTTTCCATGTTTGCATAAGTGAATTAAAAATGACCCAACAAATCTAATCTGTATCACTTTGCCAAAGAAAAGTGGGTCAAAAGGGGGTCAGAATAAATTATTATGTAGATAAAAGTAAGCTTGTTAGCACATATTTAACAATCATTTTTCAAAAATATATGATTGACTATGATTTCACCTTCTAAAGTTGTCATTTATCAGCATATTTTACAGTGACAGCAATAGAATTACCATTCTAAAGGTGCCTAGATCATTTTTGAAAATGGGACCTCACAGGATATCAAAGTATCTAAGTCACCTCAAAAATGAAATCTAAAATTGCCAACAATACTTCATACAAGATATTTTAAGATATTAAATAGAGTAGCTATTCTAGAAGAGACCTCTAAGTGAGATATCTCACATAGCACATTTATTTTGTATGTCATGTTATTTAAATGTTTTAAAAAATGTGACCCAGGCTCTTCATGTGTTCTTTAAAATCTCTTCTAGTTTTATGGTGCTAGAAAGGTAAGTGCTAACAATCATAAATAACCAGATTGTACATAATGTGGCTGAAGTTGTTATTTGTGTTGTAAACTTATCAAATAGAATGTGCCAAAGTGTTTTGAGTGGTTCAGAGTAATTCTGGCCCATATATATGCAATTTTATGCATCTTATCAAAATCTCTGTGCATTCGATACATTCTGAAGGGGTTTTGCTCTTTCTAGTCCTTTGTTGGTCTCCACTATAAAGAAAAAGAAAAAATCTAGAACAAGATTAATTTATTGTTTTAATTTAATTTAAAAAATACTGATTTTCCACATTGTAGTCATAGGGAATATAACTGTGAGGAATAAAATCTACAAGTAAATCAACAGTGGTGGAAACAAAAATACTTATTAATTTGACAGAAACGGTTGAGACAACATAAAACAATAAAACTTTGAATAAATAAAAGCCCAGTTTGGGTCTACAAAAGCCAGTTTGTCCCTACAAAACTTTTTTTTGCTTAATAATGTAGAGTATTTTTAATGTTCCTAAAGAGTCTATTGAACAGGTAACTTCACCAATATATCACCAGGAATCTCAAACTGCTTTAATTTTATGTAGCTTCCATTACTATAATATCTAAAGTTTAAGGTAGTCTTTGCAAGTAAGATGGAGTGCTCAAGATCTGAGAAAATAATTTGTTCAGTTGTGTCATACATGTTACTTATCAGAGTTGTACTGATCTCGTAAAATTAAACAATTATGTGATTTTGTGAATCTCAAGCAGTAGTACAGAGATTAAATAAAAACGTAGGAAATTTCTACATTGCCCCAAGTAGAAGCAGACAGAGTCTGTCATTTACTCTACTGACCTCAGATATGCAATACCTAATGATTATGATGATGACAAATGCAAACACATTTTCTTTTCTGCTTTTTACTAAGGAGAAGGTCAAGCCAAATTTGCTACTGTCTTTCATTACATTTATTTTATGCATGAAGTTACTGCTTTTCCAGATAGTTGGTAGCAAATTTTAAAAAAATAAATAAATTAAACATGACCGTAGGGGTCCAAGTTATATTTTAAGTTAGGGGAAAAGCACTACTCAGTCATTTAATATAGTCAAAAACATATAGCAATGTGTTCATGCTGTTGAAGGTGTGGTCTTTCTACAACTTTTATATAAATTTCAAATGTTGCTACTAAATTTTTTCCACAACAGATATCAAAGATTTGAACCATACCTTTACAACCTTTATCTGACCTCACAAAAGACCCCAAATCATGTTCAAATGGTTAGAATCTCATATTAAATTAAATGACATCTATTTCTAGGTTTCATGCTTCATCGTACATCTTTTGATTGGTTTACCTGTGGTGCAAGTAGACTGGGTGTTTGAACAAAATAGGTAGAGCTGTAATTATTTGGACACAAGTTTGTATTGTGTTTACCTTTTTTTTTTTTTGGTTGTTTGTTGGTTTTTTTAACTTTCTGTTGCAATAATGGTTCCATCATCACTTTTTCTTGTTTTTAGACTCATCCTTTTATTAATCACAACATTTCCCCCTCTTTTCTCTACTCAGTACATTTGCAAAAGACTTTAAAACATAGTTTCTCCATTTTGGGATTCTACTGTTGTATGTACATTGGCTTTCCCACTAAATTGTAGTTTCTTCTTTCTTTTACATTATATCACATTTCTCACTTAGTGTACTGTTTATAGATAAAAAAATCCAAATATTTATGTAATCTTTTCAGTAATAAGATGTTAAAATAAGTAGAACGTTGATGTTGTTACTGTGATTATATCAAAATATGTACAAGTTTTGCTCATTTTTTTAACTGCTATTGTATTTATTTTGTTGATCTACATTGAGTCCTTTCAGTTAATAAAATTATTAACTTCTTTGTAATGCTGCATTGGCTGGCAAGTGGGAAAATATGAAGGGAATAAATATAAAAAAAATATATTTGGACCTTTCTCTTAATAAGTTTTTAGTGTATCAGTTGTGAAATAAATTGAGAATATATTTATTTTCACAGTCAATAATTTTGATATATTCTATAAACTAAAAGCCTTTAAAATACCCTGAATTACAGATCAGACTGCTTTGACATCTAATGATTCTTCTTGGTCTATGCAGATGCCTATCATGCTTACTCTGGAGATTAGAGAACACAGCTGCCCCCCTAGCAAATCCTTACCTCCCATTCTTCCTCCTTCCCTTCCTCTCTTAAATGAGTGAAATATCAGGAAAATAGTGCAAACTGTCATTCTTTTTTCCAGGGCAAAGAATTAAGAACATTTAACCCTCGTTATGCATAATGATCAAGTTATCTCCATTTCAGAAAAGTATTTGCTCTAAGTTATGATCAAGTTATCTCCATTTCAGAAAAGTATTTGCTCTAAGTTTCTGTTAAAAATTACTGTTCAAATATGCAAGAGACAAGGCCTAAGTTCCAAGCATATCCACGGGACATGGAACAACCTTATTTCAGTGTTTCCTTTGATACAAAATAGATATGTAAACTAAAGAACTTCTAAAGGTTTGACCTTTGGAAAAGAGGCAGGTTTAGAAAACAACTGAACAGCTCAGAACCTAAGGTGAAACAGAAGCCCTAAGGTGTTCTCCACCACCAAAAAAAATAAAAGCAGTAGGCTTTCAACAGGCTGCTAATCATTGTCCCTAAGAGGTATTGAAGCTACCACTCATTACTCCACTAAACAAAAGAGAAGAAAATGTGGTTTGCCTGTTTCACAAAGAACAGAAAGGTTCAGGACCTTTCAGTATCCAATGAGATTTGTATAGATATTCATCGAAGTGTTAAGTAACACCTTGCCCATTGAGAATTTAATAGATTTACTGTGTTGCTTGAGGCATGTTCCCTTTCCCATATTATTAAGCTCTTCAGGAGGGATGTTGCTTTTCAATTCTAGCTGGCTGTAAACACACAGGAAATAAAGCAGAAAAGTCTGGATCGTATTTGTTCTAAACGTAAGGTTATTTTCTACCTGTTTCTACAAGAAACTTCTCAAATATCTCTAAATAACTTTTTCCGCTCAATTGCTATACCTTGTTTCCCATCCATACTAGATTAATCAACCATTGTCTGTACATTGCAAACACAGGCAGAACTTGCACCTCTTGGATTCTCTGTTCTTCCTCCTCTATTCCAGCTGCATCACTAGGCTTATCCCAGCCCAGTATGGCATGCCATTGCACAGTCTGCCTACCTTCACTTGGGAGACACATCCTGGTATTAAATTTCCTTGAATTGTCTCTGTCATTTACTCAGAATGGTATGAAGTATTTAATTTTAGTCTCACTAGTGATGTATATAAAACATCACTTTAAAATCTCTCACCAATTATCATGTTTTGTTTCCTGTCAACAATGAGAAAGTATTTGGTTCTCCACTGAAAAGTGAGCAAATAAAGCCCAGTTTTGCAGTCCAATAGACTTCCTTCTCATTTCGTTCACAAAGCATTTGTCACTTTGTTGTTGTTTAGTATCCATTTACACAGTTATATACTTAATATTTTTGTGGGGGGTTATTTTCATATTTTGAACTTCCACAGTTTGAAATCAGACAGACTTTTGTATTTTACTGAAGAACATTTGTGTCCCACTCAGTATATTGACTTATCCATTATCATTTAGGATTTTAATAAAAAATGTACCTCCCATTCATACCTTTAGAAACCATATTGAACAACGTCAGGCACAATGCTAGTCCACGAATGCCAGGAGAGACCTCCTCATCTCTAAGAAGTGGAATACTTCAGAATTCAGAAGTGTTGAGCCTCTCACAGAAGTATGTGGGCCATCAGGACCATACCTTGCATTTGAGCACAGGAAAAGTTTTGTCATTTGCGGGGCAGCTGAACTGTACTAATACTATCTGGAGAAGTTGCTGCCTTCTTAGAGAAAGAAGTGAGTAATTATTGCATTTTTTAAATCACCTTCTCAAAAGACGCTTAAGTAATCATATCATTTTACTGTAGTAAAAAACATGGCGTATTAGTGAATTCACTATTAATGGACAAAGATTTTCTTCTATACTTGGTGTGTGGTAAACACCAGCAGCTGGCTGCAAGGGGAAAAACAATTTTAAATCTAGACTTGCTGTGAGTGGGCAGCATTGGTGTTCTTGATAAAAGTCATAGCTGTCAATTTGAACATTATGGCTATTCTTCCTGCTGCCCTTAGCAGTGATTTGAACACCCCTTCTGCAATAAACTGAGGCACTAGGAAGTTATTTTAGGCTAGGAATTATATATTGATCTGTTATGACTAGGGTGATGCCCTGCTCTTGCCCCAGGGAATAATAGCTTTCCAGAAACAGTGACAGCCCATGCACACTGCCTTAGCTGTGGCCAGGGTGGCATCAGCTCAGAATCAGCCCAGATCTATTTGTTTTGGCTATTTTAGAATTTCTGAACACAGTGGTTAGTCAAGATAAGAAGTAAAACTAAAAGTTTACAAGGACTCTTGATGAGTTTTTCCAGCAGTACTGTAATTTACTCTCTAATAGGCCTTCCCCTGATGGAAGCTAACGTTCCTGTCATTCATTTACTTCCAAAATGTCTGTTTTCAAGTCTGCTGATTTGAGCTTTTGTATAAAGCGCATCAGTGAGCTTTGATACTGCCTATTTGGTCTAAAATTAAGATTAGTAGATTAAGTTTAAGTAGATTTCATTTTGGTTCAAACTTTATTGAAACTTCATATGCAGGAAAAAAAGGTGTCATTCATTGGTTTTGATTAGAAATTTATATGAAGATGCAAATACGGTATTTGTATTTCAAAGATTAATGCTTTAGTGTATCAATAGTAATATTGGTAAATTTCAGGGTCCAGTTGTATAAGACAAGAGCTTGTGATCCAGTGATGCTTTTAAACAGAAAAAAAAATAATAAATAATTCTTTCAACACAGGAAAATTTAAAAGACTCGGTTTTACATTTAAAAGGAAGGGCAGCTGATGAAACTCTGGAAAGTAAAAGCAAGTAGTGAACTGGATTGGACTAACTATAATAAGTTGTTAACTGAGCTATGAAGACAGGCATTAATTTAATTGCAGAAATATTTTCACTTAACTGTTTCCTGAAATATTCTACTGTGCCTTATGCATAACTGCTCTAGGGAATATTGATTTTTCATTAGAGGAATAACAAAAGTACTGAAATCATCTTAAAGCATAGTATACTAATATGATCTTTCACATATTTAACTCCTTGGAATGAGAAATTGTTGTATAAATATGAAACCCAGAAAGACTTCTATGGAAAATAAAAACTATTTATTTTAATCAGTAACCCCAGATATTTATGTAAATAGCACTGTGTGGTATATTAATGAACAGACTGATGCTTATCAGTGGTGTCAGTAATGTCCTTTGACTTTTAATGGATTAGCATTATAACATGGTATAACTAATGAAGACTAACAGGGATACAGCTAAATCAAACAAGGAAGGCTGGGGGTTTTTGTTATTTTTTTGGTTTTGGTGAGGGATTTTATTCTCTTCACATGTAAAAGCAATAGAAAATGCTGGAAAAAGGTTCAGTTCCATAAACTGAAGCTTTCATATTGGTCTATAGGATAATCTTTACTCACTCATACCTGCTTTTTAATGTTCCACAGTTTTTATTTTATTGAAGTAAACCTAACAACAATTCACTGTGTTGAATAACCATGGTGAACTAATCCTACTGATTATGTCTTTAATTTCTTGAATTTACCTCTTTAATTGAGATATGCAACCAAGGTGATAACTAGGCTTTTTCATGCTGAAGTTTCCTGAATCAGATATCTCTCATTAGACCATGGTTTCTGCATTTATTTTCTTGAGAATTTGAGCTATATATCACAGCTTTGAGTAGTTAATCATTCATAAGTGAACACTAAAGGGACTTCAGTATTTTCAGCAAATGCCTTTTTGGGTCTGACTGAGAGAAGAATTTCTTCTGCTGAATTTGTTGGCAACAGAAACACAGCACCTACGTCAAATTCTATGCCTATATTACGTTGTTATTGATATCAAAGTAGAATAGAAGGTTATGCATAAAACCTATCCAGTTAAAAGAATTTGCCTTGCACTTTTTCTAATTTAAGTTTCAGGTCTCCAGAATGTGTACAAACATTTTCAATATGCATGTGCAATTTGGACTGATCTGTTGTTCCCAGATGCATTGTTCATTGCTTAAATATTGTCCTCCTTCAGGGGTTTACATTTGACTTCATATTATACAGATCTATTTTTATCCTTGCTTCTAACAGCAGCACTCAAGAGGTCAGTCCACATTAGCATAGCTACGAAGTTAAGTTTTACTTAAATATACCTAAACAAGAGACACTGATGATGATAAAAACATGTAAATTTAAAAATGGGAATTTGGAATGAATTCCTAAATTTGCACAGCTATTGGGAGGTTTTGTTTACATTTTGAGTCAAAGTAGATAGATTTGCAAGTTTAGAGCACCAGCCGTTCATCTATTCTATCCAAAGACTGTTACATTGCTTACCTATATATTAAGGTGTCTGGTATATGATTAAAGTAGTATCTTTCAAAAAGCATTGATGTGAAGCCATCAGCAACTGTAGAATACAGTTCTTTCATGGTAGTCTGGTACAAAGACCTCACTGGTAAAAATATGTGAGGTGTTTCTAACTTTATTTGGTTTTGCTTCTCTTTTCAGTCAGTTGCTTTTGTTACGCTTTTCTCCACTGAATTAACGATCTGTTTAGTGCTTGATATTTTCCCCATCCAAGGACTGTAATCAAGTCAACTTTCAATCTTCTTTAGAAAATAGTTTGAGTGCAATAGCATAAAAAGCTCAAACACCAATTGTCCAGAATTCCTTTTATTGACTTGATTTGTCAAACTCATCATGCATGGATGTCCAGGTGAAGAGCACTGCTCCTGTTTTTCACATAAGATGCTGAGTAAGAGAAATTATAAAGCAGAGGAATGTCAAAGACATAAGTAGTTTCAATGATTAAAGAAACATTCCTGCTCAAGACTGACTTCTTCCTAGAAGATATTAGGCAGTTGGTAGTTTTTTATTGCATTCCCTCTAGATAGACCTGTGAAAGATATGACTCATGTTTTAGACCATGAGTGCAGTTGCTACCTCAGTATCTTCATATAAATTGATCCTCCTTGACCTGGTTAGGTAATTGGCTCCCTATTCAGACTAAATGCACTGTTTTTTCCAAATTAACAAAAAGAAAAATATAAATTTTTGACCTTTACAAGGAGATGCCAAGGAGAAAAGAAAATGAACACCTTTTCTGAGATCCTTGAACCATGCATTTTTTTCCTTGATACATCTCTCATCCTGTGCTTAACAGTATTTCCTATCTCCTCTCAGGCTTTCCTCTACTACTTTTCTAGCTACTTTTAGTCTTCCCTAAAAGAAAGTTGCATTATCTCTTTTTTTAGCAGAACGATGCCCTTTTCCTAGTTTACCATTTCCTAGAAATGAGCATAGTATTACCAAAAAGGCACTTCTTTCATCTGGTTTCCCCAACTGGCCTTCATTGTTCTGTGTTATTTTGTTCATTTAGTATTATCCTGTTCTAATAATTCCATCCAGTGCCATTGTTTAACAAAAGGCCAAAAAAATCTTGGTAATGGTGTCAGAAAAGGTGGGGAGGATTGAACGGTTTGAACGGTAGAAACAATGGCAGGAACAAATTAATCCATTTGGCTTGTGGAACTACACTTTCTGGCTTTCTGTTGGGTAGAGCAGTTGGGACCACTTGCTAATTTGCCTTCTGTTTAGTAATGTGGGTGGGACAGGAGCACCCATTCTTGTCAAATGTGCCCAGTAAAAGGAAAAAAACAAATAGGATAATCATTGATATGTAACCTTGTCTATGAGTACTGCCAGGGTGCAATATCGTACTAAAGTAAAACAGGACAACAAAATAATAAATTGAATAATAAGAAACTATTGACCAATCCATATCATGTTGCAAATGTTCTCTTATATATGCACTAATACCAGTCAACGGCCTTGTTCTGAGGAACGGTCACCTTAGATTTTCCTATTAGCGAGCCCTAACATCTGCAAGTTGCAATATACTTTTACTGTAATTTGGTTACTGTGGTGATGAGAGATAGCAACAGCTTCACAAAAGATTCTTTTAATGTCCTCTCATGCTAACGAGAAGTAAATAATATGTCCTAAGACAGATCCAATTCATTTTGCCTTATTGGAACAACTATTTCCAATGAACTGAGTGATAGAAATTGTTTTGATCCTTTTTCTGCTTATGTATAGTGTTTGTTGCATTAGCTGTTCTGGTATATAATAGAGCTAGAGTGTGATATTTGGATCTTCTTGTAAATGTTCCACATACTGTTGCTTTATATAGCTAGTCTGTTAAGAAAATTAGTAGAGGCTCACATATTTACCTATTAATTGGTTTAGAGTAAATTAGTTATGTTTACCTTGCAGTTTACAATTCTGAGTTTAAAGTATTCCAGTTATCATTTCAAAAGTATACACCTTTTTGTAAAGTATAATTTATTCTTTTATGAATGACTATTTTTAATTCAGTTGATTCAAATGACTAACAAAATGTAGAATCAATACACACTACTATTTCAGAGTAGATTTATTATCAAGCCAGTGTTATTGCTACAGCAAATTATTAAAAAATGAAACTGATTGGTAAGTAAGTGTGAGGAAGGTGGTTTAAGTTAAAGTACCAAAGTACAAGATATGTAAACAGCATATTTGCTACTTAATTTTCCAGAAGTAAATGGAAGTAAATTCCTTGCTGCTATAATTCTGTTGTATCTTTGATGTTGCACAACTACAAAGAGTTAATAGTCTAAAATACTTGGGCAGCTAGTAACTGTTGAGATAGGCAGGCAGATTAGTAAACCCCTGCCTGGGGTTACAATAACTGAACAGAAAGAACATGGGAAACTACTGAACATAACATGAGAAGTTGCTGAGCTTAAGGAGTAACTGAGTGGCTGACAAATGTTACAGATAACACCAAAAGTGAAGACTAGATTTCACAGATAGTTAAGGGAGAATTTTGTGAGAGACAGGAAAACTTTACCGATAATTAAAGGGAGGAAATTAGACACATTTTATCAATTATTTTCTTTCAAGGCCAACAGAGGCTGGGTAACCATAACAGTAATCCCATATAAAGCCAAGATTACCTAGGTAACCATATCAGAAATATTGAATTTGTGTATAGAGGTGAGAAAACTGGGGCCAATGGGGACAAACACTTAGGTAAGCGTTGTTTATCTGGGAGAAAAAAAGGATGAAGAAAGGTAGGGATCAAGGTGGACAGAAGAACAAATATGGGAAAATGCAGAGAAAAGGTGATAAAAGGGCTGGATGAATGTAAGCAGGCTGCTGCTCATTATGCTTCTCTGGATGAGGCTGTGTCTGATCACTGTAGTCTCTTTTTTTTTACTATTTCTTACAATTTCTTTACTATTTTTTACCACCCTTCCTAGTAGGCAGGGGTGAGCTTTTAAGATGGACTAGCCAGCAACTAGAATGATACCCAGATCTGGAATGACTCAAGGTCTGATCCAGCAAGTTGGCAAGAGGTTCAGGATCCATGTATAGATATCAGACAGTCTTAAAACCTATGCAGATATTTGAGGGATCCATTAATATGGGTTTATTTATGCATTTAGAAAAAAAGGGAGTGTGTGTGTTTGCTGGTGAACTTCAGTACTGACTAGCGAGAAGGGAGCAAAATATTGAGCCACTTTTGCTCTTCTTTCTTATTGAGTGTTGTTTATGTTTATGTGCAGGGAAAGACACTGCTCTTCATGTTGATCCATGTGGGCACTGTGTCTGTAGTGTGCGTATACGTGTGACTGTGTGTGCACCTACTGAGAGTACGTTCAACTCCACTGCTGGCTGGATCTATAAACAGGAATGTGAAGAACATCCTCGGTCTGAAAGTCCACTGGATCCAGGTTCCCTTAATAATAATCACTGCAAGGGAGATGTTCAGTGACTATTCAGTGTCTCCTGGGACAATGGTTCCAGTTCTCCTCCTCTCTTTTCTACAGATGAGTTTAGCCACTCTCACATATTTCTACCACGTTTATTTAGCAAAACAAACAAAACATACAGGATTATTTTAAGTCCTTTGCTTTTTAAATGATGATATTTTAAGGTGTCCCAGTCAGTTACTAGAGCATCACAGTGCAGACAATTTAAGAAAAACACAATGAATAAAAGCCTTTCAATCCCTCCTAAAATTAAAAGAAAAGAAAAAAAAAGGAAATAATAGGGAAACACAAATTAGTGACAAAGTATTGTTTATGGGAGGCATATCAAGAAGCATCATTCATTCAAATACTCCCTAATTTTTTTATGTTTATTTCTTCTAGGTCCATTTTGTGACGAACCTGGTGATCCTTGTGCATCTCAGCCATGCCTGAACAGGGGCATATGCCAATATAATCAGCCAGGATATATTTGTGATTGTCCTGCTGGTTTTCTTGGTCACAATTGTGAAATTGATATCAATGCATGTTCTTCAAGGCCATGTCAGAACAGAGGTACATGTATAGATTTGCCAAATGTAAGTATAAACTTCAGAGATCCCTGTTTGAACATACTATCATAGAATCACAGAATGATAGAATGGTTTTGGTTGGAAGGGACTTTTAAAGATCATCTAGTTCCAACCCTCCTGCTGTGGACAGGAGCATCTTCCACTAGACCAGGTTGCTCAAAGCCCCATCCACCCAGATCCTGAACACTTCCAGGGATGGGGCATCTACAACTTCTCTGGGAAATCTGTTCCAGTGTCTCACCACCCTCATTGTAAAAAGTTTATTCCTTGATCTAACCTAAATCTACGCTTTTTCAGTTTAATATCATTATTCCTTCTGCTATCACTATAGGTCCTTTTAAAAAATCTCTCTCCATCTTTCTTATAAGCCCCCTATAAGTACTGAAAGGCCTCAATAAGATCTACTAGAGCATTCTCTTTTCAGGGTTGAACAACCCCAATCTTCTCAGCTTTTCTCTATAGCCATCTTCATGGCACACTTCTGGACTCACAGGTGCATGTCTGTCTTAAGCTGGGATCCCCAGATCTGAAGACAGTACTCCAGGTACCGTCTCATGAAAGCAGAGTGGGAGAATCAGCTCCCTCAACCTATTGGCCACACTTCTTTCTATGCAGCCCAGGATACAATTGGCTTTCTGGGCTACAAGCACACATTGCTAGCACATATACAATTTTTCATCCACCAGTATCCCCAAGTCCTTCTCCACAGGGCTGCTCTTAATGCATTCATCATCCAGTCTGTACTGACACTGGTGATTGCCCTGACCCAGGTACAGGACCTTACACTTGACCTTGTTGAACTCATGAGGTTCACATGGGCTCACTCCTCAAGCCTGTCAAGGTCCCTCTGTATGGTGTCCCTTCCCTTTAGTGAATGAACTGCACCACTCAGCTTGGTGTCATCTGCAAACATGCTGAGGGTGCGTGCACTCAATCCCACTGTCTGTGTCATTAATAAAGATGTTGAACAGTATCAGTCCCAATACAGGTCCACGTACTACTTGTTACTGATCTCCTTTTGGACATTGAATTGTTGATTGCAAGTCTTTGGAAATGGCCATCCAGCCAATTCCTTATCCCTTGAATCCGTATCTCTCCAATTTAGCAGCAATGATGTGGGCAATGACATCAAAGGCCTTACAGAAGCAGATGGCATCATTTCTTCTTCCCTTACCCATCACTAAAGTCACTCTGCCACAGAAAGTCACCAAATTAGTCAGGCATGATTTTCCTTTGTGAAACCATGTTGGCTGTTTCTAATCACCTCCCTGTCATCCACATGTCTTGACATAGCTTTCAGGAGAATCTGTTCCGTGAAAGTGCTGAAACACGTAATTCTAATTTAATTTTTTGAATTGGCTTTGCAAGTTTCATAAAGAAAACAACATTGTATGAATGTGTAGTGTTTCTAATATTGCTACAGTTAAAAAGCCTAAATTCCACATTTTCAGTTCAGTTCTTTCATGGTCACTTAAGGAGCTACCAATGTTTCTTTTTCTCTCTCTAATAAAATCTTCTATATAAAACATGATACATCAGTCATATTTATTAACTAGTGGTTGTTTCCTATTCTTGCTTTTCCTATGGTATCTGGTTTTAAATTTTTAATTTTTTTTTAGTTAGAATGAATTCATGCAGACTCACAAAGTTTTGATAATAGACTCATGTCTGGTCATATTTCAAACTTCATTGTCAACGTTCTTTTATGAGCATGACTATTGCAAATAGCAGTGATTACACAGAACCAAAACAGTGAAAGAAGAGTTCAAAAGCTCATTATCACATACCAGTGATACATACTCAACCACAGAGGAGAAAAAAGAGACATCTAAATTGCTGACCAAATTGATAGATTTCTAAATGGTGCAATCTGTCTAAATATTTTGTCTATTAGATAAACTAGCACATACTATTTTGTACAACCATTTCTGTAGACAAACAGATCCAGTAGTTTGTTTCACACATATAGAAATCTCTCAGTAGATGTTAAAATAAAGTTTTCTGATCATGCTTATAAGACCAATTCTAAAGAAACACCTGAACACTTTCAGTTTTGGGGTTTTTTTTTAATAACTTACTGTTCTTACTGTGTAAATTACAGATTGCATAACTGACAGATATGTCTCTCTATCACGGAGAAGCATAGTCTCTGTTCTTCATATTGAAGGGGAAAAAGGATACCACACCATTTTCTTTCCTGCTCTAGTTAGTGAATATCCTTTGGTATATGATGTA
This sequence comes from Ibycter americanus, assembly GCA_035590275.1. NCBI lineage: Eukaryota > Metazoa > Chordata > Aves > Falconiformes > Falconidae > Ibycter > Ibycter americanus. The sequence continues at coordinate 15,454,195 of JAVJGI010000062.1, forward strand.
CCTTGTGCACTGTCACTATTCAACAGATGCAAATGTTACATTGGAACAAATTCAGAAATGAGGAAAAAAACCCAAATGAATTTAAAAAGCTCCTTCTTGATTCAGTTAGGAAATCACAAAGCCAGCCAAATTTAGAGCTGGTATATTTCCAGATAGCAAACCCAACAGTGGTATAATCTCTGCTGGAAGGCCTATTCTACTTGTCCTAAATTATGTTTGTAACCTATCTGGGGCTAAGACTGCTTTTTGTTCTGTCTCTGTAGACTGTTTAATATGACGAAACCCTGTCCTAGTTAGGTCTCTATAGTAGTGGAAGTAAACACTAATTTTTGTATTGCCTTGGGTACAACAAATAATTATTTCTAATTTCGTTCTTTTTTGTAGGATGTGGCATGTATCTGTTTGCCAATATTCACTGGCAAGTTCTGTGAGAGAATACTGAATCCATGTGAATTATTGCCTTGCTTAAATAATGCTACTTGCATAGCTGAACAGCAAAACTATAACTGCCGGTAAGATTAGAAAGTAATTTATTTCAGTCTTCCATTGGATCACTTGATGATATCCCACTGATTGCAGAAAGAAAATACACTGTCAGCCACAGAGAACACAGAAAACTATAAACTCTTACTATTTTTGTTATTTAGTTTTCATGTTGTATTGTGTTAGCCTTCTTGAAAACTCTTAAAATGCTACAAAAAGATTTAATGTGTTTAAGAAGTTAAAAATTTTTTCATCTTTAATACTGTAAGATAAAATATATAAAACTTGACACATTGTTGACAAGTATACTACAGGTACCACTTTCATTCAGAATGCATGACGTTTATGTTGTTTGTGAAAGGATAAGACAACCAATTTAATTTCTAATTCACAGACATACGTTAGTAAGTCTTAGATTGATCCTTCAAGCAGCATATTAAGAAGCGTTTTATTCAGAAAGACCGTGCTAAAAAAATATCCACTTGAAAATAACAGAAGTAACCCGGTATATAATTTCATTCCACTTTAAATAGTTTTTAGATATTTTCTTACACCATTAAGGAGTACAATTTGTCTTCTTCCCATTTGCTTGGCTTTTATCTGGCTGCCTGAAGTAAGTTTTGCTAAACATTACTGAAATCTGGCTGCCTGAAGTAAGTTCTGCTAAACATTACTGAAGTGCAGTAAACAACTTTCAAATATTAGGATATTCATAAAAGCAGAAAATTGAAAGCTGTGGTACACAGAAGTCTGAAAACACATTGTAACTGAACTTACAAACTGCAAATATATAACAGAAGTATAGAACATAAAGTTACAGTCCATCAGACGAAATTCAGCTGAGAAGTGTGGAAAGTAAAATATAAGTAAAACTATGTTTACAATTTTCCCAAAGAAGAAAAAAAGCCTTACAATTTTATTTATATTTATATCTAACTACATATATACATACAAACACACATGTACACGCATACACAGTTAGATCTTCCCATATAGATATGTAGACCACAGAACAATAGTGTTATCATTTATTTTCCAATACTTTAAACCAAGGTATAAGCTACTAATAATTTACTTTGTATAGCTGGTCTCTTACACACTATGTTGGTGCATGAATTAGTATGAAATGGTGCCTGAAGTTTCATATTAAAATATGCATAATATGAACAACTATATAGATTATCTTTCTTTTTAAAAACTTTTTTTAAAAAAATTCTGTGTACAATGCAGATTGAATAACTTATAATTTCACAAAGCACTGGCAGAAATGGTTTGTACCATGAAACTCATTGTACGATAGAAATTGGTTAATGAAAATAGCTATGGAAAGGCATGGTGATTTAACAGTCTTTCCATTGATATACCATGTGACAATAAAAGTGGAAGTCATTATTTAGATCAATATAACAGAAAACAAAAATGGGCAATTAACAACCCATTTATATTGATTATCAAAATAATCACTTAAGTTATGTGGTTAGGTGCTAGAGATTTTAGTTTGGGGCTTAGATGGTACAATCCTGTTTTCTTCTAATATCAAGTGTTAAGATCCTATAAATATCATTGCTGCTTAGTTTTTACCTTTAATATTTGTGTATTATTCATGCATTAAGTTTTGTTATTTGTATAATACACATTTGACAAGACAGGCAAGATACATTTGTGGAGAGCTAGTTTGAGAAATGGGATGGGTTATAAGCTTATTATTTTTGACACTAAGAACTCTCTAAAAATGGCAAATAACATCCTAGAGAGAACACTATGAATAGAGTAACCAAGAGTGCATCCGTCAGCTTTGTACAACGTCAAGTGCTTGGCCCTGTACATACCATTTAAGTGAAAACTTTGGATGGTGTTCAATCCACATAGTTTTCCCTAGCATCCAAGCTGCACACCAAACTTCTTTAGTGAAGGAAGAACTCCAGAAAATTACTCATCTCTTCCAAAAAGAAATATCCAGGACAGGTGAGATGAAGCATGTTCCAGATGTTCACAATTTTCTCTGTACAGAGGGACACAGAAAGCCTGGACTGCTGTCCTAAACCAGATACTAAAACTGCAGACTTTTATTGTTAGATAAATATGGCAGCATTGGAATTTAGTTTCAGTAGAATTATAGAACAGCCCAGCTTGGAAGAAACCTCAAAAGACCATCTGGTTCAACCTTTTGCGGGAAAGGGGGCTTAGATGAGATTATCAAGCCCCCTGTCCAAAAGCATATCGAAAACCTCCAGTACTCAGCCTTAGCTTTGCCATTCAGTCCATGAAGGCTCCAATTAGTGATTGCAATATTTTTTAGTGTTCATTGTTAATAAATTGAAAATTATTTCCTCATTTTTTGTGAAATTAAAATCAGTTTTCTACTACTTAATCCAAAATATTTAATAAATGTAAATTCTGTGTATATTTATGCCTGTATACTTGGAAGGAGACATTCAGGTTCGACAAAGCATTTTGAGGGAATATGAATCACGTACTTTTCACAAGAGGATCAGTTGGTTTGTGAGAGCTGCAGTCTTGCCAAAGTCAGAGTCCTGAAATGTAGAGGAGGTGCCAACTTCTAGAGAGGACCAAGAGTCAGCAGGGCTTTCTATTTTTAGGATTCAAAATTCTCCTTGTAAATTACATCTTACATTACCTACTTAAATAACAGGATTTCAGAGGAGTTATAGGAACAGTGGTTTAACAGTTTCAGTTTTGTTAAGTCACAAAGTTGGGAGCTTTCTGGCTGTGAGCCATGTTTTAATTTCTTTTACCCAAAGCAAACCTACCATCAACTATGTTGCTTTATTTGGGAGATTTGGAGCTGCTCATTCAAAGTTTCAAGAGGTAGTTTTGTTTAATTTTTGATAATCATTGCCAAATACTGTAGGTTATGATTATGTCTATTTACTCCACAAAAAACTTTATGTGTTTCATTCAGTGTAATACTACTACCTGATCCACTTTTAGCATTTTAAACAAATGTAATGTTTAGCTCACATGGATATACAAATTCAAACAATAACTAAATTGACCTTTTTATTCCTTTATGTTTTGTTTTGTTTTACTTGCCCCTACTTTATGTGCTTCTCCTTGTGCTTAAGCTACACGCTGCTTATAACCATCACCATCCCAGCTTCTACCTGCTTATCTTTTCTTCTTTGGGAAAGCAATGGTTTTCCATTCTAAATATATAACCAAACAGACTCAATTTAATTTTCCCCACTTCAGTTATGATGTATGACTATCTTGTATCCTAATTCCATCCTTTCAGTCTTGATATCATATACAGCTTTGTGCTAAGAACGTAACAATAACATCTTTTTTCTTAAATGTCAAAATTTAAGGTGAATTCAAATAGGCAGTGAACAAGGATATCCATCACAATAAATTATGATTGTTTACCTTGTATCTTCTTCTATTATCCATTTTCTTTAGGACAATAAAAAGTCACAAAAAACGTGTTCTGAGAATATTTGTTCTGTTAGTGTAATTTTTGGAACTTTACTGTCAACTTTCTTGCTATTAATTTACTCTTATATTCTCTGACATTGGTATGTCTATTGCCAAAAAATGATAAAAACAAAAATAGGAAAAATGAGAAAATATAAAAATTAGAAAAAGCAGCTTCTAAAATTGGCTTACTAAATTACCTATTTTAAGAAACAGTCATAGATTATCTAAATAAATTGAACCAATAAAGCTAGGAGCTTTTTCACCTGATGGCAGATCATAGGTAAAAACAAATCAGTAAAACTAATGTTATAATTGAGTTGCTCTGATTTGGTTTTCAGTGTTACTTAAAAATGGAATTATAACAAAATATACAATTTTTATTTTATTTTACATTCCTTTTATATATAAATATGTGGATGAACAGTGCTATAATATAAAAGACAATAAATATGCTGTTGATATGAGTACTTCTGTTTAAAGGGAAAATAAGTATGCAACTAACTGATGTCTTCGAACATGCTAAAATAAAAGCAACTAAGTATTATAAAAAACTCCCTTTAGCTAAAATATGTGAACTGGAAATTTGTTAAGAATAGATTTTGCAAGAACGTTGATTCCAAGTAATTGAAATGGCAGCAATATAATTATAGGATTTACATACAGCAATTTTTTCAAGAGGAGAGTGAGGATTCTGTAGTCCATTGCCACTTTCACAGAGTGTTCTCCTGTGGTTGTTTCTATACTGGCCTCAAAGAATATAACTATTTAGAGAAGGTTTGGCCATACCATTTACCTCTGTCCAAATGGTTCTACGTATGGATTCTGTGGATGGTGTCCAGGGGTTTCTGGTGAAATCCAGCCTGTTTAACACTTCACCAATGGTTAATGAATGACTTAAGCTACCAGACATTCCAAATGCCTCTGTGCATCTCTCAAAGGCATAGCCATACTCACTGATTATGCATCTTTAACTGATTTAGAAAATAGTTATCACTTTCTATTGAATGTTGTTGCCTATTTGCTATTGAAAACATATCCTTTACTTTTGTATGCTACGTAACTGTGAGAAGTTTCATGCATTCTGCAACGCGGGATTGCATTATTTTCAAAATGGGGAAACACAGGCAACGTGACTGAATCTCATATCCATTAGGAGCAAGAGCACAGAAAAACTAGAAGCAATTCTGCATCATCTTCATGACTGCCAGCTTCTGGGCTGAGTCATTAGACAAAATATCCCTCAGAAAAAGCTAAAGAAACTTCTAGGTTCCTTCACAAAAAAAAAATTCAGGTAACTGGCCATTTCCTTTCTCTTCAACTTAAATCTTTTTTTTCCATGTTATCAGAACGAGCCTTTAGACAGAGGAACATGTTAAGTATTTCTGTAAGAATGTATCGAGTGAATTTGACCGGTATTTTGTATCTATCAAAACACAGAAGAGAGCTTTTGCAGTCTGGATTTTACTTTTTGCACATTTTGAGAAAGGTATAAATACTTAAATATTTTTCTACACTGTTCCATTATTGCTTTTGAATAAGACTTGTTTACTATCCATTTGAACCTCATCTTTTTTTCTTTGTGTATACGGGATTTTTAAAACACTGGAGGGATAAATAAGAAAAGGTTTTTCTCCTACTAATGACAAGTGCTGACATGAAGCAGAAGAAATGTCTGCAGTTCCTTTTACCACAGAAGAGTTACCCACAGCTCCATTGGCATCGCACACAACTAAGAGTCACAACAGCAGAATGCTAGTTTTAACCTTTGAAGAAAATACTACATTGTAATTAAGAAACAGAAAAACACCCATTCACTGTTCTCTCCACAGCTTCCTTACATTGTTTCTTACATACCTAAGCATGTCATTATTGACTACTCTTTGTTAATCATTAGTAACGATTGATGCTAACTGCTTTAAACCTCATTTATCACCATATTTCTAATTTTTCTCTTTGATGGTTTAATTGACCCACCCTTTCTAATAGATTTCCAAAAACTCCTTTATAGCTTTTTACTAAATATTACCTCATTGTAGACTGTTTTTTGTTTCCAGAAGATTATATGAAGTATTGGTGTGAACAGGCTTCAATCGATGAAAAAAAAATATTTTATGGAGGAACAAAAACATCCAGAACCATGCAACTGATTTTTAATTGCTTGAAAACATGTTCTGTTTATTTATAATAATATATGAGATCTGTTTTGTTACTGCAAGATATTATTTAATAGAATTATGGAACATAATTAAATACAATTACCTTTTAAAATGCAAGTCCTCTAAAATACACTGGTGTATTTGCAGCTGCATGCCAGGATTCACTGGAAAGAACTGTGAGGAAGTAATTGACTACTGCAGGCTGCTCAGCATCAACTGTCTGAATGAAGGATTGTGTCTTAACATAATTGGAGGATTCACTGTAAGTAATTTAATACATGTTAAACTAATTCTGTGCTCCAAATTAGAAAAGCTTTAGACAAGCAGAACTTGAAATTCATTTGTTACTCTAAGAGACAAGAGGGACATACATTTCTGTGTTTTATTTATTTAAATCAATAACACAAGGACGATTCACTTGGGTAATATGATTTTTTTTATTACTTTTCTACTAAGACCATGTTTAGTACTGTATCAAGTAAGAGAACTGGAGTATTTTTATAGTAAAATAAATATATAACTAATTGTGATCCAGTGTTATTATCGACAGAAATTATAATCACAGCTGTGTTGCAGCCTTTAAAAATACGTTGTTTGAATTGAGAACATCTGTTACATTGTTTTAACGGAAGTCAAACTAGTATTCTAAACATAAGCATGTTTAAACATAATACAAACTAGAAGTTTGATGAAGAAACTGCAGTGCGGTGAAGTTGATTCCAACTGACAATTTGAAAAAAAGTACTTCTGCTTAACTCTTAAAATAGCCCCTGAAAACATGGAGCAAGATCCATCATGTACCTAGATTCTCCTGGCCATAGCTTGTCAAAAGAGAGGAAATAGTTTCTCCAAGAGCAGTAACTGGGAACAACTTAAAGGTTACTCTAAACAACCACTCACAGAATCACAGACGGTTGAGGTTGGAAAGGATCTTTGGAGGTCATCTTGTCCACCACTCTGCACAAGCAGGGCCACCTAAAGCCATTCATACAGTCCTAGTCCACTTACCTGTTTGGGTGTTCAGACAAAATGTATTAGGATTACTGTTACTCCTTACTTCAAGGAGTAGGAAGAGTAGTCTACTCTGTAAGGGAAGGAGAGCTGGAACAACGGTTGACAGCAAGGCTGGGAGGGACACTGTCCTCACCGACAAAGGGCACAGTCCCTCAATACCCACAAGACCACAGCAAATCCACAGATTCAGCTGAAAGTCCAGTGATAACCAGACAAGTCTGTAGTGAAGAAACAGGTTTGCGGTCAAGCTGGGTAGTCAAGTCAACAGATCAGAATCAGCAGGATACAAAGCTGGATGCAGGCTACTGTCTGGAAAGGGTCTAGTGCAAAGGCCTGAGCTTAAATGCAGCTCATGAGTAGATGAATGAAAGCGTAGACATCTCAGAGGTGAGCTCTGTTTTCACAGTAGGGTGATCCAAGGTGACAGTGCTGCGCTGCATCAGAGCTGACCTTGAACGCAGGCAGTTAAAGCTGTGAGAGAGGGGAAAGAGGTCACCAAGGAAGAGAGCAGAGAAAGATGACTATAGCCTGGTCAGGCCAATTACAGCCTGTTGATGTGTTCAAGGTCCTGACAGTCTCTGTGAATATTCCTTGCATGTAATTATTCACTCAGTCCAAATATCTTTGCCTTTCTTTTAGTCACAAAAGCTAAAGAGGTGTTGATATTTTCTCCCCAACACATTCCACCTGACTCCTTGCATTTGCTCATGTTTCTTGAGTCTTACCTAACCTGAAAACTGCTATATACAGGTGACCAAGGATTGTTTCTCCCATTTGCTTATGGGAACAAAGAGAAAAGAAGCTTACAGTCATTTGTTCAAAGTGGCCAGCCCATACTTTTTTCACCTCGTTCTGCGTGCATATTCTAAGTCAGATACTGTTGTGGACTTTTCAAGTGTTACTAAGAATTAAATTCATGCCATTGTTGACTGCATTGCAGTCTCTCAATTGCTGCATCTTATCCTTACACTTAGTCCCTGATCTTAATTGCCAGGAGCAGCTGGTTAGGTTGACATGTTACTCATTCAAATACTTGCACTTTCACAGATATGTAATCAGATCTGTAACAGATCTGTAACGAGAATTTTATTTAAAAGGGTGATAAAGTTAGTGAAATAAATACATGTAAATGATAAATTTAGAAATTAATGAATACTATATTACTGAAAGAAGTATGTTTTATCTGCTAAATTTTTAATTCTGAAAATTGTTTTAAAATTTGTTTTACGAACACTTTTAATACAGTCAATAAATATATATTAACTGGAACAATAGTATACAAATGTACTTTAACACAAAATCTGAGGTTATTTGCAAAAGATTGCATATCAGAGATTTATGCTAATAGAGTACTAAACCATCCATACTTAGAAGAATATAATTCTTGCTTTGTTGTGTATACTATATATAATATATCCACAGAAGAATAAAATAGATGGTGAGGAATTCTCTGTGAGAATTTACCTCTCTTCATTATTGATAGCAGATGAACAAAACGCTGAGCCCAGTTGTGCTGCACTGAAATAAAAGGGTTTGTGAAAAGATATACTGATTTAAAAATGCTTCTGTCTCCCAGTTAACTTACCTACATGGTAGAAACATTAGATTCAAAACAGAAATATTGCTTTTAGCTCTTCTCAGCTACTCATGTCCACTTATATCAAGCAATAGCAAAAATTACAGTATAACAATTAGAATACAAAAGTGATATAATTAATCTGTGAGTACAATGTGTCCGACATATGCAGAAATCAAAGTGAATACCAATCAAACACAAAAAGAAATAAAAATCCAAAGTTTTAGGAAAGCAAACAAAAATTGTGCACCAAATTTTTGTGTAGTTAGTAAGTGTGCTAACATTTACTGTTAGACACAAGCAAAATAGGTGTATAACAGTATATGTCTTCATAAAATAATCCTCAAAAATATACTTCCATGACCAGTATAAGATGTGATGCTTTCTTAGCAGACACTGAATTAGTCTATAAGATGGAGCTAACTGACCTGGCACAGCAAAAGTTGGATTATTTTTTCTGTCTAAACTTTGATGCCTACAGAAGGCATCAGAATGGTATGGTATAGTACCTGATAGAAAATTAGTATCACAGGCCTTTGGGACTGACAAATAAGATTGAGCAGACAAAGAGAGGAAAGCATGAAGAATACTAAAGGATCAGATACAAATTACTCAAAATTTTGTTGAAAATTTACATTGTACTGACCACAGTTGAAAAGCATTGCCCTTTTCCCTGACAGTCAGTCTGTGGTGTGGCATCTCTACTTGGAAGATAAGCAGTTGTATATCAATCATAGGTTAACTTCTCTTTGAAGACACAAAGAACTATGGATTGTATCCAACCATTTTTTTTGCTTCTCTTAGTTGATTAACTTCCTTGATCATAATCGATTTTTTTCCTCATGGAAAATATGTATTTTTATTATTCCAAGAAAATAAAACACTGATGAGCAATTTGAGAATTCCAGCTGATAAAAATTTGGCTGCTAGATTATTTTCTTTTCTTTTTCATTTTTACAAAACCAGATTTGTAAGTACTGAAAAATTCAGTGCATTTGTATGTGACGCTAAGCAGTCCATCTCAAAAAAACCCCACAATCAAACCTACAACAAAATAATTTAAAAAAAAATTAAGTTGTTGAATGTTGAAATTTAAGTTAACAATTGGTTTTTGTTTTGAAATCAATCTCTAGTTTACTTTCAAAGAGTAGTAAATACTTAGAATTGAAATAGTATAGTTTTTTCAATATTGCTGTAACAGTTATTGGCACAAGTTCTTGATCACTAATTAGTATTAATTATAAGTAACTAATATTAATAGTTACTCTGCTTACATTGATTATATTCAGTAATTTACTATATGTTTCTAAAATTATTTCTACCTCAAGAAATCCCTCTGACTAACGTATGTTAACTTTAAGCTAGATAATAATGTTGTTATAGGAAGCATTTACTGATGATGCTGTTGAGTCAGACAAACATGGGAATTGTTACTTCTCAGGAAATAGAGCTTCTCCTTGCATTTCATATTTTACTATTTCATATTTTTATATCTCAATTCTCATATCTCTTATTTTAGAGTACAGCTGTAGCAGTAACAAATAATTCCCTTTGTCCTTTCTGTTGCCCATCATCTTGACAACTACAGTTACAATGTATATATTGAGATAAGATTTATCAATAGAAATATAGTGTGTAGTTGCATAATCAATTCCAGTTAATATAGCTTAATGAAAACAGATCACATTAGACAAAGCAGATTTAATGAGATGACCTGACAGGTAGTGATGGAGAAATACTTTCTGCTGCAATTCACTCATTAAGAAAAATAAATCATTTAATGCAGCCAGTTCGATTCTAAGGAAAAAAAATAAATAATCCAGACCTTGATGACACTTTAATGGGTACAACCAATCAGATGTATTGACACAGGAAAGCTGTGTTTACAAATAGTTTCATGTTCTGCTTTTTGTAGCACACACCCCACATATTCCCTGTCCCATCCAGACGAAGTAGAAGATACCACAGTTTGTGTAGCTTATGTGAATGTTATGGACAACTGCCAATAGGACTGTAAAAGATCTAGAATTCTGCCTAAGATAATTTTGGATTTATTTTTTTTTTTCAAGATTAGAAAAAGTACAAACTGATTAAAATATTATTACTACAGTATTTGGCTTATAGGTTTGAAAGTCTGTGAAGTAGTTCTACTAATTCTAAAATTTTACTTAGATTTTTTTGTAAATCATATTAAATTAACTAAAAACTGAGTGAATAGTCAAAGAGGAAAATAATTTTCAAGTGGGAATTATTGTCCCCTGTGAGTGTTTTTAATGGACATCATGGCAATTTGTTTTTGGACTAATTATTTGTAGCACTTTGACATAGTGGAAAACACAAAACTCTTGAAATGTGCAGATGACCACAGAAGATGATAATATAGTTAATAATAAGCAAATCTGATTGGGATTTCTTGGTAGCCTATACCACTTAGAAAAAAATTTTTCTAAGAGAGGCAAATGCAGTGCTGCATGCATTGGAAAAAGAATGTGAGTTACATGGTAGTGACTGTTTCCTGATAGTGACAAAGAAGGCAACTTTGTGCTCAAGGTGGGTATTAAATTTGAACCACTCTATTGATAAAGACAGAAAGACAACCCTTGTAGTAAACGGAGCACTTGTATATAGAAGCATTTGTAAGTGGTTATACTTCTATGACTGTCAATGAAGGGTACATCATCTAAATTATTATCACAAGGTTGAGAAACTGGAAAACTATTAACAGTGAGTTTTATGGAAAAATAACATTTAAAAAATATATTCTCAAAAGTACATACAGGTTCACAAAGTTAAGCCAATCCATGGGCTATCAGTTTTCCTCAGAAGAAAAACTGTACAACAGTTGTATTTAAAATATTAAACTCTAGGTACCAAAAAATATTGAAGCCACATTAGCAAGGAAGTGCTAACATCATTGTGTATAGTTCTGTACAGCTGCTCCTTCTATGCACCACTGATTATACTAGGAGCATTTTCAAAAACATTTAGGTAATAAAATATGGCGTAATGCAGTGTATTAGCAGTTTTCCATCAGATCAATGCCAGGTGACACCTGTCCTGTTCTAGTGAATAACTTCACCAGGCATTAAATTTCATGAGCATCTACTACTGTGGGATTCAAAACCCAAAATTCCCACAGAAGGCTGAAAAAATTATTGTGCATTGCTTCTAGTAGTCAATGCATCAGACTCATTCAACTGATATTCTAAGGTTGGGAAAAGGATTATACTTCCCAGAGTTGCCATGAATAGCCAAAACATTAAAAAAAACCCCATTTTATTTGGCCTCTGTAGATGGTCAAAGATATGATGTTTACTTTGTTAGATGTTCCTAAAACACAGAAAGATAAGATTGCAGCCTTGCCTCAATTGAAGAAATCTGGATATAATTTGGACATATCATTTTAACAGGTGACAAGCACAGTGTTTAAACTTTGCAGATATTCCTCTTTCAAAAAATATTGCTATGTAAAATTCTATTATTTACTACTGATTTGTCAACGATTGCAAAAAAACTGCCATTGAATTTTTCCTGTTTTGCAGCTGCAATGGTGGAATCATTTTTTTAAATTTATTTAATCCTTGTTAAACTTCTGAAGAAAATGTAATATAACTTATTTTTCTTTGATATCCATTGCATAGGAAATATTTTAATCAATACTATCCTGATTTGGCAGCTTTATCCTAAACACCTCCACCTAATTCTGTATTAGAAGACAGGGGCCACTGTTTTAAGGAAAAATTTAAATTAAAACATTTTTAACATAAACCATAATTTTACAGTTACCCAAGTGTGTACCAATTGCAGTCTCCAGCAGGCGTTTCAATAAAAATATTCATCTGCATTATTTTGACAATATAATAACCTGCTTCTTAAAAATATTTTTTAAAAAAGTCTAACCACACAAAAACATTTAAATAGACATTTCTATTCTCATGGCAACATTTATTTTTCTTAAATTGACTTTATAAATGAAAAGTCAGTGTTCTTAATTTGCAGTTGAAAGTATTTCCTCAGCATTTTTAATCTGTCTAAAACAATTTATGGCTATAGGTATCTGTTATTCTTACCTTTACGTGCAGGCAGGGAAAAGATGAACAATTCTCAAAGGACAGCTGATGGAAGAAAGAACTATTGTTTCTTTTGTGCTAATCATACTGCTGCCACATGCTAACCACCTGGAGGCATGTAGTAGTTTGGGTAGAGTTCTCCCAGTGAATTAGAATGGCACCAGCAAAGCCTCTGGCACAAGAAGACTGGGCAGTAAAAGCAGGTGAAGAGAGCATACAATCATGGAATCACCTGGGGATGTAAAGCTTTCCTCTAGGTCCCAAGAGGGAATCAGGTATCTAACTATCTATTTATCCATAGCAAGTAGCTTAGATTGAGGCAAAAATAATTATCTCTGTCTAAGATCCCCTGGTTTTTTCTGAATTGTTAGTATTAAAAAAAAATAAATATTAAAGATACTGAAAAAATATGTTAAACTAATCTAGTGAAAATTATGAGGATAACAAAACTATCAATTATTGAATTTTGAAAGCCCAGAAAGAAGTGCAGTTTCTAAAATACTGTAGTGGGAAAATCCAGGATATGTAGACTGTCAAGTTTCTGGCATACCAGCTGTCCTTACTTTCTAAGGAGAAACCACTGAATTGCATAAAATTTACAGAATTCACATGCTGGTTATGGGTTCCTACAGAAGTGCATTTGAGGGAGAAGAAGGTGCAGCCCTACAACAGTTGCAAGCAGGAAGTTAGGAATAGCTATATACCCTCCTATTTCCGCTCTGCCATACACTTCTTATGGAAAGGCATGCAGATTAAAAATGCATTCCACTTTTTACAGGGTGTAAAAATGCTCATTAATAGCTGTTTGGTTTTTTTTTCCTCCCCCTAACAGCTCTTTACTATGTTATGATCAACTATCTTTCAATTTACATGGTCTGCACCGTGTATCTAACTCTACTTTGTCAATATGGCTCTCTCCCATCATCCTGACAAACCACTGTTTCATGCAAGGTTATGTGCTTACAGCTAACAAAGGAATTAAATTATATAGATACAAAACCTGAAAGTAAATGATGAAATGAAAGCAGTGTCATTGTAAGGTCCATTTCCATTTGCCTGCACTACACCTGAGACAAGAACTACCCAAATTATAGATATTGCCTGAATAGCAGGTCTGTCTTGGCAAGCAGCATTAAAGAAAGAGGCAATAATCTGTGTTATCATTCTGGGTTTTACAATTACACCTACTGCTGGTCATTCAAAGCAAATATTTAAATTTCCTTTGAGAAGCTGTACTGACACATGCATGTGAAATTTTATGTTGGAATCATTGTCAATGGATGTCCTGGTGCCTTCCAAAAGAGCAGCAGGAATTCCTGCCAATTTCTGGCTAGTGTTCATACAGTGCAGTGGAAGTAGATTGTGTTGTTAAGGGGGAGTGAAGCTAAGCAAAAAGAAGTAACAGTGTTAACTTCTGTAATTTTCAGACTATGTGTTCTGTAAACATCAGATGTTTGTATGTGCCTGGGAACACTGATTAATGAAAACACGTAACAACATGCAGACCTTTCAGAGAACTATTCCCCAGTCACTCAATTTTTTTCCTTCTTACACGGACACACATTTAATAGCATGTATCAAATAGTATGATCCACTGTAACAGAGTAGAAAAAATAATATATGTCCTGGTTTCGGCTAGGATAGAGTTAATCTTCTTAGTAGCTGGTACAGTGCTGTGAATTGGATTTGGTGTGAGAAAAATGTTGACAGCACACTGCTGGTTTTTATTGTTGCTTGGGAATGTTTATACTAAGTCAAGGACTTTTCAGTTTCTTGGACCCTACCAGCGAAAGGGCTGGAGGGGCACAGGAAACTGGGAGGGGACACAGCCAGGACAGCTGACCCAAACTAGCCAAAGGGATATTCCATACCATATGACATCACGTTGATTATATAAGCTGGGGGAAGAAGAAAGAAGTGGGGGGACATTCAGCATTATGGCATTTGTCTTCCCAAGTTATGTGTGCCAGAGCCCTGCTTTCCTGGAGATGGCTGAACACCTGCCTGCCCATGGGAAGTGGTGAATGAATTCCTTGTTTTACTTTGCTTGCATGTGTGGCTTTTGCTTTCCCTATCAAACTGTCTTGATCTCAACCCATGAGTTTTTTCACTTTTAATTTTCCAATGCTCTCCCCCATCCCACTGTGGGGGGAGCGAGCGAGCAGCTGTGTGGGGCTTAGTTGCCGTCTGGGGTTAAACCACAACAATATAGTAGAAAAGACTGGTGTCCAAAATCTTGCCCTGCAGATGGCTCTGCAGATGTTCATATTATATTCTTTTGAACCTTTTCCTCATAACCATCTTTCAAAGCCATAGCTGTTATATTTGGAGTTTTATGGTGAACCTGAGATATTTCAACAGCAAAGTGTGAACCAAGAGGATATATGGAGGATGAAGTAAAATTGTGAGTACAAATGAATAATCAGTAACACCATGTGTCACACCATTGTCATTTAAGTTAAAAAACCCAGTAAATGTGGGCTGCCCAAAGATTATCATGTTCTCTGACAAAGCAGAAGAGGCTTCTACATTAACAAAAAAAAAAAAAAATTGTCTTCACCAAAGTCACTATGTTCCTTCTGGGGAGATGAGGGAGGAAGGAGAGAGGAGGGAACCTCTCCTCCTCCTGTGTTTTTACCCTATTTCAGAAAGCTGGTATGTGGTACATATTCAACAAAACTTGTGCAGAAATTGCAATCAGACAGACAAAGGTCCAACTTTCGTCCCTAACCAGATGAGGTTTACTCTTGTGGGTGCAGAAACAGACCCGTCAGCCAGCTGTCAGGCAGGGAATCAATCTGCTGCTTTTCAGAATAGTGGCAAGCGGTGCCAAGCCCCGCAGGCCAGTGGTACACCCTATGCCAGCCTGAACAGCCTTTGTGGAAACTCTGCTGCCACTGCTTCCTTTTGCCCCTAAGTTCTTCCCTGAGGAGCCACTCTCAGTCCTAATGCTCTTTGATAATACTTTATCCCCAGAAGTCTGGCTGAATTTATAGCCCAGAAGTAAAGCATGTCTACACAGAATTAGCAATAATCTCCAGAACTGAGCTACATCAGTCACACTGCTTAGATCTCATAGCCCTAAGAAGGCCTTAGACTTAATCTTAGAGAAGATATTTGTATTTATTGAATGAGAGGAGAAATAAGTTCTAGATAACATATCCAAAATTAAGAGGAAATATAGTTGAAAAAAACCACATTACTTTGTTTAGCAAAAGCAGTTCTTTAAAAAACAGCCACTAGGGCTTTTTTAAAACTCTCTGCACTGTATCAATCAACATTTGTTTTCTGAGTATAAAAAAGCCATAAGGAAACAAACATTTAATATATTTGGCATACTATATATTAAAGCAGTTGGTTGGAGTGATGAAATTGTTATGAATATTTATAACAGCTCTAGTAGCAATGCTAGAAGCAATGAAAATTGGCACTGCAAATTCTTCTGCTCTCAGATGCAACTTTTGTACTTATGTACAACATATAAAATAAATTATTGTCTTTTCCTAAAAAAAAAAACCAAAAAACCCCCCCAAAAAAGAGTCTCCCCTAATGTTCCAGCTGATTGTTCAAACAGCAGTAGTTCAAAGTCAGATAATTCTATTAGGGGCTAATTTTGCAGAAGTTAATTGGTTCATTTTCGTCCACGCAGTAGCAGTAATTCTACAGAAGAGTTCACGTAAATTTTAAAATATCCTATACAGTTTTCTGCTTCTTCAATATTTAATTTGAACTTTATTGAAACAACCTTTTCCTGCTTTTCTTATTCTATTGAAAAAAACAACACCAAAGCACCCTAGGTACCTCTTATATGTGCTGTTAAGGTTCTCTGAGCAGTACAGAAGTTAATAAACAGTAGAAATCTTCATGTAATAAACTAAATATCCTGCTTTACATTAATTAATTAAAATGAAAAATATTTAGGTAAAGCTCTGATCATGTAATAACTTTACATATCTTTGAGCAATGTATCTTAATTGATCTACTACAATACCATATTAACAAATATGACAGTAAATAATACACCAGAAATAACCAATAAGAATGGGCTTTTGAAATCAAAGCTTCTGGGAAGATGACATAGTCATTTTAACATATTGCCAGTTTAAAAAAGCATAAGTCAGCAAAAATTATGAAAAATGAAATACACAAAACTGATAAATATTACAGTGAAAGACATGCTATACGATCAGTATGAAGTATTGGTTTTTATTGATCAAATACAATGCACTTCTATGAATTGTTTGCAGAGGAAAAATAATTAGATGATTTTGAGATGTTAAAGAAACAAATAATATGAATTTTAGACAACAGAAATGGAAAGATAATAATCTAGATTTTCACTGTAAATACAAGAAGTACCTTTCCTATCAACTGAATCATAATGGTTAATAACAGAAAAGGTGAGCTCCCCCTGCCACCAGTCCCCATATTTTATAATTTTTTAACAAATCAGTACTGTGTAAGACCATTGCACCTTTACACATTTGCACTGTGTATGTAAAAGCTGTTTCCTCAGCCCCACACCTTTTATAGGAAAATATGCATTTAATAATATGGAACCGACAACTTTGTGTCACATTGAAAAAAGTTCTTTTCCCACATCTCATGAAAAAAGTCAAGGAATGGGCAAGTGTCATGTTTTAACCCCAGCTGGAAACTAAGCTTCACACAGTCACTTGCTCACTCCCCCTCCAGTGGGATGGGGGAGAGGATCAGAATGGTAAATGTGAGAAAACTCATGAGTCAAAATAAAGACAGTTTAATAGAGAAAGCAAAAACCACATGCACAAGCAAAGCAAGGAATTCATTCACTATTTCTCATTGGCAGGCAGGTATTCAGCCATCCCCAGGAAAGCAGGGCTCCATCTCACGTAACCGTTACTTGGGAAGACAAATGCCATAACTCTGAACATCCCCACGTCCTCCTCCTTCCCCGCAGCTCTTCTTGTTGAGTACATTGTCATATAGTGTGGGATGTCCCTCTTGTCAGTTGGGGTCTGCTGTCCTGGATGTGTCCCCTCTCAACTTTTTGTGCCACTCCAGCCTTCTTGGTGGTGGGGTGATGTGAGAAGTGGAAAATTCCTTGACTCTATGCAAGCGCTGCCCAACAGTGACTAAAACATCCCTGTATTATCAACACTGTTTCCAGCACAAACCCAAACCACAGCCCCATACAAGCTACTGTGAAGAAACTTAACTCTATCCCAGCCAAAACCAGCACAGCAAGCCAGCTGTTTGAATTCTTTTTAAACAAAATCAGTTAAAATCAAGCCTGTGCTCAAGTTTAAACCACTTTTCCAAGGATACAGAAATTCCCTAGGTCTCTTCTTTTCTGACTTCGCTATCTAATAAGGAGCTAATCCCTTGAGATAAGGAGGATGGCTGTCGAAATATTCCATAAAATCTCAGCCAGCCACCTCAACAATGTGTATTTCTGAAGTACATAACTTGTGATAAAATTCTTTAACCTGTTCATTAATGCAAGGAAGATCAGACACACAATCTCCATGTGCTGTATAAATTTTGTGGTGCCTTCAGCAGCTGCTTCTAATACTGCACTTCTAGTGCTAGTATTAGTAAGCTTCTAGTACACACCACAGCTTCTTGCTGGTTATTTTTCATCCTTCAATATTTGTCCTTTCTTCACCTACTACCAAACACTCAAAAATCACGCACATTCTTAATTTCCCTTTCTATGTTATAATTAAATATTAATAAAATTTCATTATTTTATAAAGTCTAATAAAAAGAGAGGTGGCACCTGTTCAAACTACATGAAAGTCAAGTTCATCTTCCCCCTCCCAATATGAGATGTGCATGGATAGAATTCTACTTCATCAGAAGCCAGAGGAATACTTGTCACTATATAAAAAGTTGTTTCTGTTTTCCCCCCATATGTTCACCTGAAAAATGAAATCACTATTAAAATTATTAATTAATTCAAGCTATTCCATTTTTCTGACCAGATCCCTAATAGTTTTACTTGAAATCAAGGATTCACATGAATAAGCATATCATATTAGAGATCATAGAATCATAAAGCAGTTTGAGTTGGAATGGACTTTTAAAGGTCATCTAGTCCAACCTCACTGCAGTGAGCAGGGACATCTTCAACTGGATCAGGCTACTCAGAACCCTGTCCAGCCTGACCCTCAATAATTCCAGGGATGGGGCATCTACCACCTCTCTGGGCAACTTGGTCCAGTGTTTCACCACCCCCATCATAAAAAATTTCTTCTTATATCTAGTCTGAATCTGACCTCTTTTAGTTTAACACTGTTACCCCATGTCCTATCACTATTAAAAAGTCTGTCCCCATCATTTTTATAAGCCCCTTTTAAGTATTGACAGGCCGCAGTAAGATCTCCCTGGAGCCTTCTCTTCTCCAGGTTGAACAATCTCAGATGTCTCAGCCTTTCTTCACAGGGGAGGTATTCCATTGCTCTAATCATTTTTGTGGCCCTCCTCTGGACCTGCTTCAACAGGTCCATGTCTTTGTTGTAATGAGGACCCAGAGCTGGATGCAGCACTCCAGGTGGGTCTCACCAGAGCAGAGCAGAGGGGCAGAATCACCTCCCTCGACCTGCTGGCCACGCTTCTTTTGATGCAGCCCAGGATATACACTGCCAGCTCATGTCCAGTTTTTCATCCACCAATACCCACAAATCTTTCTCCACAGGGCTGTTCTTCAGCCCTTCATCTCCCAGCCAGTGTTGATACCAGCAGTTTGATACCAAGTTTGATCTCTAAATTTTGGGTTGAGTCGGGGTTTTCTCCACATACTTTAAAAGTAGGAGAGCAGCCTATACACGTGAACATCTTCATTTTGAAAGTCATCTTACTAGGAAATTGAAAACTGAGGGGGAAAAAAAAGGTTATTGTACCACTTTTCAACAAAACTACCAGTATGCTGTTGGGTTGATTTCAATTCAGCTTAAAAATATGACTAAATGTTGGTGGAAAAGTACTGGCTTGAGAATCCCTAAGACTTGTCCTTTAATTATCCTCAAAACAATTCAGGTGTAATCTGGAAATAGTGATTTAATTCCTGAATGCTGTCTTGCCAGTAATATGTTTCACCCCAGGTGCAGAAAAGCCACTTTGCTCAATGAAAAGTAAATGTAGTTTTCAGAACAGTTCAGTCTCTGAGGACAGATTTTTTAAGTGAACATGTATCCACTAGGAAGAGAGTTAAACTTAAGTGAACTTAGCTGAAGAAACTCTTTCTTGCAGAATGGACTCAGTAAGATATTTAAAGAAAATACAGTAAATAGTAATGTTTAGCTACTGAGTAGATAAAAGGTTGAGTGTAGACAATGAGAGTTTCCAAATAAATACTGTCCTCTTGAAAAGCAATCATAAAGGAGAAGCTACCTTATAAATCCCATTTTTATAGGCATAGCAGCAGAAAAAAATGAGACCAAGGGTAATGTAAGCCCACTGCTGAGTAAGGTGGCTGACATTCAGTGCCTTTGCTCTGTTTTTTGCTTGCATTATCTGCTTTCAAGTTTCCCAAGTCCCTATGCTGAGTGGCAAAATTTAGAGGAAAGAAGCACTATCAATGATAGAGGAATACCAAACTAGGAACTGCTTAGGCAAAGAGGGTATTTATATATGTCCAAAGGGCTCAACAGGATGCATCTAGGGAAGATGAGGGAGTGGATCAATGCAATCAGGTGATAAAGGCTAGCTTAATCTAATAGTGGCTTGCATTAGTAAAAGTATAGCCAGCAGATAAAGTGAAGTCATTAGTCCCTTCTGCTCAGCGCTTGCAAGGCCACCCCTAGAGTACTGTGTCTGGTTTTGGGCTTCAATGTACAAAAAAGAAAAAAGGCTTTGACAAAATTGGAACAAGTCCAGCAGAAAGTCATTAACGTTGTGAAAGGGTTGCAGCACACGGTGTATGAGTGAAGGTTGAAGAATCTGGGTTTGTTTAGCCTTGAAAACAGCTGAATGAAGATACAATTCCTTTCTTCTGCTCTCTACTGGGTGATCATAAACAAGACAGAGCCAAACTTTTCTGAGAAGTGCACAGCAATGGAGTGTGAGGCAACTGGCAAAAAGTTGCAACAAGTAAAATTCTGACTAGGTATTAAGAAGAAATTGTTCACACTGTAGTGTGAGTGTAATTAGGCACTGCAACAAGTTGCCTAGAAAGACTGTGGAATTGCCATCCTTGTAGATATTCAGACCTCAACCAGACAGGATCCTGAGTGACCAGCCTGGATTTTAAAATTGACCTGCTCTGAGCGAGGAGTAGGACTATATCACCTCCAAAGGTCTCTCGCAACCTAAATTATTCTAGGATTCTATGAACGTAATATATATTGACATCCAGAATAAATTGTATTTTTATAGGTTTATGATTTATAGTTTTGTTGGGGGGAAGCTTTATATACTGAATGACAAAGGTAGAGGTACCCATAGGTACAGTTACCTAAAACATGCCACCTTGTTTTTACATTTTTATAATAGTGTCAAATTTAACCAAACATAACGTCAAGGACAAGGACAGTACGTATGTACTGGCAGGTGTTTCTGCAGACTAAGGGGAATGAAATCAGGAAATGGGAGAGTTGTGCATGGGGACTGTCACAACAGAGGGATGCAGGAATAATTCAGAAAACAGGGACTAAAGAATATACAGCCACTGGAGAACATTATGTTCTTCCAGGCCCTGGGAAGTTAAGTCACATTAATTCTGTTGCATATCATGCTCCTCTTACATTTGGGTTACTCAGGAAAGGACAGCCTGCTTTAGCTATCTGCTGTTTATTAGTTCATCTCAGAGATTTGCAGTGTGGGATTCCCATCACTGCAGTTCTCTTAAAGGCTTCACTTGGCCACCTGAATACTGTTCATCTTTACAACATGTATATCAGGTAGGGAGTCAGAGATCACTGTAATGGGAATGTTTAGAAGACTGATAGATCAGGCCAGTTATAAACTGTAAAACAAAACTTTACTGAATTAATTCACAAACAGCATAATTAATGCTAATAGTTTTTGCATATTATTAGTCATTCTCACTATGCCTACATACTGTTATTCTGTAACACATTCTATATTATCTGTAATCATACAATACTATGGAGCTGACACCATGTAGTTAGAGCTGATGGCTATGGTCCTTGGTGGTTCTTAGTTCCCAAGGTCAAGGTAATCTGTCTCGTGAGCTCTTTGATGAGAGAAGTCGTTACTGAAGTGAGCTTGTCTTCCTTTTTCTCCATCCTTCTTCTTAATATTTGATGTTTTATGCTATTTTACACACACACACAGACACACACACACCATCCCTAAAAAAGGAGGATGTCCTCCTCATATTACTTGTCTTAGGGCTTTTTGTTGTCTTGCCAGTCATTCTTCTTCTGTATTCAGCAATATGTCCTGCCTACATTCCATACCTTACCACTAATCTTGTCCTTTGGCAACTTTTCATTACTTGTATGGTGTGCAAGCTACACCCACCTCTGTCCCTTTTGTGGTCACATTGTGCACATACTCATGTAAAATGCTTATACATTGTGCCTGGCTATACCCCCACAGTGTTCTAAATTACTTTTATGCTAGTGTTGGCTATATTGTTTTATTGACCTTATAATTGGATTCAAGGCAAGCTACTATTAATCATATCCTGATCAGGGTACTTGGAATTTATAGGTCTCACAGAACTCTTTTGAGAAGTGAATGTAAGCTTGTATTCCAATAGAGTATTTTCAGTGTTGTTTATTTTTTTGTTTATGGTTAAAACCAGTGTCTTCCATTTTTTTAAATGGTTTTTAAAAATGGTTTCTAATGTCCTTGAAAGACATTGAAGTAAAAAGACTTTGCCAACATGTTACTGTCATAATAATGCTTAATAATTATTATATTATAACAGAATAATAATGCTACATGTTTGTTCTTATGTTTCAGTTCTATTTTTTTGTAAATGAAACTCTTTGTTCAATGAGTTATGATTGTGTTGTCATTGTCCCAACCCAAACAACATGTAATGTGTGAAGACTACCAAAGATATCTCCATTGCTCCAGAAATATTTTTTTTCTTAAAGGAACTCTAGCCTTTACTCAAAAACGTCATTAAATAGATTCAAATCTTCCCCTTTCCTCTGAAGAAGTTATTTTTATTTATTTTAGTTAACAGGTAGGGTCAGAATGTATAACAGAAACTCCATATTATGTTTTCTCATTATGGGTTGGCAGCTGTGTTTGTTTCCTCCTACTCATGTGTCCTATTTTCCCACACATTTTCAACAGACATTGTAGATGAGTTCTGCCTCTCTCAACTGTTTTATCATTTGCCAATGCAGGTATGAAGAATAGTCTCAGCTGGATCTAACACTCTACATGCTACTGTACTTCTACTCAGTAGTAAAATACAAGATCCAAAGACATTTATGCAAACTTTCACACTTAATTTTCTTTTTGTGTTTTCTCTCTGATATTTTTTTTGTAATTTTGTTTGTTTGTGTGTTTGTTATATCTAGTGCCTCTGTGCACCTGGATGGACAGGAGAATTTTGCCAATTTGTTGAAAATGCGTGTTTAGTTTACCCAAATAGTTGTTCTAAAGGAGCAACTTGCATTGATGTGAGCCAGCTGAGAAAGCAACCTTTGTTTCAGTGTTTGTGCCCTCGTGATTTCACAGGTAAGGCATGTAAAAATTATGTAAAGTTTGTGGTTTCATTTTCTTTTAAATATTCGAGTACAGGAATGCTGACTTTTCAAAAATAAAGAATAGGGAAGTATTTGGAGGAGTAATCATATCTCCTTGCATTTTCTGCCCTCTGCTGTGATACCTACAAAATCTAAATCAAACTTAACAGGTTACTTTTGAAGCTTCCAATTAAGTGTATAGTAAGACTAGACCTAGAGTAAGCTTCAGCTTCAGTTTAAGGGATTATGTGTATGTCTACACGTGGAAGTTCTGCATGTGAGCTAGATGTCTGCCTTCTCATTATAGTTCCTGGAGATCTGATTAATGAAAGCAATGGTGTCCAGCTAGTTTGTTAGTTTGTATCAGCCTGTATTAGCTCAGATAACTTTAGTTATCTTTCTGAGCTGAATCCCATCTCCTCTTTTAATTCCTTGGTGGGCCACCAATGATTTTTGCAACTTAATTTGGAGTGGGATTATCTGATTCACTTTACCTGACTTTAGAAGTCTAAAGTACTAAGACCTAGTAAACAAGTCTTCAAGGCTTTACGTATTGTCAGTGAGTGTTTTCAGAGCGGAATTAAGACCATCTGTGCTAGATATTTGTTAGTGGTTGAAACACTTCCTTCAGGAGAGTTTCTGTTTCAATTGGCTACAAAAGAAGCCTGGGAAAATAGTTTCAATTAACCACATTGGTTTTTAGCTGACAAGGAAAACAATTTCTAATTTTTCCGCCATCCTTACTCTTTTTAATAGAAGCCTATCTAAGTCGGACTCTACAATCCTTCAGTAATCTTTGGTTAGAGGAGGCATTCAAAGAGAAGTTTTGAATATGATTCACTCCAGTTTTAGGTAATATTAAGGAAACAGATATTAGCCATATGCATAACAATTTAAAGATAAGTACCCAAAAGATTAATGGATTTTAAAAAGTAACTAATTCAAAGATAGAAACTTAATATCTATTACCTAAAGTATGAAAATTAAATTAGTCTAAAGAAATGCTAGTAATACGTAGAGGAAACAGACCTTAAATCTACCAACCCTGAAAAAGAAATCATAGAATCATATCCCAGAAGTTGTAACTATCAATCTCTCTTTTCACTTGCACCTTACCACCTGTAAAGTTTTCTTTTTTCAGTCTAATCTTGGGTTATTTTTATTGGTGTGACAACTAAAATTATGGGTTTGTTAATAAAAGTAACATTTCACCACAATACTTCAAGGTTTTTGATATAATAGTAAGGTCTCTACTGTACAACATAATCATGAAACAAAAGTCTGACAGGCCATAGTAAATGGCAATAAATGTATGTATTTAATAAAATCTAACCTTACTAAACACTGAGTTATGACTGAGTTCAAGTGGAATTGACTTCAGTGTTCAGGGACATCTTACGATAAGGTCTAGATTCTTTCCTTTGTGGGATCTCATTGTAAAAGCTTCTTCATATTGTAGTAGATTATTTTTTTAATTCTTCCTATTTTTAAATTCAGTTACTTCATGCTTGTTCCACAGCATTTTTAATTTATACCTGTTTATTGTTTCATTTATGCATTTGGGAAGGGAGAGAGGGAAGGACAATGCAGTGGCAATTTTGGCAGGTTTACTTGACTCTGAATTAAATAGCATCTGCAACCAGAAAGGCTAGTGCAGTTTCACATCTACTTGTTATTAATTATGTTTATAAATTATAAACACTACAGCTGCAGCTTTTGCATTAACATTTAAATCATATTTGAAGTAAACCTATCTTAGGGAAAACAAAGTATGACATAATGGAACATTCTCAGCTATGAAAAGCAGAATTTTGTTTTACAAAATAAGAAAACCATTTCATTTTGGTTGCATACTTTTTAATGAAACCTTGTAGAAGCTTAACATATATACATACATGCCGCAAAGCAGACTCAGTCAGAGATCAATGTGATCAGACAAAAGCCATTTTATTGTTCTAAAGAAGCCTTTTTA
>JAVJGI010000062.1:15479658-15520395 GCA_035590275.1 Ibycter americanus
CTTCAAGGATACACGGGTATCTGTTCAAGGCTAATATTAACAAGCTTGCATTCCGATCCCTCGGAGCAGCCGTGTTTCCCCACACATACATGCAATTTTAAACTACATTTCTTATTTCTGTTTCTATGTAAAATACATTTTGAATAGCTGACTCAAAAATATGCATGTTTGGTTTAAATGCATAAAGTAGAGAATAAAAAGGTTATAAAATATAGTTATTTTTATTAAATTGATGGCATGACTTTTGAGCTTTCAATTTCCTTCTACAGTTAGTTCTTTCCTTTTGCTTTTTCTCTTGTCTTCAAGTGGATAAAAACCTTTGTATCTACAACAGTGCATGTAAGTAATACGGCTTATGACATTGAAATGAAACAGTCCATGTCAGCCATTTCTCAGGTTTTGTACAGTAGACCAATTGTCCTTGAAGAAGCTTCCTCTAATTAATTACTATCTTTCCTTGTGTGTAGAGCAATCATATTGGCAGGAATTGATTGGGCATGTTAGACACCTCATTTAGTTGATAGAAAAGTCCTTTAATTAAAATAATGTTACTGATGCCAAAATGAAATGTACCCGAAGCAAGCTCACCAACCAGAACTTAAAGTAGTACTTCAATTACATACTTTTTCCTCATCTTCAAACTCTTTCTCTTTCTCTCATTGTTTTATTGAGTTGAGACAGGGCTGCTAGTTTTTACAGGTATATGCAAAATGAATATAAACAGACTTGGATGAAGCTTGCGCTATTGAACTATGTAGGTGGTTTGAAACCGTCTTCTGTAGAAAGTATTCTGGTGCCATAATAGCTAATGTCCAAGAGAAGAAGATATGGGGTTTAAGAGTTCCTGTATCTTTCACAATCTAGTTATGACAACATTTATACTAGTGAACAAAACAATGACATGACCTAATTTAAACCCTCTCTCTGGTCAAATCCACATTTAAAAATTTTTTTGTTCCCCTGGATACAGTGGTGACGTGGCTTAACCCTTACGGGCAGCTAAGCCCCACACAACTTGTCGATTTCTCTCCCACAGTGGGATGGGGGAGAGAATTGGAAGTGCAAAAGTAAGAAGAATTACGAAAGTTGAGATAAAGACAATTTAATAAGTAAAGCAGAAGCTGCACACACATGGAAAGCAAAATAAGGAATTAATTCACTACTTCCTCTTAGCAGACAGGTGTTCAGCCATTTCCAGAATATTTAGGGAAGGTCTCTATTTTGTGTTGGAGTACAGTGGAAGTCTTATAAGTCTCAAAACTCAAATAGGTAAAAAGAGCAATAAAATTTCTTCCACAGCTTTATTTGCTGTACTAAAGGTGAGATGATAAAGGAATTTTTATAGCATCATGGGAGGTCCCTATATCACAGGGGTGGCACTGGAATTACACAGCAGTATACGTCTCAGCAACGGATGCTGTCATTTTAAGCTTTGTTCATTGCACTTTATGTGTTATTACTGTTGTTGCCTTTGAAAGAGAAAGTGTTAGTGCACACAGATTCCAAACATCAATGACAATGGACTGAAATAATGGAATAAAAGAAGTCACTTGTTAAGTATTACTAGAGGATTTTTGAATGCTTATCTTCATTAAATGAAGAAAAAAGGAACAGCTAGCTGCTTTGCAGAGGATTCAATTTTCTGTTAAAGAACTTTCAGTGGTAACTGTCAGAAAGCAAAAATAACCAAAGTAATTCAATCACTAATACTCTCCAGCAGATGTCTGGAAATGTTTCCTGCTGTTTAAGACGCCTTTGAGAAGGTGTGGCTAAATAGCATTAGTTAAGGTGAAAACAAATGGTTCTAGCTAGGGCAAGGGTCCTTACAAAAACCTCTCACCTAAAGAGATAGCAAGCTGAATTACACAAACACACAACAGTTTCTCTCCATCCTGGGCATTCTACTGTAGTATTTGAGACAAAAGGATAGAGAAGCAAGCATCAAAAAATAAAAATAACACATTAAACCATACTGGCTTAATATTTAATTTGAAACAGATAAAGTCTAGAACACTAAGCAAGGGCTAATGTCTGATGTTGTATCATACTTGTGGGAACTCCAAGCAGACTGTAACCTACAGCAGGTTAAATCAACAATTTTTCTTAGGTCTTTATTTCCACCAGAAATATTAAGACTACTGAGACTTTCATGCCGGAAATACTTTTTTTTTCCCTTTTTTTTTGTTTTTGGCATGCAGTAACTGCAGGGAAAGACAAAAGACTGTAAAAATGTTAATATTTCAAAGAGAAATATAATATCAGTATTTAAGTTTTGGCTGCTTTTAAAATGGAACAAAATGTTCCCAATGCATGGGGATATTTATGAACATGTTTGTATTTCTTATTATTTGAATTTCTGGTTTAAGTCACTGTACAGTGAATATATGTGGCCCATATGAATAAGAAAGAATTTTGATAGAATTTTTGTCCATCAAGAATAGTTACATATTACATGGTTAACTTAAAGATGCTGTAGTTAAGAAGTATATATAGTGTCAATGTCTATGGATTGCTAATAATTAATAAAGTTCTCAACTGAAAGACATGCTTAAAACTCAATATATAAAATACTTAGCTGGCTACATCTGCTCTTGAACTCCAAAAATTACTTTCCCCACCTCTGTCAAAGTTTTGGTTGGTTTTTTTTTTTTTTAATGCAAAATACAAAACCCTTGATGTTTTACTTTCTGGGACTTTTAGACCAGCACTCCAACCAGAGTCGTGCTCTACATCACTGACTGAATATTTTAAAATTAGCAGTTTCTGAGACATAGTGGGAATGTTTCCTAATCACAATGTGTTCACATGAAAGTCTGATCTCAAAGTCAGGTGTATACAAAATAAACTTCTCTACCACTTTCTCCTCCTGCTTTCCACTTTCTAACAGCCTACTATGGCTCATTTAATTAAGGCAATTAACTCCCAAATTTACTCTCAGGGAGTTTCCAAAACTGCTGATTTGCTTTAGGTTGTCTGTCTCTTCTGGCTTTACATCTATCATTGTCTATATTTTCCTTGTTTGCTCATTCGGAGTGAAACCTATAAAGAATCTAAGGTCTTTTTTCCATGGATAGTTTCATAAGACTCTCATGGAGAACACCAGTGCATTATTCATTCTCATTACCCAATGTATAAATTTGCTATAAGTGACAAGGGAAACTAGGAATTAGCAGCTTTCTTTAAGCATTCAGAAGGGCAGATAGTGAGATGGCGTACATTCAAATATTATATATCACCCCAAAAAAAATCATCAAATCATCAATAAGAGACAGGAGGTAAGTATGCCTTTTATGTAAATTCAGTCAAAAAGCCTTCAGAACAAGTTGTTTGAAGTGGTTTAAAAAGTTAATGATCCATAGTAACCAGAGACATTTCTGCTTCTCAGCTGAGCCTGCGTTGATTATCTCAGCCAAGTATAGCATTTCATATCTTACCTAGGTACAAAAATTGTCTACAGCACTATAACATCACCTATCACACTAACGCATTTAAAACATGATAAGGTGTGTAGTGTAGATGTAAATATAGAGTAGATGTTTAAAAATAGAAAATGCATTGAAAAGATGAACACTATCAGGTAGACCTGGTAGCTGTTTTTGTTACACAGCTGACCTTTGTAGCTCTATTTCTTTAAAAGGCCTTAGTCTTACTTCTTTTAACTCCTGAAGGCTTTGTGTAGCGCAAGCATTCAAGTTGAGATTTAGTGTTTCTGAAGAAGTTATCATGTATGAAACTGTGTAGAAAACACGATTAAGAAAAACAGTCACTTGTTTTACTATGTTCAACTAAACTAATCCACCAGTGTTCTATACCAACCTGAACATTAACTTTCCTCTTTAAAGTATGGATAATCATGCTTAACCACGTATTGCTTACTGTTTCTGACACAATGTACCACATCATTAGCTGACACAGTCCACTGTATCTCCACTGAAGCTAGAATTATGCTAACATATGAACTAAATCTTCAAGGCTTTCTTATGCTACTCCTCAACCTTTGTGTTTGGTAGTTGTTCCTGCTAAAAAAAGATATCACGGAAAACCCAAACGAAAATACATTCTGTTGAAATACTGTATACAGTACTATTATGTGACAGACTTAAAGCATAGTTTCACCTGTGTTACTGATATCTATTATTGATTTATGTTTTTCCTGTGACATAAGCAGTCTTCATAGGCACTGTAAGACCCATCTGCTTGCTTTTTAACTTGTATTAGATTGGAAACTTACATTCAGCAACAACTTCTATACTTTGGTCTTCATTCTGGGACTCTGAATAGCTCAGGTTTAGTTTTCTTTTTCTGAAATATACTTACTTCAATTTCCATTTCCTGAGACATATCTCACTTCTAAAACATGTTCCTTCAAACTATTTAACTTCTTTATATCTGTTTGTATTATACCTTTCTCCCCTGTATTTGCCACCAATTTAGTATAAACTCTGTATGTGATTAAAGTTTTGTTTACTCTATTTGCCAGATCATTAATAACATTAAATAACATTAAAACTAACATCACTTAGAGTACTGCATCCAGCTCTGGAGCCCTCAGCACAGGAAAGACATAGACCTGTTAGAGCAGGCCCAGAGGAGCGCCACAAAAATTATTAGATGGAACACCTCTCCTATGAAGACAGGCTGAGTGACTTGGAGTTGTTCAGCCTGAAGAAGAGAAGGCTCTGGGGAGACCTCATTGAAGTCTTTCAGTACTTAAAGGGGGCCTATAAGAAACATGGGGACAGACTTTTTAGCAGGACCCATAGCAATAGGGCAAGGGGTAATGGTTTCAAACTAAAAGAGGGCAGATTTAGACTAGATATAAGGAAGGTATTTTTTATAATAGGAGTTGTGAAACACTGGAACAGGTTGTCCAGAGAGGTGGTAGATACCCCATCCTTGGAAACATTCAAGTTTTCAGGCTGGATGGGGCTCTGAGCAACCTGATCTAGTTGAAGATGTCCCTGCTCAATGTGGTGAGGTTGGACTAGATGACTTTTAAAGGTCCCTTCCAGCCCAAACTATTCTATGATTGTATGATCAGTCTTTGTGGCACTCCCCACATTTTGGCTGCCATCCCAGTACACTGACATTCATCTTTACTCCAGGTTTATATATACAATCCTTGTATCTCAATTTTTGTATCTAATTAATTAGAATCAATTTGTCAAGGAAATTTCGTAAAATTAAAAAAAAACCCACCACTTTTCTGGAACTCCATGCCTGCCATTCATGCCTTTTCCAAAGGCCACAGGAACCTGCAAGGATGGTGATGTTTACCCACGCCAGGTAGCATGCACATTCTGGAAGGTTCCCTCTCTCTTTGAGTGCCTCTGCGAGTGGTTGTGCTGGATTTCTTCATATTTCTCATGTGATGACTGACTGATTCTCTTCAGACAAGGAAGAGTTTTAAAGAGTGAAAGGGGATAAATCTAGAGGAAATTTCTCTGTTCCAGGCATGAAAAATGTTTTGCGTATTCTTCTAGTATCCTGGGGTTTTTTTATGAACCATATTTTTTTTTTTAGTGAGACATATGAAGGGCATGTTGACTGGCAACAAAAAAACCAAACAATCCCCTGACAACAAAGTAAGAGACTATTTGAAAGAGACGTCTACAAAAGACATTGCCAAGGGCTGAATCTTTAAGGTCAGGTTTCCAGCTAAATCCTGGAGGAACCTAAGGGAAAGGACAGATAATCTATTAGATGGTCAAAAGTCAAATTGTATGTTCCAGAATAATGAGTTCATTTAAGAGCCAAGGTTAATAAAATACATCTCAAACAAATTTAAAGACATCTGTAAAAAAGTAGCTTAGCTAAAAGACTCTGTGCTAAAACAGCAGTCAGAGATAAACTTTCAGGAAGGACTATTCCTAAAAGTCCTTGAATGATTCCTTCCATTCTAAACCAGGAGAAGGAGAAATTTTAACTGCATATTTAACATTTGAGAATATGTGCCCGTGTTTGTAATTCATGGCAGCAGTTGACAATGGGGTTAAGTCATAAGCTGATTGTGACAGTGGAAGTTGTTTTGATCCTTTTCAAGAGCTTTATATCCACTTCCATGTAAATGAAAAAATTTTAGCCGATGAAATTTGAGAATAAGCATACTCATGTTCATTTGAACTGGAAAATGTTTGTATTAAAGTTTGGATCCCCTTAGTCTATGAAGCTGGGACAGTATTTAGTGAACATAAGTGTTTTACTTTGGCTGTTCTCACTTATTGAGACATGTATCACTATGTCATTTTGCTTTCCTGAGAAGAGAAATCGCTGTCTAGAACATTGGTCCACTGTGTGGTGTAAATGTGCCTATCTTTCACCCAATCAAATTTAGTAAATGATGAGTTCCAATCTCAGAACTGTTATCTCTAACCCCAGTAAATTCTTGTTTTTCAGGAGCTAATGGAAATTATTCCCTTTAGATCTTAATTAGAAAAACTGTGTCATCAGGAAATTATGAATATCACATTTGTGAGGAGGGTTTACCTGGCGTTTACCTTCCAGAATCCCTTCCTCTCAGAAGAATAACTCATCTTTACAGGGACTGATGAAACACCATCCTAAAATGGAGATACAAAAAATTTTGGAATTAAGTGAGAAATTATCATTAAACCTGCATATTTTGACAAAACCAATATTCATAGATTTTTTTCCAAATACCACTGTAGTTATATATGGACATTCTGAAGCCAACTGCCATTTCAGATGGCTGTAGGATTATCTTTTATTATAATTATTATAATAATTATTATTATGATTATTGTTATTATTATTGAATATTGGGATAGAGGTAATGATAGTCAATGAATGAACTGATTCAGTATGACGTACCTTTAGCAATCTAAAAGTTAAAAATTTAGACTACACAGGTCCATCAATAGTGGAGATTATCCAGTCATAAGCATCCTCAACCCACCTATAGAAGAAATCTCTCCACCAACAGGATGAATTATCTGTTCCTGTTTTTCAAGTTTAGCCGTAGAGAGTCAAGATGATATTTTTTTATCCATATACAATTATATTTTATTTTAAAAGGACTGAAAAACTATGTATATTAATCTTAAATAATTCTTCGTTTTACTATTTCTGATAACTAGTTTATTAAAGACAGATTTTTCATGTAGGCTATAATAGAATTTTCAAATTCTAATGTCAAAACCAAGTCACTGAAACTTGATTTTTCAACTGCCTGAGTTTCAGTCAGGCAGACGCTTTTAACACCTACATGTGTGAATTGTCAGATCAGCTCTTTATTTCTGCTTTATTATTATTATTATTATTATTATTATTGTTATTATTATTTTCTCATTCACTGAAACTACTTTGAAAAGCACAAAGATTAATTACTATACCTACACTTGTCTAAGGATATATTTATTTCACAGTTCTACACAACTCCAAATAAAAATGAAGAAATATTCAGAAAACCTATTTTCCAACTTCTAGTGGGTCCAGTAAAGATTACTGTAAGTGGATTTATTGTCTTTCAAAATAATTAAATGTAAAGTTCCTGGAAGTGAATAAATCATGGCTACTGCCTACAATGTCAATGTTTGTGCAAGGCTTTTAACTCTGTGCTTTGCAAGTTCTGTGGAAATAATTGAGAATTTTAAAGACTCCAATCGTCTGACTTATTTTGGACATAGAGTTCAAGATGAAACAAACCACACTTCAAAATTAAGAGTTTTTCATGGCCTGTAAATGCAATATCCTGGATGTAAAGGGCCACATTTCGGGAGCTGAACCTTAACTGCCCATGCCTTGCCAAAGAACATATTTTTTTGTTTTCCTCCTAGCTTCTCGGTTTAAATGTTCAAAAAGTAATGGGTCTGTGTGTATGTTTGCGTATGCACATGTGTGCATATATGCATTAAATCCAATTGGGTGTCATAACCACATTCAAAAACAGAAAAAAGAAAAATATACTCTTAAATTGTAATTTGCTGTAATTACTTTCATTTTAGAGAAAGAAAAAAAAAGCAAACAAAACAAACCCAGAATTATGATGCAGTTCCACTACTTGTGCACTGAATAAAAGTCTTAGGTCATGTAATATACTTTGTTTGATAAGCTTGTTGCCACATAAAATAAGGAATTAGAAATGCTTAGTGTAGATTATATGTACTCTTTATTAGCATACTGGTTGTTCTTACGTAGTTTCTGCAAAAAAAGTGATAAAATTAAATTGAGAGCAGAAGTGCAAAAATAGACCAAATCAGATCACATAAAACTAAAAATATCTCTACCAACTACAAGCACAGCTGTAGTCCTAAAGAATGCAAATTCTGATTTTAGGGCTTAAAATGTTTGGGTCAGTTAAAAATGAAACACTCTTATTAGAAGTGTTTACTTTTCTATGCTCTGCAGTATGAAAGGCAACATGGAGTTATATTATTTACAACAACCTTCAGGCAGTAATTTGCTAAAATCAGACTTACTGGTACATACATCTTTGATTCTGTTATGCTCAAAATCTTGGTTATGAGCAAGGGAGAAGCACACCTTATATACAAGTAAAGCCAATAATGTACTGGTAATGTAACTGAAAAGTTAAATATATACTGATTATTGGGCCAGATCTAATCACTACAGAAAATGAATAAAAATGCAGTTTAAATTGGGACTCACACAATTTTTAGTTTCTGCCCCTTTTTATGAGATTATACTCACCCTTTTCCCTCCTCCTCTAGGTCTTAAGGTCAATGGTTTCACAGTGGTGGTGTTGGGGGCAGTGTTACAGAATCCATAGCCCTTCACTGGGAGGAATATGGTGTTCATATTGGTGGTTTCTTCTTCATCCCTCTAGGATTTACTTGGAGTCTTTTCTATATGTCTGCTAAAATGCTTTTATACTTTTTCTTCATTGGGCTGCACTTCTGTTTTGTACCTGAATTTAATTTTTATGGTAGCTCTAACATATATTAAACACTATTTCTTTGTTCTTTTTGTTACACTTAAGATCAGTTTTGTCCAGCTCCGGGTCTGCATTCTGTAACTGACCACTGGTGAGTTGTTTATAACCATGTGGTCTCCAGTGCCAAACCTATGCTCCATCTCTCATCATCGCATGCCTGTGTTCCTCACATCACATCCTGTGTCTCCACTTCTCAAGGCCTCTGTTATTGTATGAGCCCTGTATTTCTTTGCAGCATTGCATTAGAGTTGAAAATGTCATCCTACATAGAGTAACTACTTGTTACTGCTATCTACATAAAACTATGGTTGTACCATACAAATATAAACAAAAGTAAAGCAAATTAGAAGCAAAAACTGCTGTTACACTTGTCACAGTAAAGTAAAACATCACTGAAGGAAGGACAGACCAAGCCTGATGAGCCTCAGTCCTAAGTCCTTGCAAATTCAGTGCAAAGCTTATGGCCTAGAGCCAGCAGTGGCAATATTGTACTGCAGGGCTACATGGTAAAACTCGTCACACTTTCTTTTAGAATTTGCATTGCATTTGCCACCTTTTCTTCTGGTCCCACAGTCAATTTAAATGATTGCTCACATACCACTGATGGTACTTCAGCAGTATCGTATTTTAGTCCTTTTAGAATTCTTAGGTGAATATCACCTGGATTTGGTTATTATTACTTGTTTAAATGCACTGGCGAGTTTATAATCAGGTACAGGCATAAGTATGCTAGTTTCTCTGTTTCTCAGCTGGCTGGTACCAACCTGAGAGCTATGTAGTTGCTTTAGTGCATCATGGATTCCAAGCTAACAAACACAGATGAGAAGCACGGTACATTCTTTCATGTTTGGTATGCTAATGTAAATGCCTTATCCCATAGTACATGGAACATGGAAGTGGGCTGAGCTGCTTGAAAGGAATATAGAGACATTACCTGAGTGTGCATGGATGGAGTCAGAAAAGCTAAAACTCCGCTGAAGATGAAACTAGCAAGAAAATAAGGGCCCTCTGCTCAATGGGGCATTGGGTACAATGTAAAGTAAATTCTTGTTTTATGCCTCAGTATTCATAGGTGTGTGCTCAGGTGCTTTCCAGTTCCTTGAGCCTAGCAGCAAAGTCTGGGAATGCAGCATTGCCCACAGTAGAGGAAAACACTATAGGGAGTACATAAGTACATCAGACATGTGCAGGTCCACGGGACCAGAAAAGACATGCCAAAGGGTGCTGACCAATTCCATTTTCAGGTCACTATCATCTTTGAAATGTCATAGTAAGCTGATATGGTCCTTGACAGGAAAAAACTTAAATGCCAACTCTATCTTCAA
Source organism: Ibycter americanus (assembly GCA_035590275.1). Classification (NCBI taxonomy): domain Eukaryota; kingdom Metazoa; phylum Chordata; class Aves; order Falconiformes; family Falconidae; genus Ibycter; species Ibycter americanus. The sequence continues at coordinate 15,489,898 of JAVJGI010000062.1, forward strand.
GAAGAAATGTACTGAATTCCCAGATTCTCCACCTGGAATAGGGCAGTGCTGGTTATATGTACAAACTACAGGACAAGAGATTGAAGAGCTGCCCTTTGGAAAGAGATCTGGGGGTCTGAGTTGGTGGCAAGTTGAATATGAGTTAACAGTGTGCCTTAGCAACAAAAAGGGCCAGCTGTGTCCTGGGGTGCATCAAGCACAACATAGCTACCTGGTTGACAATGGCGATTGTCCTGCTCTACATTGCACTGGTACAACCCCATCTCTAGTACTGTGTGCAGTACAGGGCACCTCAATATAAGAAGGACATCAAACTATTAGAGTGTGCCCATAAGAGGGCAACCAAGATGGTGAAAGACCTGAAGGGCAAGACTTACAAGCTGCTGAGGTCATTTGTTTTGTTCAGCTTGGAGAAGGCTGAGGGGTGACCTCATCACAGTTTACAACTTCCTCACAGGGGGCAGTGGAATGGCAAGTGTTGATCTCCTCTCCCCAGTGACCAGCAATAGGACACGAGGAAATGAAATGAAGCTGTGTCAGGGGAAGTTCAGATTGGACATTAGGAAAAGTTTCTTCACTGAGAGAGTGGTTGGTCACTGGAACAGGATCCCCAGGGAAATGGTAACAGTACCAAGCCTGTCAGAGTTTAAGAAGTGTCTGAACAATGCTCTTAGTCATACGGTTTAGTTTTAGGTAGTCCTGTGAGGAGCAGGGAGTTGGACTTGATGGTCATTATGGGTCCTTTCCAACTTGAGATATTCTATGATTTTATGGATCATAGAATCACAGTATCACAGAATGGTTGAGGTTGGAAAGGGACCTCTAGAGGTCACCTTGTCCAACTCCCTTGCTCAAGCAGAGTGCCCTAGAGCAGGTTGCCCAGGAGCATTTCCAGATGGCTTTTGAATACCTCCAAGGATGGAGACTCCACTACCACTCTGGGCAACCTGTTCTAGTGCTTGGTCACACTTGCAGTAAAAAAATGTTTCTTGATGTTCATGCATAACCTGAGTTTGTACCTGCTTGTGGTGACACTTTATTTCACTGACATCTTGGGCATAGAATTTGTAATTAAACAATTTAACTTGTAAGAACACGTGTTTAGGTAAAAAGTGCCTAAGATCATGATAAAAAAGAAACAGTACAAAGGTAAATTCTTTAATCAAATTATTTCCCCTCACTCTAATGTTGTATAATTTATTTTTTCCTTTGCTCCTGTAGCTGTTGAATTTATTCCTGATAGAAGAATAACATGCTTAATTGCACACAGAAATCTTGTTTGAGTTCACTAAGTATTGCTTTTCTCAATTATTCAGCCCTCACTCACTATGAAGTCATAATTAGGCATTAAAAGCTAAGTGGATTTCTATGGAGATCTCTCCTTACATCCATTTAACTTAATCAGATCGTAATATCATAAATTATGCATTTCTCAGCAGTATTCAGATTCTAATAACTTTTATAACAGTTTGGAGTTACTAGGTTTTCTTCACCTCATTGTTGCAGGGAAATGTTGTAAAATTTGCTTAAAGAATACAGCCACTATAAGAATTTCAGATTTATAGCAAAATAATTCTTTAAGCCTGTTTGATTGTACTAATATTTTCTCATAAGGGTTTCTTGGACAAGACAATCCCACCCTTATGAATAAATATAAAAAAATGGACCCAAAATACATACGAAGATTAAGCTTATCTTCTGCTGCCCGCCCCCCCGCTCCCCCCCCCCGGCCCCGCCAATTTTCTTTCCAGACCTCATTAAGAAAAAAATGAGAAAACCCACTCATTTCCTAGGAGATAGCAAGTTCCTCATTACATTCATAGAATCATAGAATCCTTCAGGTTACAAAAGACCTTTGAAATCATCAAGTCCAACCGTTAACTGAGGACTGCCAAGTCCATCACTAAACTATGACTCTAAAAAACATCTATTCATTTTTTAAACACTTCCAGGGATGGTGATTCCACCACCTCCATGGGCAGCCTGTTCCAATGCTTGATCACCCTTTCAGTGATGAAATTTTTCCTAAAATCCAGCCTAAAGCTCCACTCGCACAGCTTGAGGCCATTCCCTCTTGTGTTGCTTGTTCTCTGGGAGAAGAGACCTACTCCCACCTGCCTACAACCTCCTTTCAGGCAGCTGTAGAGCGCAGTAAGGTCTCCCCTGAGCCTCCTTTCCTCCAGGTTAAACAACCCTGGTTTCCTCAGCTGCTCCTCATAAGACTTGTGCTCCAGACTCTTCATCAGCCTGTTGCCCTTCTCTGCATGCGCTCCAGCACCTCAATGTCTTTCTTGAAGTGAGGGGCCCCAAACTGAACACAGGATTTGAGATGCGGCCTCACCAGCGCCGAGGACAGGGGGACAATCACTTCCCCTGTTCTGCTGGACACACTAATTTGGATACAAGCCAGGATATTGTTTGCCTTCTTGGCCACCTGGGCACACTGCTGGCTCCTGTTCATCTGGCTGTCAACCAGCACCCCCAGGTCCTTTTCCACTGGGCAGCTTTCCAGTTACTCTTCCCCAAGCCTGCAGCATTGTGTAGGATTGTGTAGCAAAACAATTCAGGTGATTTTACAAATAAAATACCTATTTATTTTTTAGTAATTTTTTTTGTCAACAAACATTATAGAAAGCTACAGTTAATAACTCTTGTCCTGGCTCATGGCATGCCTTTCTAAAAGTATTAATCACGATAGTAACTCCCCAGAGACACAGATACATATAGTTACCAATAGTATCAATACAAAGTGAGTCTTGTAAATGGAAGGTCAAGTTGTCCATAGTTGCACATGTAACATTACATACTATATTAGACTAATAAACAGAAGTATAACATTTCCTATTTTCTCTATTATTTAAATTTTACAGGATTAATATACTTTAAAAAGTATTTATAACTCAGTAAACTTCATAACTTACAGTAAAATATATTCTTGGCTTTTGAAAAATTGATATGTTAATACTGGCTATTTTTGGCTGAGGAACAAAGGAGCAAAATAAATGTTGAAAGTCTGTATAGCATGCTGGCCAACCTCTCTCTAAATACATGAGATTGTACATGTGGTTCAGCACCTGTTGGCACAAGATAGAGATTTCTGGCCAACAAATCACAGCATTAAGGCCTTAATAAGTATATTCCTCTTTACATTTATAGAAGTCCATAAAAAGCAGGTTTTAGGTCTCAGTTTGACACTCCTTTCCAGCATTTTAAAAGACACAGTATACGTTTGTCAAAGCTTAAGTGTTTTATATTAGGAATGGACTAAAGTGAATGAAAGTGGCAGAAATGCTTTGCTGAAACAAACATGGTCATTTCCTTACCAAATTTTATATTATTAGTTCAAGCTGACCTGATGCCTCTGGCTTTAGATCAAAAGGAGAGCTCATTAAATGAATTTTTCATAAATTAAAAATTTAAAAATAATTTCATTATTTGAAGTAAAATTATTTTTTTTGCCATATGAAGAATTTCAAATAGAATACTAACTTTTGACACATTTTATAGAACATATTATTTGATTAAAGAAATTTTTTCAATTTCTTGTGCATCTCTCCCAAACATTTTTCTCCTGCACAGCTTTTCAGTTTTTTCCCACTAAGCCACTGAGTGAAGCAACACTGGTTACTAACAAGTTCATGGTAAAAACATCAGTAATCTACCCTTATTTTCTTTTCTGAAATTTTCCTCTTCAAAACTTGTCAAAACTCCTTCACCTTCTTCTACTTTTCTCAGCCGTAAAGACTGTTTTACTTTTCATTTCTCTGTTCTTGATCTTTTCTAAAATTGGAAAACAAAAATTACTCAGCTGCTGCTGTAGAAATAATAAAATAAAAACAAACAAAAAATTATCGTGGAAAAAGGAACAACACCACACCAGTAACTAGAAAGAAAATCTCTAGAACATTTATACAGAATTCATTACATTTTCGGTACCAAAAAGAAGGACAAAACTTTAATGTGTTTTCTTTTTTGTCAAATCTGCTGATTTTCCAAGACTAATGGTAAAGCTGAAGTCTCCCTTATTGACACTTATGACATTGCCAGAGATATATTTCTCTTCAGTATGTCTTTTTTAGAACTGTCCGGTTACAAGTTCAGTTCTTTCTTCCTGTTGAGGTAAAAAAAAAGTCTTCAGCTAAATAAGCAAGTAATTGTTCAGTGGAATGACACTAAAGGTTACCTCAGACAAATGTGGACTAGCTTTTTCCTAGCCAAAATGGAGCCAGAAAAGACATAACAAAATATATACATAATAGAATCAAAAGTCTCGAGTAGAAATCAGGGTTGACTCATGCAGCAGTAAAAAAATAGAAGAAAATGCAAAGGTATTGTCTCCATTTCAGGTAATCATTTCTAGTGAAAGTCCTCTCTCTTCAGCTCTGTATCCCTATTTGGATGTCATCTAAAGTTGTTTTTTAATGCCTAAAGAGTTCATTTTGACCTTTTTTTAAGACCCTTTTTTTATTTCTTTTTTTATAAATGGAGAGAAAGGAGTCTGGAAACTTACGCAAGGTATTTAAATTAAAACCATTATTTCAGAAAGATTATTTAAAGTAATAGTTATTTTTAGCAATATTACTAAGATGGTTCATGGTGTTTTTTTAAGAACATATTAATTCTTAGCTTTTTTAGGATATTTTTTTTTCTTAACTCCAGGAGAATTCTGCGAGGTGCAAATTAATAATTGTGGTTCCAGTTCATGTGAAAATGGAGGGACATGCGTTGACTATGAAAATCATTTTAAGTGCACTTGCCCTATAGGTGAGTCATTGGAAATTTATTCTATTTTCTAAACAGAACAAAGAAAATGTCATCCAAATATTTAAGTGTGGTGGGTTGACCTTGGCTGGATGCCAGGTGCCCACAAAGCCGCTCTGTCACTCCGCTCCTCAGCAGAACAAGGAGGGGAGAAAACTAGATGAAAAAAACTTGTGGGTCAACAAAAAGGCTGTTTAATGAAGCAATAACAAAAGTCACACACATGGAAGCAAATGAAAACAAAAGGTGTTATTCTCTACTTCCCATCAGCAGGCAACGTTTGGCCACTTCCCAGGAAGCAGGGCTTCAGCGTGTATAGTGGTTGTTCTGGAAGACAAATATTGTAAATAACGAATGCTCCCCATTCCTCCTCCTTTCTCTTAGCTTTTATATCTGAGCAGATGTCATATGGTATGGAATATCCCGTTGGTCACTTTGGGTCACTGTTCTGGCTACGTCCCCTCCCAGGATCTTGCCCACCCCCAGCCTACTGCTGAGGGAGAGGTGGGGAGGTTGGAGAGACAGAGACAGCCTTGGTGCTGTGCGAGCACTGCTCAGCAGCGGCCAAACACTGGTGTGTTATCACCACCTTTCTAGGTACCAGTACAAGCACAGCGCTATGAGGGCCGCTGTGGAGCTCAGCCAGACCCAGTACAGTAAGAAATAGCAACATAAAAATAGCAGTATGCCTCAATATGTGCAATGAACATTTTAATGAAGATTTCTACTTTTTCACTTTGTTTAGCAAATGAAACTGGCAAATTACTCTGGCGGAGTAGTGTTAACAGCTAACACCCTGAACAGAAGTAATGTCAATATTCTGAATGAACTGTGATTAAACATTCTCTTTGTGGTGCAGGTTTTGAAGGTGAAAGATGTGAAGTGGATATTGACGCCTGCCTATTCTACAATAAAAGCTGTGCCCCAGGAGCACTGTGTATGGATAAATCTCATGGATTTAATTACACATGTTTATCACCATGTATTGGAAACACAGAGGTAGGATAAAGTGACATATTCCCCCCAGTGTTTTCGAGAAATCAGACAAGTTATTCTAAGAGCAGTAGGCTGATGATGAAGCCTCATTGCCCATGGGTTTCCTAAACACAGTATGCACTCTTGATATATTCTCATGTTAACCTTTCTTTTTCCTGTGTAACATGCACATCCAAAAGTGCATGATGTGAGTAGCCTGGTTGCCGTTTGACAAACCGTGTAATGTCTGATCTCTGCCTTTCTTGTTCTTCATAGGTTTACTCACTGAGGTCTCCTTCTGTCCCCTATTTGGTGCTGCTATGTTGTGAAACTTGTAGGAACTTAAAGCAAAAGTTCCTTGAAAAGTCTGATTGGTTTAAAAGTTACTAGAGAGAAGGCTGATGGTACATCAATACACAGAAAGAATGACGAAGGCTTTATTTCCATTACAAACAAAACCAAAGACCATAATGAACAACAAAAAAACTAAAGCAAGATTAACTACACTGCAATGAGAGTTGAAAATACAGTTAGAAAAATTAAAAATTCTCCTTGCAAGTTACTCTTAAATGCTCACAGAATATAGTAATGAATTTGATTTTTATACATACAAAGTAATCTAGAAATCTTTAAATTAGACATTAACAATGCTTAGGCCAGTATATCTTCCATTGTGTACCCAGATTTCTTTAAGTAATGTATTTGCTGTGTCCTTCTCACTTCCCTTTAGTGACTTTTTCAATTAAATTACTAGTTTAGATAGGATTAATTCACATCAGAGTGGACAACAGACCCAGGCCCTTCAGCTACTGTGATTTCGATATGGGATAAAGTAAAATACTGTTGCATTTTTTATTATGATAGATATTTTAAAAGCTATGTACACAATATTATATAGCCCTTTCAAACAGCTACTCAAACATGATAACCAGTGTTTCAAAGGCTTAATCAATTCTTTTATTGAAATATATTCACCATAAAAATATACTATGCAGAGCAGACAATGTGTTTACAAAGAAGCAATCAACATTTATGTCACTGAAGTCCATGAGTACACACTCACCAATGAATATGAAATGTAACACTGAAATACTCACTGGCTCAAAGGTTTATATTTAAATTGTTCAACATCTGGTAAATTTTAACATTTTTATGATTTAAAGTGTCATTCTGAGTGCAAATTTATTGTAAATGGCATAACACCATAATGATGCAATAATCATTATAGCTAGTTAGGATGGGAGGTGATGGTGTGCCAAGGATGCTGATGGGAGCTACTAAAACATTTTACTGTAATACTTGCTTAAAAGCCCTCAGACATATTTAATTTATTGATACAAATGTTTCATAGACCATCATAAATGTCCTGTGGGGAAAAATAATATATATATATGAATTTATATACACTTACCGTATGAGATACAATTTGGGCATAATGTGAATAATTACTAGATTTTCTAATGGGAAAGGGAATACAAACTAAAATAAAGGACTGATATATTTGGGCTTTACTTGTTTTCTTAGCCTACAGATCATTAAAGTAATACCATTTGCTTACTGGAAAAAATAAAAGCTTTATTCAAACAAATGAATATTTTAATACATTTTGAAGTAGTGTAAGTAATAACTTGAAATTAAAGTTTTATATTATTCAGTGAATTTCATAATTACACATTTAATTCTTTATTTATTCTTTTTAGGTGGAAAGTTAGTATGTATTTTTGTATTCTTTCATTTATTTTCCATTTCCAATGGTGCCTTAGTTATGCTGAACTGCTTTACCTATGTGTATTCAACACAATAGACTGGAATGGATATTAATATTTTTAATATTTTCTTAATAAACAGAAAGTAAGTTTATGTTATTGGGGCTCTTTTATCTATACAAATGTATAATGATACTAATGTGTTGGGGTTCTGGTTGTGTATATTTTTATTTTCCAAGCACAACACTTGGAAAGATATATATTTTTATATATAAAGCACCTATCACCATATTGATAAACATTCTTTGGAACCACTAATTAAGGGTTTTTTAATATTATTTTAATGATAATTTATTTTAAAATAAATGTAAAAAGGAAATGTGAACATTTTAAAATGGGACATATCTTCCTTTAGATTTCAAAATCTAATCTTAACTTTCTATACAGGATAAAGCTTGCCTGCCCTGTACCTGGAATTATGAAGGACCTCCAAATAAATCAAAGTTTTGGCATCTTTAAATTAATGACTTCCAACAAGACCAAATTTAGTCACTTCATACTATAATATCTTTTCTTCTCTCATCTACTCAGGAAGATATCAAAAGAAATTAAGAAAATATCCCTGTCCGTTTGAATATAGTATGTATGCTACAAACCCCACTACTTTTACTAACAGGCATTCATAGAGAATTGATAGGAGTATTGTAATAACAAATAACTGTAGTGCAACCACAGGAACACAGCACAACCCAGATTAGAAAAGACCTTGAAAGACTATCTAGTCCAACATTTCGTGGGAAAGGGAGCCCAGGTGAGCTTAGGGGGAGTCTAGCACCCTGTTCAATCACGTCTTGAAGGTTTCCAGTGATGGGAATTCCACCACATCCCTGAAGAGACTATTCACTTCAAAAACCCACCTGTGACCCAATCAATCACATGTGGGGGCATCCTAAGTAGTGTGATTATTTTTAGTGGCCATGACTAAGCCCTATTGAGCAGTTGTATTGCTTCCCTCAAAAAACTAGTATTTCAAAATTCTGTCAGCAAGCTCACAAAATCATAGGTTCCTTTAGCATTTCATAAGAAAATATTTGAAATTGTAGCAGTAACTGTGGGAACTTCAAGATGTCAGCCAATGGTTATTCTTTTATAAAAGGAATCATAGGCATTTAAAAGTACTTTTCAATATTTTTTCTTTATTCTATTTTCAGTTTTAAAATATAAACAGACATACTTAGTGGGCATCAGTTTGGTTTGTTAAAAATAATTCCCATACAACTTAGGAACAGAACCATCTCTGAAAAGTCCTATCAGTGTCTATCTACACCTTTATGGTACTGAAGTTGTGTCCAACTGGATTATTGAGCTCTACTTGCATAATTCAGTTGGAAGTTGTTTCCTCCTTTTCTGAGCCAAACGCTCCCAAGTTACCCTGTTACATTTGCAGTGAGGATCATAGTTCCAACCTTCTGAATTAGAGTATCCATGTGCCTAATGCATACTTAGTGTTTAGAGCAGCTGCCACTTTCATGCTTGTCCTCATCCTTTACATGCTGTGCAAGTTTATACAGTTTCCTCATCTGTAAAAGTAAGGCAATTAGATATATCATGGAAGACTGATATAAATGAAGTATGGACACTCATGTTGTTTTCTTTGAGCTTGATGTATTAGGAGTTTAAAAAACCACTTAAAAAATCTTGAAAGCTAGAAAAATTTCAGTAAGGCTTTTCTGGGTAACCTTACAGTTGTACCAGCAAATAGCTCTCTCTTGAGCAAATCTCTGTTGCTTGTGATGCATGTGACATGATGTCATGCTTGACTTTCAGATTAGAGGCTGACTTTGCAGTTCTGACATATTCCAAATACTGCACTGATAGTTTGATTTAAACAGATTTTAAAATGCCTTCATGAAAACAATTTGTGTGTGTGTATTTTTGCCAATCTGTTTAATGAATTTATGCATAAAGAGAGGCTTGTGGGCCTCATATCTTGGTGGTGTTTTCAAGTTATGCCTTCTTGGTTAAAAGTAAACTTTTTAATATTCATACAAGAAAGAAAATAGTTAGATGCTTTAATAGAAGATTGCTCTGGGGAACTTAAAAAAATTTGGAGGCAGCTGCCTTTGAATCACTGGATGTTTATCTTTGAGGACTGGCACAGGATGGTGAAGACAGGAAAAGTAGGAAAGGCAGACATTATTTTATATTTTATATTATTATATACATTCAGAAATTCAGAAATAACTTATTTATTTATCTGAAGGAAACTAATTATAGTCAATTTCAAGTCAATTTATTTTCTTTCTATAACAAGAAGTGGCAAAAGTAAAAAGCTTTTACAAAAATTGAAATAGATCAGCTTCTTATGCAGTAATCTCATAAGAAAGCTACTAAAACAGTGAACTTGCTCCAGCTTGATGTAAAGCAGATAAGATAATTACACTCAATTATTCTAGCAGTAGTTTCCTGGACAAATGTCCAAGGGAAATAGTAAGTAGTATTCTGCAAGGGTCTGACCTGCACCCAGTTCCATTCAGTATTTTCCTTCTGAATGGTGGAATATATTACACATGAAAAAACCTGAATCTGACACCACCTTGGGAAAAGATCTGGAAAAGTAGGATGGAAATTACATTTGTGAAAGACAAATACCTGTGAACTTCAGGATTGTTATGTGAAGTTAATCTCCAAAATAAAAAATTCAATGACTTTTCAATTACTACTGCTAGTAGGCATTGCAGGTAGGGTTTTAGATGCTGAGCAATATAGCCATCTGTAGAAAAATATTTTCAATGTAGTCCTCTACAAAGTTCAGTTCTTAGAAACTGCTTCAACAATATTTGTTACACTTATGGAATGGAAAAATAATGCTTAATTGTCAGGAGCCAAAGTAGCAAAATTAAATAAAAGGAAATATAGTGCAACTGAGTCTGCATAAAGTAGAAGAACTAACTCATATTCTGGAGACCAAGAAAGACATCAGGTTCTTATAGGCAATCTAAGGATTTTAAGCATTTGCCGCACAAGGAATAATTCAATAGCATCTACAATGTAGGTGAAACTTAATTCTACAAGCAGTTAAATTATGCAGACTGTTTCTTTCATATTAATTATTCTTTTCAATCTTTTACTTTCATAATTTTTTCTGGATTTTTTAACAAATATTTCTTCAAATGCCAATAGCTTTGTTTTGAGGGGAGATTTATTTTTTTGTTTAAGAATTTTTTTTAATCTACTTGTTTAATGTACCACAAGTCCATGAAAGGACATAGGGCAGATTAACTAAAATTACGCTTTGGGAGAATTTTTAATATCCAGGCACAATTGATTTTGCAGTAATAAAGCCTGAAGACTGTAGTAAAAAGATATGCCGGGGGCCGGGGGTGGGGCGGGGGGGGGAACGGAAATATGTGTGTGTGTGTGTGTGTGTTTATATATGAATATAAAAAGTACTATTTCATTCAAACTGCAGAGAATTCCAGGAAAGGTAAGATGGAAGAAGTATTAGGAAATAATGATTGCACTGAGTGAGATGCTTCCAGCTCAGTGTCTTATCTCGAGCAATGGACAACAGTGATACATAGAGAAGAGACAAGTTTACTTCCCTCAATTACTGCAGAGTGAAGAAAGGAAAAGAATAAAACGTATCAATCTAGGGACTAATTATCTTTCCTTACTGTAATAACATTTCCTGGTTGATATTAAAAGGAAACTATTCTTACATATTTATCAAGGTGGCACAATAAAGCAGATTTGTTTTAAAGTAGTTGCCATAGACAGAACTGTGATGATCAGACTGATCAGAACAGCCCTTGTTTGTGGTCTGTTAAATCGTAAGATTTGTTTTTAATCCTAACTATGAAGAAGATTTACTTTGGGGAAAAGGAAAAGCTAATTGATGGGAGAGTGTTGTTCTTTCCTAAGGTCCATTTGTTTATTTATTTTCATTTAAAAGTATCTCTTGTATAAGAAAAAATAACAAACAAATCTTTGTAGTACCTTTAGAAAACCACAATGCAGGTTTGAAGTTTAGAAAACCACAATAAAGAGGTATGTAGTTTGACTTTAGTAATAGATTACTAAATTTATTTAGCATTAATTTCTTATAAATTTCTTAACCATTCTAACTCAAAGTTTTCAATATTTAAACCAACATGAAATTAATTTTACAGTAGAGAGAAAAAATATATCTGATAGAGAAAACTACTAAATAGATTTGATAGTAAAAATAATTTCCATAGCTTTAATTTTCATTTAAAGCTGTTTTAGATTGCACTAACATCTTAGAGGGTAACACCTTTCTTCACAGTATAAAGTAGCAAAACAACATAAGAATATAATGTATATAATATTGTGACAATATTGAAATGTAACTTTTGTCTTAATTGTCTAAGATTATTCTAAATTATTTTCTTGAGTGTAAGCTTATTTGACCTATTTGAGCTTTGGGAAAATAGTGAGCCTCAGGACAAATCCTGCAGAAGTGTTTAAATAAAAAAGCAAGAGACATATAAAAATCACATAAGTGAATATTCCCAAAACTACACACACATGAGTTTTCTTTGCACTTATGGTGAGCAGTGTTTTTGTTTAAGTTGTCCTATTAGAAAAGGTTCCCAAGTTAAATCTAAAATTCAGTACTGAGAGCACAGAAAAAATATCTTAATTTTAAGCTCAATTTAAAACTTTATCAAAGACAAATGAATATTAAAGGATTTCTGCCAAGAACTGTTATTATTACAAATCTTACTGACATTATAAAGAGATTCAGACTCAATCAAAATGAAATACTAGTGCATTAGCTCATCTTCTTAGACACCATTTTCTTTAAAAACCAATTGATTAGAAGGAGGGTTCTTAATTGCTCTGAAATGAAAATGTAGTTATCCATTTTTACACTGGCAAAATCTTCATGGAATTTAAATGGGACCCTAAAAGTAAAATGAAGAAAGGAACATTCCTTCTGACCTAGAACTTTCTGTAATTTTTGAAGAATACAGGAAAAACTGTTTTGTGAAGTAATATTAACAAACAAAAGCTAGAAGAAAAAATGCTGTTCCAGTTTAGGTATATTAATTTTTCAATATATGCAGGTTGAAATGAAAGAACCTTCTGGTCTTCCCAGAGCCTAGATGTAATATATATATATATATAAAAGATTCAAGGATAGTTTGTGAATCAGAATTATGACTAAAATTAAAATAATATTCCATCTTTTTTTCCCAATAGTCACAAATTCTATTAAACTATACATAGGACAGTTGTTCTACTCTTTCAGTGGAACAATAACTGGCTGGTTCACTATCATCCCTCCAAAAACAAGCACATTTTAAGGTCCATTATGAAAATGGCATATGAAAATATCATAAATGCCTCTTTCAACTAAACAATGAATTGATGTATTGTTTTAATTACATTCAGTATCTTAGGTTCTTGGAGATCTGTTTTTTGTAATACTACAACATTAAAACATTAAATAACCATATTTATTATCAATAGCTTATTCAGTTAAACTCTTTGGGGGAAAACCCCAACATATAGAGAAAAGGCTCTTTATGTATTTGCACTTTTCATCTTCAGGTATGTGCAAATGGAGGTAGCTGCTTCTGCGATGAAGAAAACCAGAGATCCCACTGTGTCTGTGCTCTTGGATGGACAGGACAAACATGTCAGGAGAATATTAATGACTGTGAGGCAAACCAGTGCCAACATGGAGCCACATGTGAAGATGGAATTAATAAATACAGGTACTAACATGATGCTATCCATACAAGCCTTCACAAAGAAGTTCATGCCATATAAGGATATTTTTCTCTTCAACAAGAATTACAAAGGGAGTTGCTATTGCAGTAACATTTTTCTCAGATTATAAAATGTCATGAATACTAACTTTCAATAAGCATGTGCATCCAATAAGACTGTGTAGTCTGAAGTATTGCATAGGAAAATCTCACAAGTATTCTCCTTGATGGATCAAGAAGTTAAACCAACCATGCAAAATCTCAGATAAACAAATCATCCATTTTAGTAAATAGTAAACACTTTATGAGCCTAGAGTGTTACATGGAGTGACTTTTCTTATTAGAACTTGAATTATCATTTTCAAGTGAATAGTTGAAATGCTGAGTTATTTGTGGCGTTTTTTGTTGGTTTTTTTTCTTTTTTTTTAGGTATTCACAAAACTGTCCAGTATATGCTTTCCTTAGTGAGCTGTGAAATTATGGGAAAAAATTAAATGGAAAAAGATATCTTCTATAAGCAGAGTTCAGTTGTTATTATCAGACTTGAATTATTTATTTTTCCTCCACAAAAAACAGAATATCTAAAATCTTTCCATAATGTCTGTGAATTTATTTTGAAAGGCTTTAATTTTATGCTGTGTCCTATACTTAGAAGCACTGTAATTAATATGCTTTAGTGTTTCTATTTAGAAAAGGTTGCAACAGCGGACAAAATTGAAATAGAACTCATTAAATTGTCTTCCACTCCACCTCTGCTTTTATAGGATCTTCTGTAATAATAACTGAAATCCCCAAAGAAGCACACAAATACAGATAAGTAGGATTCTCAATATACCAGAGTTAAAAGGAATTTTTGCCAGAGTCCTTACAAAGGTATACAATCTTCCTTTTTGCCAGCTTGCAATCAACACTTGTATCAAATTACTGGACCATTTTTTTTGATATTTTATTTGACTGATAAATATGTGGTTTTCCTGTCCATATCAGAAAAAAGACTCCTGACAAAAGAAGCCATGTTTACCTTACAAAATCCACTAGCATTTACCAAGAAATGAGTAGGTCTGAAGACCTCTGGTAAAACAAGAACTTTTGAATTTATCTCGGTAATCCAGACTCAGCCTACTGACAGAAAAGGCTTCCTACTTTTTCAGTCTTTGAAAGAGAAATTAAGTTGACAGATCAGTCTGTGTTTATTTAAGGAACAAGGAAACATACCATCAAAATCCCTATCCTAAATGTGTTAGTGGACAGTTTTGTTATCAGAGAACCTGACCACACAGAAACACAACTGGTTATTTTGCAAAGACAATGTGCAGAGTGTTTACTGTATAATACCTGCTCTGTTGACAGAAGATTACTGTTTCTCAATGACAGTGAAGCATTTCCTAAAGGAACTGAACTATTCCTCCCTTAAAAATAATGGTATTTCCCAAGAAGTATTTATTGTCAACAAGTGAAACAATTGTCATTTCCCCTTTCTAATACATCATTAAAACCAAAAGGAGAAGAAATGCTGAACATAACTACTGTAGTCACCCAACTTTTTCGAAAGCCTCTTGCAATTTGCATTTTTATCTTAAAATGGGTATCATCTTTTCTAAGGCAGTTTTTAAGAGCTGTATTTAATGCAAAGTAGTTTCAGGAAGACATAAGAAATTGTCAGCATAATATATGGAAAATTAGATGTGTAAATGACATTAACAACCATATTGAGATCCATAATTAAAGCTATTCTAGTAATTCAAAACATCGCTTACCTTTGCCTTCTCCAATTATTATGTAAGCCAAACTGTTATGTATTAGTTCTTAATTTATGGAAAATTAGCATAAAACTCTAGACTTTTCTCTCAGTTAAGAAATCTTAACTTCTACACTAATTGTTAAACTTTGGTCATAGTGTATTGTTGCAGTGGTGGTTTGTTATAGCAATGTTAAGACGAGGAAAGCACGGAAAGTATCTAGCTTAGCTTCAAGAACATCCCCCCTCTCTTTTAAGCTCTCACGTTCCACAAGCTGTCATTTTTTTACAGATTGGAAAGGAGCATTCAACTGTATGTAACTTTTATAACTTTCTATCTCCTTACCATAGCATACACTGTTGCTCCTCCCATTTTGAAATTACTGTTCCAGACAGTAGTGTCACATAGGTTTATATTTAATATATGCAGAGAATTTCCTTTAAGTTCAGGATGGGGAATTTCTCTGGTTGAAGAACGGGGACTTTAAAACTATGATATAGTATAATGCCTAGTAAGGTTACATAATAAAAGCAACATAATCATAATAATAAGTCTTAGGAGTTTTACTCCTCTGGTTTAGTGAGCCTTCTCTTACAACTAAAGTGGCCTCAATCACACTGACACAAAGCCTCTTATTAAATCAAATGAATTATTGTACTTCTAGCTGAGTCTGTGCTATTTGAGATATCATAACGTAAGTTAATCAGCATGTATTTAAAGTGATAACTTCTCCAAAGAACTACTGCTCCTACTACTGGGTTGATGGTGTAGCTGTTGGTGAATCTGGCTGGTGAATCTGGCAGATACCATGCAACAGACAAATTACATCCACACACCAAAAGACTCTCTTGACCTTTGGTCACATATACCTGTGAGAAAAAGCAGAGATTCATTGCCTTGGTAAATGGTATTGCTACATAAAAAAGTATTTGAATTTTCCTTTGAAAGAGAACCTGTATTTTTTCATTGTGTTCTCTGTAGGAGAAGACAGAGAAAAACTGATTTAGCATGGGTCAATGAGAAGCATTTAATGAATAATTAAAGTGAAAGCACACTTCAAGGTGTTCATCTTCCTGTTTTGAAATCCAAGGGATGGTGGGGGGTGGTTATTGCTCTGTTTTCTTCACCCTTGTAAATTTATGCCTTGACAATGTTACATTTCAGACAACTAAGATACTAACTGGAATAAGTCCTAACAGATATTTTATTATAGTCTATTTAGTGAAGGGGAGCAACAGAGTGAAAACTCTCAATGTAGTTTCCATTGCCTGTCCTCTTTCTCCTGTTTCTTCAGTCCAGTCTATTCAGATGAAGTTCTACACGTACTGTAGCCCTAGGGAAGGCCAGCAAAAAGGCCTGAGAACTCAGATTAAGATATTTGAAGAAGCTGTGTTGTAGGATTTACCACTGTTTAAAAGGTCATGATAAATTAATATGGTTTA
Source organism: Ibycter americanus (assembly GCA_035590275.1). NCBI lineage: Eukaryota > Metazoa > Chordata > Aves > Falconiformes > Falconidae > Ibycter > Ibycter americanus. The sequence goes on from JAVJGI010000062.1 coordinate 15,506,262, forward strand.
AAAATGTATTTTAGTCTATAGATATAGCTGTGAGGTGAGCATTTCATGTGTTTTTATGCAGGAAAACTTCCCATTAAGAAATTAGATTTGGTGTACAGTACGGCTTGAATTGCCAACCCATTTATCAGTATTCAGTATATAAATTTCAGTGTGTATAATTTAATTTTGAATTAATCTCACTAGGAAAGAGTAAAGCCTTACCTAGTGACACATTGTTAAATAAAATGCTTTAGAATATAAAACACCTCTTTGCACGATGCCAGCAAGATTGTGAAAAGTAAACATAATTTAGATTAAATTTTGTGATACTCAGAAGTTAAGCTTCTATTACTTTATTCATCCTTGACTTTTTCCATTTTCTGCCAGCTGGATAAATTAAGTTGTTTGATTAGATATTTTTATGTGTATATATATCTAATTTTCCATTTTCAAGTTTATTCATCCTATACTATACATGCAATTTGACTGCAGGACCTGGCTGGCAGTGCTACATAAAGTTAGTACTATGATATACATAGTTTTCTGTAGCAATAATAGGCTTCTTCCACTACAGAAAGGGGAAAAATATTTTTCCTTGCCTTGCTAAAATTCCAGAAGGTAGGTGAATATATGTTGCTATTTCTTAGGGAATATCTCTGTAATAAATTATACAACAGCTTTTCTGCAGAGAAAACAGATGCATACAAAAAGCCAAAATGAAACTGAATAACCTTTTAGTCCATTTATGAATGTGTGTGCAGTTAGTATTTCAACTAGAAAACAAAACAATTAATTCTGAGTAAATGCAGTTAATCTGCTTGGACTACTCTAATAATAAAAACCATTTATTAAAACACAAAGTAGAGGCATACTGGGAAGTCTTTGCTAACATGAAGCTTTAGTGCTCCTATGAGCCTTCTGTCTCAAGATCGAAAATATCCTGGTCATCCCCTAGCACAGATCGCCATAACAACATCTTCAGTCTGGTCTTTGGCTTTTCCCAGTCATTTTAAAGGTTCATCCATTGTACACAGTTATTTACTCCATGGCACAAGTGGTACTACATCTTTTTAGTGGAAGCAGTTTGTGGTGATGCAGCGACAGGTGCCCTGTCTGGACTAACTAGTACCAACTTGCTCACCTGCACATCTGCTGTTCTAGACCTTTGGTGATAAAAAGTTACATCCTACTGTGTATTGGCAGGAACACATTGCAGCTATGCCATAACCACCTGTATTTGAGTAACATGTTCCTTCTTAGAGTAAATTCTATGCCTGACTTATCTGCATCTCTATTTAACATTAATTTCACAGGCATACCAAATTATTATGCAATGTTAACTAGATTTAGGCAGCACAGTAGCAATGTCATCTGCATATGTGTGGGAGCAAAGCAATCCGCAATGGGGTAACTGTGGCTTATGTTTGGTATCCTCTACTAAAATCCATGTTTGCAGCAAAAGCATTTAGGTATTGGCTTTCTCTCCTAGGATCTGTTACACTCAAAATCTTGCTATGGACAAAAGAGGACATACGTGATGCTAAGAAATTATTGTTATTCCTATTAACGTTAATACAAAACTTCTTCATGTTTACCTTTTCTTTAGTGCCATGCTCATCCTTTCAACGTTCCCCCAGTTTATAAGGTTGAAATTTTAGTCTTCTTTAAGTAGTTGTGGGGTGTCATTAGTATTTCCTGTTCTTTGCTGGGAGGTGTCCCCGCCTTCCAAGAGGGGCCATCCCCAAAGCTGAAGCTGGAGCAGGAGAGGAAGCAGTCACCGGGCCCCACAGCAGTGGTTATACCATTGAAATCCAGCTCATGCCCCTGCGAGGCTGAGCCCCTGAACTGATGTGCCAGGACACAGCCAGGGCTTCTCTGATAAGGGCAAAAAACATGTTTCCTGAGCTAAGGATCACAAATAGAAAATCTGGTTTCATACATATCTGCATACAAAGTCTTTTTTAATTTATTGTAGAGAAGCATTTCAGCTTTGCAGCAAATGAAAACTGCAAATCAATGTATGATTCAAAGCTTTTGATATCATGTTCAGTATTTTAGTGCTGCTGAAGTATTAATGCATGGTCATATTCATTATAATCTAATGTGGTGATGGTGTTTTTCACACGGCAAGTGTAAAAGACTTAATTACTTAGAGATCATTGGTCTTGATATTATTTCTAAGACAGACAGGAAAAGATATTTGAAGTTCAGCTATGTCAGCATTATACCAGCAGAGTGTTTAACAAAACTGTGTTCAAGAGCCATTTCATAGATTGACTTAGAAATGAAATTATAACATCTATTAAACATCTTGTATCATTTAGAATCTTATGTTGTTAAAGCTAAAAATAAATGCAATCATATGCTGTTATGCAAAGCCCACAAAACTGCACTTACATTATTATGCATTAAATTTAAGAAATATGCACAGTGTAATCCATACCTGCTTTGTATATAATACTGTTGAATATATAATACGTTAATGTAAGTGGTAAGTATTATATGTTAATGCTGTTAAATAAACAAAAAATACACCAAATGTAAAGACCTGACTAGTTTAGACTTCTACTGCCTAAAAACGGCCTTTTTTTTATTGAAAAAGACACATATAAAGTACAGATTTTAAATAAAGACTATTACTAAATTATTCATTTAAATATATTTTAGCCTCCCTTTGTAGATTTTCCATGTACAATGTTAAATACCAAAGTTATTTGTAAACATGCAGTTAGAATTTTATGTAGATTATTATAAATTATGTTTATAAGGAATTTATTGAACTTCTGGGTTGTATCACCTCTAAACCTCAGTCTGGATTATAAACAATAAATGAATGATTCTTAGATGTTTAATGCTCAGCACACAGTAAGAAAATAGCTTGTTATTAAGAGGACTAGAATACTTCTGTCTGCATTAATGTATGCGTTTGGCAAATACTAATAGAACAAAACTTCCTTCTGCACCATTAGTTTGTAGTTTTACATTGTTTTGGGCCACTGCCACAGATTTGGGCTTGAATAGCTGCATAAGTCAGCCACTTTGTTTCACATGACATGAAGATCCAGTTTTGAAGTTATTTTCTAATCATGTTTACACCGAAGAAAAAAAGCCACAACAGCTTCTGTATATTCAAGAAAGCAGTAGCCTATACTTAACAGCTAAACCAAACAAACTTTTCATGCTGAAGTGACAAGAGAAAACTTCATGATTTTGTTTTATATTTCCTGGGCAATAATATGAAATGAAGAATCTTAAAAAAAAAAAAGAGTGCTTAATTTATCCACTGTAGGAGATGAGCCATATTAAAATGAAAGTCATCCAGTTATAATTCCACCATGAAAAACAAAGGACTTTCCATCCTTACTTGTTTGAGATTTCTTCAGACATTGAAGCACTGAAAAATACAATGCTCATAACAACATTGCTTGTAGTATGGAAGCATGAAACTAAATTCAGAAGATTCTCTATTAAATCTGTTTCTGTGTAGTTCTGTGGTCTCTGCAGATAAGCTATGCAACTCGTAATAATAAGGAAATGATAGAAAATTCCTTCTCTTTTTCCTCTCTTTCTTGTTAAGGAGAACTGTAAGTTAAATATTTTATGCAGTATTATTGATGAGAACAACGTTTTTAAAGAATGATTAAACAGTTGCATTTTCACAATGCACACGCTAATCATTATTGTAAAAAAAATTTTTTTACTACATAATAGTTAACCAATGAAATAAAGTGATTAACTGCACCAGAAAAAATACTATGACTGTTTATTTTTTCCATACTGAATTTTTACTGTTGGTGGATTCAGAAACTGTGTAGTTAAAGGTAAGAATACACATGCTTTGCATGTTTATGCATAATGAAATTTTATGTAAATCAACATTTACATTTAACTGTAAAGCAACTGTATGAGATTATTTGTGTGAACTTCATTCCTTTAAAAAGTGAGAAACAGAATCAGCTGGAGCTCGCAAGAGAAGGGCAATATTTTTCCTTTGCGAAGGAGTGACTGAGGTTGGAAGAGAGAACACAGTAGCTATACCTCCTTGAGTAGGTACTGCAGTGCAGTAGAAATGGATCTGTAAAGCAAAAATGGTGGTTCTGAAGAACTCACAACCACAGTGTACAAGATATAGAGTGGTTACTTTAAGCAAACTCTATTTCGGTCCATGGGCTAAAAGCCCATTAGCAGTTGGTGTACATTATCTGTACTCCAAGAAGCACATTTACTGATTTAGTTTCAACTGAAATGAATCAATTTTACATGCTCCAATACTGCTCTGCAATGTGATACAAAACACTGCTGTTTAGAACAGCCAGGAATTTCATCATAAAAGTTTTCTCGTCATCTGATCTGAAATGGTTATACAGACGCACCTTGAGATATGAGGGAGCACGAAGCCAGGACTCAGGTATTATTAAAATAATTTCCTAGGGATCAAGAAGACACAAAGTTGATGAGAGTCTCACTGGGAAGCTTGGACTTTCCTGCAAGGAGCCAGGGGATAGGAAAGCAGCTGGTATTTGTTTATATACATATAAAAATTAAATAATTCTGGCTCAATCATTTGATGATTTTGTTTTTTAAAGAATTAACCATTTTATTTTTTCATTGTACTGGATTTTCCATAGATCAAAAGCCTTTGAATTAGAAGATGACGACTAAACCATCTTTAAACTCAGTCCACTGTGGAGTTCCACATTAACAACCAACCATATCTCCTTATAAAGATACCTGCTTTACTCTAGACTTCTAGTCACAAAATGAAAGGGAAAAACCACCTAATTTTCTGTGTGCTCTGAATCTACTCTTGAACTCACAGAACTGCACTAATGTCCACAGATTACCTTGGTAGGAAAAAACCCCAAAAGATTTAATTGGACTAAACACTAGGAGCTATTCATTTTATACATATCCCTTTTTCCTCTTTCTTTTTCTTCAGATGTATTTAATTACTATTACAATAGAAGGAGGTCCCATAGTATTCTGCACATCTCAATCTCTAGTTTGTACATAGACAAAGTTCTTTCATCTTTCAAATTCCCTCTTGCCAAGAACCACAGGTAAAATTAGAGCCTAACTGAACAAGAGAATAAAGTATACCAGTGGTGGATATGGTTATAACTTCCTTAGTCCAAAATTTATATTGCAAAAAAACTTTTGTGAAATGACATTCAAAATAGCTACCATCATGCTAGCTTTCATAGGTTCCTTTCTGTGCACAGATTCTTACATGGAATCTTTTTCCTACTGAATTTACAATTATCCTATTGGAAATTTGGTAGGGATATAAGAATATCTAAGTGGAACTTTCCACATGTCTAACAGAAAAATGCAGGAATAATAAGCAAGTACTGAAGAAAACAGCCACATAAACATTCACTTCTGCTAAAAATAAGTAAAAAAGTATCTGTTCTGCCACACGGATCAGTAGGGAGAATTGCTGTAATCAAGGCTTCCTTAACATGTTCTTTCCAGCATATAGATAACATCTTTATGGATCAAGAACATCTAAGATTATGGTAAAATTATCTCCTCCTGTGTGAGGAGACCTCTGGACATGATAAGAAGAGGATCAATCAAAGAAAATATTGCCAAATACAAAGGATTTCCTAATTTCAGGAGATGTGGATCAGCTATGAGATAATCCAGCTTTGTTTTCATTCACACATGAAAAAAAAAAAAAATGGGAGAAAGGGAAGCAAGAAAAAGTCACCTTCAGTGTTATACAATATATATGTCATCCTACAGTGTGGGGAAAAAATACCCTGCTCAATTTCTATAAAATTGTTTAGATTGTTTTTTTCAGTTACAGACAGAAAGTACAGCCTTTGTTTCTAATGATAAAGCTTTTTTATACTGATTTTATGTCCAGAGCAAGCAGCATGTAATATTGTTTTTTCTCTTAATATTATTGTACCAAGGAACTAATAATTTTCAGAACAGAAATTCTTAAAATGCATAACATTCTAGTTTATACCAGTTTTCTATTTGAATGTTATCATTGGGAGCTTGATATTAAAAGCTATATAGCTACTAGTTTGTCCCATCTAAATAGCTAAGATTTTTAATATTGTGCAGTTCTATTTAATTATTGCAAGCAGTCTAAGTGAAACAAAATTACTTAGTGACCAATAAAAGGTAAAGGAAGAAGACTGAAAAAAATTGCAATTCATTTGTGATTAACTCAAAGTAAAAATATTGTTAACATTATTAGTCATTATTGACTGATATATTTGAGACTGGTGGTTTACTATTTTTTTCTCCTCCCATTTCAATAACAGATGCATATGTCCCCTTGGTTACACTGGCACATTTTGTGAACTTGATATAGACAACTGCATTGGAAACCAGTGTTCTGAACATGGTTTCTGTCAAGACCACTTGCATAATTACAGCTGTAACTGTGTGCCTGGATATCAAGGACCTTTCTGTGAAGTTGAAATTAATGAATGCTTAAGTTCACCTTGCAAAAATGGAGCTACCTGTATGGATTTAATCAGCCACTTTTCATGTCATTGTGCTGCTGGGTTCAAAGGTAAGTTTTTGCTTTTTAAGTGACTTATTGTGATTACAATTGTGATTGTCTGGTTCCATGTAAGTGATGTTTATGTATTTATTTAGTAACAACTATATATATATAAATATGTATATGTGCGTTTGTATGACTTAAGATGAGTTTTAACTGAATTAGCATGGAAATTCTTAGATTGTGTCTCTTAATTGCTCCTCAGCTGACCTTCGCTCCACTAAATGTGCAATTCTGAGCATGAGATCTGATGCAGTTGGCAAAAAAAATTGATCAAGTTCCAGAACACAGTTTTAATTGTATTGTTTTAATTTCGCTGTTATGCAGTCTTAGGTGTCATACACAGGCTGATGAGAACAAATGTTTTGGTACAGAACAGGAAAATCTAAGCATGAGAAGGAATGAGATCAGCAGTATCGTCTCTCTGCATGTATGGAATATAAACAGCTATATTTGAGTGTATTGTTGACTCCCTTTCTACTCAGTGGAGACAGGACATCTGCCTATCTTAGACATCTGTTTTAGGACGAGATGGGCTGTAGATTTCTGCATTGAGTTAGATTAATCCCACACAAGCTGATAACATGATTCCTTTTTGTCATAATTTTCTGTTTTGAGTGAGTATCCTGATACTCAGACTGTATGTGGGAGGCAGAAAATAATTTTGAATTTGGCAATACTGCAGTGTTGCATTACCAGCCTTTAGTCTGTAACATTGAGCACAAGCATTAAAGCTCTGAATGCTTGCCTATCTTTATTGACAATCTGTGGTATACTACCACAAAGACAAAAAATAAATAGTATAGTATACACAGTGTCATCTGTACTAACTGATCATTAATATACAGCTTATTCTTCCAAGTTGCTGAGGTCTTTTGCTCCAATTCAGGGAACGTGTAGTACTAGATTTGTAATTTCCAGTTAAAACACTGAGATAACACATGTATTTGGATTTTTCTGGGTCACTGCCAAAGTCCTGAGCTTTTAAGTAATTACAACTTCAGTGCTAATTTTTCATTATAAATTTTGGCTAGCTACACTTACTTCTAACATTTCAGCACTGATATTTTTAATTTCAAATACATTTATATTTATTTACATATATAAGCACATTTATGTATGTGATACACATTTGCAGATTTGTTGTCCTCAATTTAAGTATATAATTTCTTGATCATTTGAATACACATTCAATAAAAGATATTTCCTCTTCATACTCATTTATTAATAAATATGTAACAAACAGAAGACTGTCCCTGAGGTGGCCTAAATTCCATTAAGATAGCACAACTAAATGTCTGACTACAAGCGAAGAGAAAAAAATACTTGGCTCACTTGTACAAAATCTAACATATTTCCATTTTGCTGCTGAAACGTCAACCCTTATTTTGTACTTTGCTGGTCTTCATGGGGGACTTCCCAGTCCAGCATCTACTGCAGGGACAATACAGCAGGGTGTAAGATCTGCTTGGAAGAGTCCCACGAGGTAAAGCCCTGGAGGTAAGGGATGTCCAAGAAAGCCTATCACCTCCTCCAAGGTCAAGAGTGATTCATATCAAAGAGCACAAGTCAGGCAAAAATGCCAAGAGGCCTCCATGGATGATGGGGGAGCTCCTGGCCAAATTCAAACCCCAAAAAAGAAATATACAGAGGTAGAAGCAAGGACAGATAACCTGGGAAGAAAGAAGAGAGACATTATCTGAGCATGCAGTGATAAGGTTAGGAAAGCCAAAGCCCAAACTCAGTTAAATCTGACAAGCATGTGAAAGACAACAAGCAGGACTTCTACAAGTATGCAGATGACAAAGGAAAGTAGGGGAAATGCGGGCCCATTGCTCAATGAGGTGGGACCTCAATAACACTAGAAATGGAAAAATTGGAAGTACTAAATGCCACCTTTGTCTCAGTATGTATTCTTAAGGCTGTCCTTCAGAAATCCAGTGACCTGGAGAGTGGAGGAAAAGTCTGGAGCATGGAAGATGTACCCTTGGCAGAAAAAGCTCAGGTCAGGAAATACTTAGGCAAACTGGATATACATAAGTCCGTGGGCCCTGATGGGATGCACCCACAAATGCTGTGGGAGCTGGCAGATGTCATGGTGAGGTCACTGTCAATAAACTTTAATTGATCATGGTGGTTAGGAGAAGTGCCTAAAGACTGGAGGAAAGCAAATGTCACTTCTGTCTTCAAGAAGGGCGAAAAGAAAGACCTGGAAAATTACAGGTAGGTCAGCCTTGCCTCAATCCCTATGAAGGTGACAGAGCAGCTAATCCTGGAAACCATGAATCACAAGAAAATCATGTGGAGTAATGAGCATGGATTCACCAAGGTTTAGTCACATTTGACTAACTCAAACTTCTACAATGAAATGACTGGCTTGGTAGATGAGGGGAGAGGAGTGTAATCTGTCAACCTTGACATTAGCAAGGCTTTTGGAACTGTTTCCAACAATATCTTCATGAAAAAGCTGATGAAGTGTGGGTTAGAGGAGCAGACATTGAGACAAACTGAAAAATGTATGAACAGCCAGGCCCATAGGGTGGTGATCTGTGGCATGAGGTCAAGTTGCAGGTCACTAACTAGCAGTGTACCCTAGGGATCAATAGTGGGTCCAGGCCTGTTTAACATGTTCCAACATGATCCAGCTGATGGGGCAGAGTGTACCCTTAGCAAGTTTGCTGATGACACAAAATTGGGAGGAGTGGCTGATACGTCAGAGGGTCATGCTGCCATCCACAGGGACCTTGACTGGCTGGAGAAAAGGGCTGAAATTAACCTTATGAAGTTCAAGAAAGAGAAGTACCGAGTCCTGCACCAGAAGAGGAGTAACCCCAAACACCAGTACATGCTGGAGGCTGACTAGTTGGAAAGCAGCTTTGCGGAGAAAAACCTGGGGATCCTGGTGGCCATCAAGTTGAATGGGAGTCAGCAATGTGCCTTTATGACAAAGAAAGCAAACGCCTGGGCTGCATTAGGAGGCGTTTTGCCAGCTGGTCAAAGGAAGTGGTGCTTCTTCTCTACTCAGCGCTGTTACTGAGGCCACACGTGGAGTACTGTGTCCAGTTCTGGGCTCCCCAGTACGAAGGAAACATGGAACTAATGCAGAAAGCGCAATAAAGGGCCACAAAGATGACTATGGGACTGGTGCATCTCTCCCATAAGGAAAGGCCGAGGGAGCTGGGGTTGTTCAGCCTGTAGAAGAGAAGACTCAGGGAGGTATCTCATCAATATATGTAAATACCTGAATGAAGTGTGCAAAGAATGTGAAGCTGGGTTCTTTTCAGTGGTGCCCAGTGACAGGACCAGAGGCAATGGGCACACACTGAAACACAGGAAGTGCTGTCTGAACATTAGGAAATACCTTTTAATGTGAAGTTAACTCATATGGCATTAGGTTGGCCATGGAGGTTGTGGAGTCTCCATCCGCAGAGATATTCAAAAGCCATCTGGACGTGGTCCTGGGAAAATAGCTCTAGGTGCTCCTGCTTGAGCAGGGGGATTGGACAAGATGACCTTCAGATGTCACTTCCAACCTCAACCATTCTGTGACTCTTTGAACATGATGACTTGCTTACATAAATGATATAATGATATATTAGTGGAAAATACTCTTTTTAAAAAAATATTTTTTATCATGCAATAAGGTATTATATAATAACATTTCCATAGAAACAAATTCAAAGAAAATGGAAATTTCACAATATTACTTATTTAGTGTAACTCATTATCACATGTACTGAATATATTGAATTCTGAATGATTTTTCAGAAAGTATAAACGGCAAACGATTAATAAAAGACTGTTTAAACTTATAAAAATGTTATCACTACCCTAGCAACTCCATTTTCATATAGTCTCCAAGGGTTTATGATCCTGGCATATTTTCCAGCACATAACAAATTTGAACTTCAGTGATAACTGCATGTTATGAATCAATGAAGAGTATCTCACTGTAATATTAAAAAAACCTCACATTTCTTAACTTGTTTCTTTTTTGTGTGTTAGTTATGTCATTTATCTGTAATTCAACTTTTTTACATCTCCAGATGTACTTAATTTTTCTTCATAAATAATACATTCACTTTCAGATGAAATATCAAAGCAATAATAAACAAAATGAAGAGTAAAAAAGAAGTTATTGTTGTTCAGGACTCTGTATATCTTTGGGGAACTATCATACTTTGTGTACTAAGATTCATAGATTTGCAAATAAGCCATGAGTTCGCAGTCACTAACTTGGTTTCTTTCCTGCTAATAAATGAATCCCTGGGTACTCTTTGATATAACATTAGAACCAGTTTTTATTTCAGAAGCGAAGTTTTACATAGGCAACTTATAGCTGTCTCTGTCTAGATGACTGATTGATTTGATGTCTATCAACATTTCTCAAATGCGTTATGTTCTATTAGCTAGGGACCCCTTAGGCACTGTAATGGGATTTGTCAACATGAAAAGCATGATCTGATTTGGTAAAAAGTTCATAAAAACTCCAAGGCTTGGGTATTTGCACAGTAAAAACAAATACTTTAAAATGTCACATACCACAGTTTTTCCTTTTGAACTGTAAACTGTACTTGTGATGGAAACTTTAATAGGAAGACAATTTTTAGATGTCTGTAGCACTCCCCACTGCCTATAAGAGAATTTGGCCTATGTGAAACCTGGAAGTTTGCATTATGACCTTTAAAAATTGAGTAAATACATTTTTCAACAGAATTATCCCATCCTTTTCATCATGTGATGATCCTCTATATTACCCTCCCCTGGCTCAGTTCTTCAAACATCATCATTCCCTTCACCTTCAAAGTCATTTGCAGTCTAACCCTTCTTCCATATCTTTATGTTAACTCAAAACATTGTTGCTCCACATCAAATTATTCCAGCTTTCATGATGACTGGTATTTCCAAACAAATACCACTGTGCTTCATTTCTGGTTTAAAAGAAGCTTTTGTTGGAAGTATTTGAAAAAAAGCTGTCCTTGTCCAAAAACATCCTTCATTAAAACTCTTGTTTGTTTAGAGGTCTGTACAACTGTGGAGACAACTGCTGACAACTCTAAGTAGATCGACCATATAGCATCATTTGTTTCTCTTGAGGGTTTGTATTTGTATGATATTGATTGTATAGTTCAGATTTGGAATATTTTTTTATTCTGAATATATGCTGTATCTCACATAGCAGGATACTGATCCATCATTGCTTTACCCATGTGTAAGTAACAAATAACAGTATTAGAGCTCGTCACCAATGTAGCCCTTAGAGTGACTTTTTGAGTTTGACATTAGTGTGTTCTATATATGATGCTCTTCAGTATTCTCTCTTCAGTACTCCTCTTTTTGTCAAGAAGAGGAAAATGTCATGTGGGCATTTTTAATATCATTCTATTGCTTTAAATTTCTATGCTTTGTTTTTACTTTTTTATTCCACAAATACATCAGACAAGTGCATGTAATGTTTGGAGTCTATCTAAGGAAGTATTTAGGTGTTCGTAATGCCAGTAAGTCATTCATTAGTTTTAAATTGTTTGGATGATTTTAAAGAGTTTCACCCTTCTGTGATATATGTAAACACTATATCCCTGATGCCATTAAGAAAAACAAACCTTGAAGGAAAATACGTGAAGTTGTGTGAAAACCAATCCTATTCGACACAAGTAAGCTTAGGAACACTTAACCCCTTTTACAAACAAAGTCTAGAACAGCTGATGGACACCCTAATGCATAATGAAGATTCACCGTATTAACAGGGAGCAGCAAGAGCAAGGGTGCTTCATGAGGGGAGCCACGAACCAGGTTCCAAGGGTAACCCCAGTGCAGGCAGTGCCATCACTAAGCAATGCACAGTCATGCAGCACCTAAACAGGGCAGACAGAGCCAGGGGCTGGTAACAGTGTCCCTGATAAGCCTGAGGCATCACAAGCAGTGGGCCAGGTCTGGGATCCATCCATGGAAGCAAGTTAAAAGCAGCAGGAGACAAGACCAGAGACAAAGCTGTAATGCAGATACAAGGGGCCTATCCAAAGAGAAAAATACCTTAAAGTGTGGGCTGTCTCAAGTCCATTCTTGAGACAGGGCCAGAGGCAGGGAGGCAGGACAACAAAATTACACCACTTGTTCTCAGGTACATGGCTTGAATGCTTTATATTTATATACTTTTTACAGAATAGGGGACACTAAAGCAGGAGTGTTGTGAAGACAACCTTCAAATATATTGTTACTCTTTTGGATCCTAGTTGAATTAAAAAAAAAACCAAAACACCTCTCGGTTTTTTTCAGCAGTATTTCATTAAGATTACATTAGGTAGAATTTAAAATAATTTGCTTTTCATCTGATCTGGGAATAGAAAGATTCAGCATATATCTTGAAGTAATATTTCCTCAGGTAAGGAGTTACAGCTAAAAAACTAATCTTAAACAACTTTTTATTAATTGTAGTCATTCTGTCTGCCTTTGAATTGTCAAACTTTATATTCCATTTGCCTATAAAACAAAAGTTGGTATAAACTGCATGTAAATGAGACTTGTATTTTGACATTTTTGCATGTGTTTTGTAATTCAGAGATGTTAATGGTGGCAACTAATAAGAGATACATATATACATATATATAATATGTGTACTACATTGGGAAAATGAGCTCTCAAATCAATTCCAGTTTTATTCTAATGTATGAATATTATACTTGGGAATTACATAAAGTTAAAATTATTCCGGTATTTAAAAAATCAGTGTTATGGATATTCTGCAAAATCTAAAAATACTTCATTAATTTCAGATAACGTGTGAAGTTAAGCTCTTTTAGTTAAGCAGAAATAAAACATTTAAAGTTTGAACCATTGAAAGGTGCAAATTTTCAATCTAGTGATCTTATAGGATTGCTCTTACTTTTGAAATGAAGGTATATTCAACAAGACTTCATCCATTATATTCATGAAAAGGAATACTGCTTTGCTATCTTTGATCTCCAGTCATATTTACTTAAGAACTTCAGAACACCTCTGCTTGCTAAAATAGCATGATTTTTTAAACAGAGTAAGTTACATTACTAATGCTGGTGGAAGACTAAATAACTTTGTCAAATTTTTTAGCATGAACCTACTCAGGTCCTTAGGCTCTTCTCAAGACTTCTGTGCTCTTGCAGAGTAATCTCTCTCATGTGTATCAATCATCAATATGCCTGTAAAAAATGTTGCTGTTAAACATCAGGCCATGCAATTTGCAAAAGTGACAGACTTTCTTAAGCAGCTGTAATTATTCATTATATATTTTAAGAACACTGCAGTTTTATACAGGATAACACACACAAACAAAGAGTTAATAGAAGTAAAATTGGCCCATGGTCATTTTTAACATTCCCTTTATACTTCAGAATTTGGTGACATGATCCCTGTAAATTGTTTAGGAATTCAGCCCCTAAGCTATGATTTATTAAAGAACTAATTAAATATTATGTTTTATTACTAATTATGTTTGGATGTGCTATATTAACATTAACCTTAAGAGTATAAACCCAGAAAATATATATATTAACATACTTTGATGTTGAAAGTAATTTGTAGCCAAATAGTGATTTTTATCTGATGCTCAAAGGTTTTCATCATCCATTTCAAATGCATAGTTGAGATTAGCTG
>JAVJGI010000062.1:15520495-15536802 GCA_035590275.1 Ibycter americanus
CCCCCCCCCCCCCCCCCCCCCCCCCCCCCCCCCCCCCCCCCCCCCCCCCCCCCCCCCCCCCCCCCCCCCCCCGCGTCTCTGTACGTGTCCAGCATTTTTCATGTCTCAAATACTCAGAAAATGTGGTCTCAGAGTGTTTCACAGATTCTTTTATTCTCTCTGAAATATTTAAAAAAACCTGTCCATATATTGCCTTTGTACTCTGGGGATATGAATTGTTAAATTTCCCTATCAACTGTTTGCAAGTAGTTTTGGAATATGCCTATTGTCAGGTGCAACTACAAGTTTAATGGCACTCCATGTTATGGCACATAACCAGAAGAGCTAGGTATTGTCTGCAGTACACAAAAAGCAATTACCTTTATTTTCACTACATGTACATTTGATTGACAGAAATTGCACTGAAACATGAAAGCTTTTCCAAGTTTTAACATGATTCATAGGAAAAAATGCATTTCTCCTAGCATTTTCTGAGATGTACAGAATTGCCAAAGCTGCACTGTTAACTTCTGGATGAAAAAATAGTATCAGTTTTTCATATCTGTAAATAGTGTATTTTTCAGTGGCTAGATAGCAAAATTAGAAAGAAAACAAAAATGATGTTGCAGGAATGGCTATATAGATGCATAGAAACTAAAGTCTTAGCTGTGTATGTCAACAATATTGCAAGTTTGTCAGGAAAAAAAACAGTGAACTATCTGTATTTAATGTATTAACAGCATTTTCAAATGAAATATTTCAGAAAGTTAGATACCTTTCCAAGTAATTCTGCAAGTACCATTAGCTAGCACAACTTGGAAATCAGTGGTTTATGCAAACATTTTCATCAGTTGTGAGAAAGGTATCCTAAGTGCTTGATAATTCAGATGAGGCTGAGTGACAAGTAATTGCTTCTTTGTCAACTGAAGTAATTTAGATGTAATAATAGCCTCCAGCATAAAATCAGCACCTTTTTTACCAGAGCAGGGATTTTTTTCACCATCTTCTTCTTCTTCTAAGTGAAGAATGGAATTCATACACATCTAACATGGGTATAGGTAAATAAAAGCAAAATACCTGAAACATAGTTTTCTGTTAAACAAGTATAGCATGTATCTCTTTACTGTACAGCTTGTTGGAAGTTTGGACATTCAGGATTAGCTGTCTACACTGGAACTAAATCTTTTCATCTATGGAGTGTTGCAGTATAGATTAATGCATTAATAAAAACTGTACTCATTGAAGTCTTAAAATAATTGGGGTTAGTGGCATGATATCAGAAATTAAATTCAGTTTCTGATGCCACCGGTGAGAATTTTTTAGCTATATATTATAGCAAATATTTATTTCCAAATGAAGATGCAAAACAAATTATATTTTTTTCTGTATCCTTTCTCATACTGACAGAATCATTATGCTTCCTGTCAGACTTGGAATGGGAGAATGGCTTTGACTCCTTTCTCACCTTTTCTACACACAATCAGGTTTTGTTCACTACTCCTCAACACAGCTAAAGCTCCAATGTTCATCTCATGTCCCAAATTCCTCCAGCCTTCATTATTTCATCATCCTCTCAGGACTTCCTGGGTGTTGTATCATTTCATATAGTTCAGTCAAAACATGGCCACAGAATTAACCTTTTGATCAGGTGTCATTTTGCTTTTGAATTCTGCAAAGGGGTCACCTTGACCAGTGCATGTTATTTTTTGTTCATTTTTGAAAATACTCCTCAGTTGACAGCTGACCTTTGTGTCTTTGTTCTTTTCTCTTATTTCTTATCATCCCATCAGGATTTCCAGCCTGAATGACCAATTTATGGTACTGTGATAGAACTGTTGCAACAGCCTCTGTTTATTGTCCATTTCATCCCCTAAGGGCTATTTTCTTGAGACTGAACACAGCATATCCTATGTAGCATTAGATACTGACATTTAGGGAACTGAATTTCACCCTAAATGCTCAGTTTTAAAGTATAGGTCTGTGATCAGAAACCTACATGTAGTTGACTCATTTTCCTGCTGAATGCCACACCCAACTTCCTATCCCAGAGGGGAAAAGAGCCATCTTCACAAAAAGGCAGTAAGGAGTTCTCAAATATTGGATATCATGAGTAAATAAGGATTATATCATTCCATTATTCCCCTTAGAACTGCATTTGCTTTATTTTAACCTTTTATCTATTATGATTACACAAGAATTCAAGGGAGGTGAAAGAATCTGTTTCAAGGAGTTTTTCTTGTACATGCTGCAGCTCACCCATGGCTTGTGGTCAGATGATTTACCTCTAGAGGAAACTTTGCACCACTCTTCACTTGTCTATGCAAAAGAAGAGAAGAGATGCCAATGCATTTCCATTTATCTTCCTCAGAAGAAACCTACCATCATCAGGGAATTAACCGTGGAAATGGATCTGAACTAGAAAACTTACAGAAAGCAAAATATCAGAATTAGATCAGAAAGGTTGCACATAGTGCTGTTTCCTTATCAGTACTTCAAAGAAAATTTAAAAAAAATTAAAAGAACTTAGAAAAGGATTTATATTTTGACCAGTTCTGACTGTCTGTATTCCTCACCGGTGCCACAGCACACTCTAAGCAGCACTCAGCAGCTGCTCCTAGCAGATAGCTTTTTAGTCTATTGAGTTACCTGAACTCTCCCTGGTGCCTCCTTGTGTCTCCCCCTTTTCATCCAGGTATCTTGAAGTCTTATAGAAAATGCAGAGCGTGTTTAGGGGTAGGAAAAAAACCACCTAATAGGAGCCACTCTGTCATAAGTTTATGTGTGGAAAAGAACCTTGGTGCTACTATGGGCTTCTTCAGTGAAGACCTTTTACACATAGTAGGATGACAAAATACAGGTTTTGAAAGATGTCTGTCTAGCTTCATACAATTGTGTGAGTGGGTATGTATGTGTGCTGCAGATAAGAGACCAAGTATTTTCCCCAGTGCAAAGAATTCAGAGGAATTTCAGCATTCATTTTGGTTTTATCTTCTGTGAGGTTCACAGAAAGCCCAGCATGCTTCATACACTGCTAACCTGTGATAAGTACTGAACATACAGTTTGCCTCCATATTCCTGTGGCTGGAAATAGCTTTTCCCATTACAAATCAAAGCAACTCCTATTGTAGATTACAAATCTACATTTCACTATGCTGCCTACCTTTGCTTTTAATTATTTCATTTCCTCTCACCTGTATTTTGCCTCATTAAACGTTCTTCAATGACTTGATCATCCTCCTCCTTTATATTATGGAGAAAGAGAAATATCCAGTATCATAGTACTGACAACTTTCTGTAGAACATAGGCTGAATTCTACCGTTACACATAGCTGTCTATAAATTGGCATAGGCCTCATTTTCAGATGCAATGATACTTGCCATTCTTTTTCAAAGGAGACAGTAAGTGAAATGAAAGAAAATGATTGACACAACTGAACAAAACTTGCCTGAATATAGTAATTGTATATAACGGAAAAAAGCTCCAGGATTATGCATGATTTCAGTAGCAAAGCTTTCTGTTTTCCTGATTGTCATGCTTCCAACATTGACTGTCAAAATGGACTGTCCTGTAAACAATGAAGCAGAAAAATTAATGATACACAGGATGTCTATCAATATCCCTGTGTACTCGGTAAGTGCAACTTGGCCAATGGGGTCAGCATTTAGACTGTGACAATCCCATAGTCTTTTTTCATTACAAATATGTCTCTATGATTTGAACTCATCAGCACATTTGTCTCTTTTTTTTTAATATAAAATTTCAGGACAGACATGTTCTGTTCGCGTGAATGAGTGTCTAGACAGACCCTGCTTGAACGGAGGAACCTGCAAAGAGAGCATAAATGGCTTCAAATGCAATTGCCCCTTTGGTAAGCATTTATAGTTTACATAAAATTGCTAGTTCGGAATAGTGTGTGTGTTCTGCATTTGTTACTCAGGTGCTATAGTCTTACACAGTGAAAGCACTTTGCTTATGTTTTGAAAGGTACAGAGCTAGTTATTTAGACTAATAAAAAGGAAAATTTTCTCAATAAATATCCATGACAATTTGCTTACGACTGGTTTTTATAAACAATAGATCACTTACATTAAAAAGTACTTGTAACACTGGAACATAATGGTAAAGAAATATGATAGAACTGGAGATTACCAATTATTTAGTGTCTATTTGTATAGACATGATATAGCAACACATTCTTTCAAAAAACTGTAGGTTTTTTACAGCAAAATGTGTTGAAAGTGAGCAAACATCCAAAATCCCAGTCTTTGGAATCCTGTTCTGCTGGCCAGATTACTCACACCTAAAAGAACTGAACAGTGCTGTAAAGTATGTATGACCACAATCTGGTTGCCTGAGCATGTGCACTTTGTCCCACCTGAAGTGCCATTAAGTATCCAAGACATTGTATGATGCTGGAAGATATGGTACAGGATACAAAGGACATCCAAGATGGATCAGGCCAAGCGGTAACTGAACTAAGTACCCAGCGTAAAAAGACCCAGCAAAATAAAGGGAGAGACAAATTTAATGTTGAAGATTTTGCTTTGCTAATTATATATACACTGTATAATTTGGGATTTTGCATGTTAGTGTATGTTGACTAAGAATACCTAGAAAAGGTGGCTTAGAAATTCCTGACCTTAGAAATCCTTTGACTGGGATCAGCAGCTTTCTCCACTTTCTACAATCATTGTGAGCAAAGGAAACTGGGGTAGACATTTAGCAACTGGTAAGTTCATTCATAAATATGGATAAGAAATTACTGATAAATTCTAAAATGGTTTTTGTTTTTGACATGTGCATTTATAAGCTTATTGCTACTATGGAAAACAAGGTCAGAAAAACTAATTCTATACAGTCATGGGCTAAGAAGGCTAACTACTGGGGTGCTTAGAAGAGAAAATAATAGTGATCAGAAAATCCTGGAAATGTCAGCATACTGAAACACAAGTCTCCCAACCACCCTCTCAAGCAAAGCAACTGATTTTTAACTTAATATCAAGAGATCCTTAAATGCTTTAAGAGTGGTATACCGCTGAGTTGGGAACTGAAGACAATACAGAGCTATGTCTTCAAAGGTAAGATGATGCTTTTGCGTTTGTTGCTTCATTGGGACAAATGTAGGCATGTGTTCGAGTGTTTTACTGATCAAGGGCTGTAGATAAACATTAACACAAACATCATCTTCTTTGTTGTTCTGAGATGGAGATTCTCACACTCAATGCACTGCTTTCCTATCCCATGTTTAACTCGCACTGGTGTTCACTAACACTCTTACATAGAGTGGGTTTTAGACAGAAGCATCCTGCACCTCCTTCCACAGATCTGAAAGGATATCTCTTTCACACAGCAGAATGTGTCAGTGATGATAGGAAAGGAAAATGTTCTGATGTTGTCCTAGTAGGTCGTTTGTACTTCTTTTGTTAAAGAAAAGTCAGTCACTCTGTAGACAGGCTTTATCCAATTAATTTTTATTATCATTCTCCATGTGTGTGTGCATGTGTGGTTTGAGTGTCTGTAACTATTCATTCCTTTGTGTTGTGCCTCTGAGGTTAATCCAGGTATACATCTGGAACAATGAGGTTTATGTAATGAACACATATACACTAGAAACCGAGTTTCATTCTCTTGACTTTACTAAAATGCTGTGCATAGCAGCAGTTTTTCATCACCATCAGTCAAAGGATCAAGCAAGTCACAGTGAAACAGAGGTTATATGTAGAAATGATCAGTCATCTTTTAAAATAGTTAAGACTTTCTGTATTACTATTTGCAGCTACATTATTAATATAATGGCAAGCTGAATTAGGGAAAATTTTGTAGTGATGAGCATACCTAACAAAGAGCTGAAAAAGATAATTTTCATCTAAATGTGATACAGATTCCCTTTGTGCCCTTGGGTAAATTAATTATCCCAGTTCATATTCTCTAGGTGAAGGTGTAGATAAACAAATGTAACCATATCACAAAGATACTGCAATGATTAAATAGATAATGTCTGTAAATTGCCTGAAAACAAAAGTCACTACACTACTGGATATTTTTACTGCTAGCTTGTTCTAACAACAAGTATCACTTCAATAGATAAGACAGCTAACTTCAGCTGATCCTTAAGTGAAAAATGACAATTTATGCCTCCATGCTGTCATTGACAACGAGTCTCATATTGAATTTCTGGAGAAAATAGGTTTTGCTTATCAGAGGATCTGTAGTTGCTGGCTTTTAGCAAGTAACAGTAAATAAATAAACAAATGAAAACACTGGATAAATCACACGTATTCAATAACAAAATACAAGGGAGCACAGAGAATTTGGATATGCCCTAACGATCAAGTTCTTTTAAATGAAAATACTTGTACCTGCAACTGTCTGCTTGACTAGACAACCAATAACTTTTTTTTTTCACTGCCTGTTTTTTCTTTGGAATACATTTTTATTCATTAGGTAGATGGCTGTTATCTTTCCACTTTTCTGCTTTGGCCACTGTTGTCTGACAGTTCCTGGCTGCATCTTATTTTTTGGTGCACGGTGATGTCTTCCAAATTAGACCTTTCAATATTATCAAATATGCTACAATATATATACATTAGAATTTAATAAGGTCTTTTCTTCAAATTATGCCATAACAGCAATGCCATTTATTCAGGGATATGAAAGCATAAGTTATCTTGATGTACAATTTGGAAGGAAAAGGATGAATTTCCTTTTAGTTTTCCCTTCAGAAGCTCTTACTGCTGAGCTAAGATAAATCTGGAAGGACCCTTGAAGAGTTTTGTATTAGCAGTGGGTGAAAATAGTGTAATGAATGATCTTGACATGGCTTAATAGTGAAGACATGCCGCATAAATAGTAAACCTGTATGTTTTGAAAGGAAAGAGTGTTTTGTACCTTCTTTTATCCTACAGTTTCTTTATGCAAAGTGGATGTAATACTAGGAATTTTGATTATTAAGAGATAGGTGTATTTTCAAAAACTTACATGGTTACACATGATATATAATGTATCCGGAAATGCCTAGCTGCCCCAATGGGAATGTGAACATGATGGATGAAAGGCTCGATTCTTCACTGTACTGGGGGGTGCAGACATTTGGCTTGATCTGAAGAAAGCAAGCTAATTATCCAGATTAACAAGTAAGGTTCATTAACCTGACAAGAAAGCTATGCTAATAGTTACACTGCTTATGATATTGAAATAAGCTCTTTCAGATATTGTGTCTTTATGAAGTACTATGTTTAAGAAGTGCAGAGCTACTAATACATTGCCACTGGCTGGAGTTAAGAGAATTCCATTGTTAGAGAAGATGTATAGATTGATCAAACTGCTTTTGGATGATATTTGTGGTCTTCCATTTTTATTTTATTTAAAGAAGAGTTTTAAGTAGAAATGCGTGTAAAATGAACAATGGGACCTCTGTTTTACCAGGTCAGTCCTCCAACAGACCATGTTCCAGTCTGCCATGTTTATGTCCGTATGAACTTTCCAAGACAGTCTCTATTTTTAGAAATTGTCATAAATGCAAGTGTGAAGACCTCAGTATCTTCGCCACTGGAAACTCCAAAGTTGGGGTTTTTCCATCAATAATAGTCTGTGTGTTAATAGAAACTAAGGCACAATAACATTGCACACTTTTGTAATTAGTAAAGAGAAACTACTGAATGCATATTGTTGGATGCCGCCAAAATGAGAATTGTCTTACAACACTGTTGTTCTTCACTGTGCAGGTATGTTTATATTATGTTTTAAAAGACAGAAGTATTTGAATTTAGCACAACATCTGAAATTTTCCGTGAGTGCCAGTATTTTTTTTCATTTTGAGAAAAAAATTTAAAATTGTTTTAAAAATATATTCATTAAAGTTTTTATTAAACATGTGAAATATATTTCCTATTTTTGAATTATTTATGATATTGCTGTCTCATTTTTAATTACTCTATAAAATATTAGTGAAAAAACTTATTTACATCAATCATAAAAATAAGAGAATTTGATGCCATTCAAAAATTGCAAGCATTTTCTTCATTTCTTTCACTATTAAATAAAGCATAAATCAATAGGAAACTTCAATAGGAACCTTCAAAGTAAAAACTAATTGTGGGAATATTTGTGCTAGACATGGTCATTAAAACAGCAGTGAATAATTCCAGAATAATTTTTATTTATCTGTAACAAAAAAATTATTTTTAATAGCCTTAAAATAGTAAGATAAGCATCACAAAAATCTAAATGCAGCTATGGGAAATAATTTATTACATAAAAATATTTAAGTAAAACAGATAAATAGACAGATTTAAAGCATGACAGTAATTAATAACTTAAAATTGTTAAAATATGCCTCTGATTTTTAAAGATCCAGTTCTGCCCTCTTTATGGCAAAAATTTCCTGTTACTGAAATTTGAAATTTTCAAAATTTTTACTGAATTTTGTTTTACTGATTCACATTTCATACCTCGTATGTGCAGAAAACGTTCTCTCTAAAATATGAGTAGGTGTCTTTTCCACCTAAATGCTAGGAAACTAGATTACCTCTGAAAACCTTGCTACTATTAGCTGAACCTCAGTATTAATCCTTTTGATGGCTCAAGAGATTAGCCTAGCTTGGATTCACTGATGCACTAAAAAGTTCTACAGTCACAACAGTAGTACAAATACGGAAGTACTGATTTAATTCATTGACTGTTCATACAGTACTTCTTTTGTTAAATCATGTTTTAACCCTCATACAAAAATACAAAATTATTTTCATTCCCAATCCTTTCTCAAACAAAAATAAAATCTTTGAATAAATTCACAAAGTTTTTCAAAAGGTATTTATAAGGAAGGACATGTGTTTTCTTCAGCTAAACGAATTCAACCTCACTCTTTTAATGTAAGAAATAATAATTAAGTGCAAAGTTAAAGAAAAGTTAGCACATCAATCTTCATATCTGTTGTGTCTCAACTGAAATCAGGCAATCTGGTAAGCCTGCGCATGTTAACATAAACTAGTAAAGTATGATGAACACCCCTAGTGATAAGTTTTAGCTATTTGTGATGCCAAAATGACAAGTATTAGTAACCTGAAATTTTTAGTCAGGCAAGGCATGCAGCAGTGGCAACAGCAGTAAGTTCTGTGGCTGAGCGCTCAGTCGAGGTGTACAGGGGGTTCCTGGAGCCAGCAAAACCTGAGCAAGAGCTGGGACCCTGCCAGGAGCCGGCAGCTCCCACAGGAGCGGCTGGCGTGGCTTGGGCACTGCCAGGTGCAACTGCAGGAGATTGAAACGGCCCCAGGGAGCGCTGTGACCGGTGTGGCGCGGCAGTTGGCACGGCAGTCTGTGCGGGAGGGCCGTGCACCCTGCTTGTAGGCCCACAGCCCAGGGAAGTGCGCGAGGTCTCTGCCAGGGTGGTGGGCACTCACCTCGGTGTTAAAGCCAGCGTTTACATGAAGAAAGCCCCTGTCATGTCTGATGCTTCCACCCAGACGGAAGCTGTAAGGAAGGAGACTTCAGCACAGGAGGTAGGTTGTAATGAGTGCCCAGACGCTTCCCCTGGAGAAAAGATAAGTACCTGCCTAAAGTGTGTGCAGGTTGATCTGTTATGAAAGGTGGCTGAGTTGCAGGAAACAGATACGTCTGCACAGTATTAGAGGGACAGAGATGGAGACAGGTGGTTTCAGAACCACGCTCCTGTAGCAGACACTACAGAGAATGTAGCACCTCAAACCCCAGTGACCCATGAAAGCAGGGCTCTGCTTCAGTCTCCAACGTCCTGCATCACAACCTAGGAACGGATATGAAGCTTTAACTACCCACAGGCCAGGTCTGCATGGAGAAACTACATTAGCAGTACACTGTGGTTACCACAGAAAGAAATGTCTCTGTTAAGGGGCACAGAGGCGCCCAACTGCTGGCCTGACAGAGTCACATGAGGTGTACTGCCTTCCGGGAGCTAGGATCTGAGATGTTGGCAAGAGACTGCCACAACCTGTCAAGAGCACAGACTACTATCCACTGCTACTCTTCCATGTCAGCATGAATGACACCACAAGCCAGAACCTGGGCAGAACCAAGGAAGACTATAAAGCCTTCCTGGGGGTGCAAGTGAAAAATTTTGGTGCCCAAGTTATTTTTTCTTCCATTTTACCAGAAAGAGGAAAGGAATGCAGCCAGAATTATAATGCACATCAACTCCTGGCTTTGTGGCTTGTACCATTGTGAGGGTTTTGGCTTCTGTGACAATGGGACACTCTTTGACTATAGCCTGTTTCAGAGGGATGGAATCCGTCTGTCTAGATGAGGTGAGGGGACATTTGGCAGTAGGCTGGCCAGCTTGGTGAGGCAGGCTTTAAACTGAAAGACTCAAGGAATGCAGTCCAAAGCGGCAATGCTCACACCATCACATCCAACTGGGGAATAAGCAAAGCCAACCAGAGCAGCAATATGTGTTCTTTAGCTGCCTCCCAAGACGAGTACCAGAAGGCCAGCCATTGCAAGGATGTGTGTGGCTATGGTGGACCCTCTTGTACCCCTCCTGGGAAACCTGCATGCTTGATTACCTCCCTGAAATGCCTGTACTTCCATGCATGCAGCATGGGGAATGAACAGGAAGAATTAGAGTTCTGGCTACAGTTGTAGGGCCATGACCTCATTGCAATTACAGAGACATGGTGGGATTGTTTGCGTGACTGGAATGCTGTCATAGGTGGCTATGTACTTTTTAGGAAAGGCAGGCCAGCAAGGAGAGGTGGTGGAGTTGCTCTTTCTGTGAGGGAGCAACTGGAATGTATCAAGCTCTCCCTAGGGGTGGATGAAGAATGAGTCGAGAACTTATGGCTAAAGATTAAGGGGCACGCTAACATGGGGGACACAGTTCTGGGTGTTTACTACAGGCCACCTGATCAGGAAGAGGAAGTCGATGAGGCCTTCTACGGACACTTGGAGGTAGCTTCACAATCACAGGCCCTGGTTTTCATGGGGGACTTCACCCTGATATCTGCTGGAAAGACAACACAGCTAGGCACACACAGTCCACGAGGTTCATGAAGAGCATTAATGGTAACATTTTGGCACAGGGGGTATAGGGGCCAACGAGGCGAGGTGTGCTTATTGGATCTTGTTACTTACAAACAGAGAAGGACTGGTTGGGGATGTGAAGGCTGGCGTAGCCTTGGCAGCAGTGACCATGAGATGGTGGAGTTCAGGATCCTGCACAGAGGAAGCAGGGCAACAAGTACACTTGCAACTCTGGACTACAGGAGAGCTAAATTTGGCCTCTTCAAGGACCTGCTTGGAGGAACCCCCTGGGTTAGGGCTCTAGAAGGTAGGGGGGTCCAACAGACCTAGCTAATATTCAAGCATCACTACCTCCAAGCTCAAGATCGGTGCATCCCTATGAGTAAGAAATCAAGCAAAGGGGTCAGGAGGCCTGCATGGATGAGCAAGGAGCTTCTGGCAAAACTCCCAACAGAATACGAAAGTATACAGGATGTAGGAAAAGGGACAGAAAGTGTGGGTTAGATGAGTGGACAGTGAGGTAGATTGAGAACCGGCTGAATGGCAGAGCTCAGTGGGTTATGATCAGTGACACAGAATCTAGTGGAAGCCTGTAGCTAGCAGCAGTCCCCAGGGGTCAGTACTGGGTCCAGTCTTATTCAACTTATTCATCAGTGCCCTGGATGAAGGGACAGAGTGTGCCCTCAGCAAGCTTGCTGATGATACAAAACTGGGAAGAGTGGCTGATACCCCAGAAGGCTGCACTGACATTCAGCGAGACCTGGACAGGCTGGAGAGCTGGGCAGAGAGGGACCTAATGAAGTTCAACAAGGGTAAATGTAAGGTCCTGCACCTGGGGAGGAATAGCCCCACACACCAGTACAGGCGAGGGGTTGACCTGCTGGAAGGCAGCTCTGCAGAGAAGGACCTGGGAGTTCTGGCAGACAGCAAGGTGACCATGAGCCAGCAGTGTGCCCTTGTGGCCAAGAAGTCCAATGGTATCCTGGGGTGCATTAGAAGGAGCATGGCCAGCAGGTTGAGGGAGGTTACCTTCTGCCTCTATTCTGCTCCAGTGAAGCCACATCTGGAGTACTGTGTCTGGTTCTGGGCTCCCTGGTTGAAGAGAGACAGGGAACTACTGGGGAGGGTCCAGCAGAGGACTACAAGGATGGTTAGGGGACTGGAACATCTTCCTTATGAGGAAAGGCTGAGCAAGCTGGGCTTGTTTAGCCTGCAGAAAAGAAGACTGAGAGGGTGAGTGTCAAGAGGATGAGGCCAGGCTCTTTTTAGTAGTGCCCAGTGACAAGACAAAGGGCAATGGGCACAAACTGCAACACAAGAGGTTCATTCTGAACAGGAGGAAAATATTTACTTTAAGGATGACACAGCACTGGGACAGGCTGCTCAGAGACACTGTAGAGTCTCCTTCTCCGGTGATCCTGTGTAACCTGCTCTAGGAGAATCTGCTTTAGCAGGGGGTTGGACTAGATGATCTCCAGAGGTCCACTGCAACTCTGACCATTGATTCTTTGAATGTACAGTGTTATACGAAATCCATCCACTGTTTTCCACTGAGCATCATACAAATATGTTCAACATGTTCTTAGATGAAGAACCATGGGAGGATATAAGAACAATTCTAAAAGTCAAGACATTTAAAAAAAAATTTTTTTAAACTGTATGTATATCTGTATTTTTCCCTGTCTTCAGAGTATGCTTAGGACTGTAATAAACCAAAATTTAAAAAAAAAATGTCATGGCATAGACATTCCTAGTCCAAGACCTTCAATAATTTGTAATGAATATTTACATAATTCTTAAAGCAGGATGTAGCTGGAATAAATATACACTTACTACACACTGTTGAAATATTTAAATATAATGGACCATAAATCAATACTGAGTAATAGAGAAGTGCATAAAATCTTAAATAGAACTCTTATATTTGGAAAACTTTAATTTTGGGAAGAGCATGCTGGATTCCTTTTTCATCCACCTATCCAGTGTCAAAAATGCAGCTGACTTGATAGAGTTAAATATGACAGCAAACTTTTTTTATTCCAGAAAGAAAACCCACATTTTAGAAACTAAGAGAACACGAATAAGGAAAATCTTCATCTATAAAAGCTGAAAGGAAGGATGGCCTGAGGGCTAAAGCAATGAACTTTGATTTAGGAAATCTGTTGCAAGTTCTACATCGCTCCAGAGTGATTTTTATCCAATATATTTAATACCACAAGTTAGTCAGAGAATTGGTTCTACTAAAATGAACTGCAGAACAATGATGATGGCAGAAAGTTTTGAGCTGAAGTTTCTGAGCAGAGGCTTCTGCTCTTCCAAATTTGAATTCTAGCTCTAATCTTCATCTGCATCCTTGGTGCCAATTTAGGTGTGCCTTCTCTCTCTAGAGAGCTACCCAGATCTACTCCGAATGCTTCTGTATCCTACAGTTAATTAAAATTGCCAAAAAATGGCCTTTTTTATTTTAGTTTTCAAACTTACGTATACAGCTCTTCCATCCTCAAGAAGCAGGATTATCATAGAATCCTTCAGGTTATAAAAGACCTTTGAGGTCATCAAGTTCAACCATTAAGCGAGGACTGCCAAGTCCATCACTAAACCATGACTCTAAAAAACACATCTATTCATTTTTTAAACACTTCCAGGGATGGTGATTCCACCACCTCCACGGGCAGCCTGTTCCAATGTTTGATCACCCTTTCAGTGATGAAATTTTTCCTAATATCCAGCCTAAAGCTCCACTCGCACAACCTGAGGCCATTTCCTCTTGTCCTGTTGCTTGTCATCTGGGAGAAGAGACTGACACCAACCTGCCTACAACCTCCTTTCAGGTAGCTGTAGAGGGAAATAAGGTCCCTCCTGAGACTCCTTTCCTCCAGGCTAAACAACCCCAGTTTCCTCAGCTGCTCCTTGTAATACTTGTGCTCCAGACCCTTCACCAGCTTCATTGCCCTTCTCTGGACACACTCCAGCACCTCAATGTCTTTCTTGAAGTGAGGGGCCCAAAACTGAACACAGGATTCAAGGTACAGCCTCACCAGTGCCAAGTACAGGGGGCAATCACTTCCCTTGTCCTGCTGGCCACACTGTTTTGGATACAAGCCAGGATGGTGTTTGCCATCTCGGCCACCTGGGCACACTGCTGGCTCATGTTCAGCCATCTGTCAACCAGCACCCCCAGGTCCTTTTCCACCAGGCAGCTTTCCAGACACTCTTCCCCAACCCCTGTAACACTGCAAGGGGTTGTTGTGACCCAAGTGCAGGACCCAGCACTTCTTGTTGAACCTCATACAACTGGTCTCGGCCCATCAGTCCAGCCTGTCCAGCTCCCTCTGCAGAGCCTTCCTACCCTGAGGCAGATCAACACTCCCCCCCAACTTGGTGTCATCTGCAAACTTACTGAGGGTGCACTCAATCCCCTTGTCCAGATCATTGCTAAAGATATTAAAGAGGACTGACCCCAATACTGAGCCATGAGGAACACCACTTGTGACCAGTTGCCAGCTGGATGTAACTCCATTTACTACCACTCCTTCGGGTCAGCCATCCAGACAGCTTTTTACCTAACATAAAGTACACCTGTCCAAGCCATGATTGCCCAGGATAATGCTGTGGGAGACAGTGTCAAAGGCTTTACTAAGGTCCAGGTAGACACCATCCACAGCCTTTCTGTCATCCACTAATCCTCCAGGGCTGCTCACCAGGAGAGGGAGTTCATAGAATCATAGTATTACGGAATCATGGAATCATAGAATTTAGAATCATAAAATCATAGATTGCTCTTCCTTGTTCAGAAATCAGAATAACTATATATATTGAGAAAATCTAAAATATACACTCTAAACTTGTATGTGCTAATACTATGGAAATATACCTTATGCTTTATTAGTCACTGTCAAGTAGTTCATTGTCTTAACATTTTCAACTTTAACACTAAAACTATTATTTTCATATGACAAATCTCCTTTCAGCAGCTTTAAAAATAATTCAGTAAAATTCTCTATGGTACAGCTGAGATATATTTCTTAGAAATTATTCCAATACTCCATCCTGCTGTTGACAAGATATTGTCACTAAATAGGATGAAATGAGGTCATTTAATCACACAGATCATTATTTCAGATAAATGTATCTCAGCATTGCTGGAAACCTGACATAAATAGAGTCTTAACTTTTAAAAATACATAACTAGAGAAAACTCTTGCCTTTTAAGCATTTGGGTTTGGTTGTTATCAGATTTGTCTGTGTGTGTGTGTGCTTTTTAAATTCCTATAATCTAATTTTGTATGACAACATACGAACCCCAGCCATCAAAAGCTATAGGTTACTTATAGTAATGGACTATTGCGACTCTGCTTTTGTGATAGAGTACAAATTATTTTTGCATCTCCAGATAAGAAATAGGACAAAGAGTAACATAAAATGCATAAAATGGAATTGGACAATGTCTTTAGATATTGCATGACATCATTATGCAGTTGCTTTATCTCTGTAGAAGGTATGCATGGCTTTCAGGTGAATACTGTAACCATCTTTTGAAAGTGTTTAACTGGAAAGTAATTTCATAATAAGATAGCTTGGGTAACTGGTTACTGCTGGTATATTCTGATGACCTTAAACAGGAGATTTTACAAGCATTATATTTGAACTTTAGCATTTTAGGTAACAGTATTTCCATTTAGCTGATGAACAGTATTGCTTGATAATGCCAAATGATTACCACCAGTGAATTTATTCAAAGGAATATATTTATTATTTTTTTTTATAATGTCAAGGGCTTTCTTTTCGAGGGCATAGAATATACCATCTGAACACCATCTGTCTATCTATATACCTTTATTTATATAGGTATACCTTTCTAAAAACTATATACTTCTATATCAATACCGTTTTAAAAGAGGAACTTCTGGAAAAGTGATCTCTGCTTCCCACTTGATATATGGACTGTTGTGGACCAAGTGGATGACATGGGCACTGTGTGACCAGCATCTCCAGGCACAGGCAAATCCCCAGTCTCATGGAGGAAGGGTTGTAACTTTGGAACTTATCATTAGATGCACACTGAAAAAGCTAAACTAAAGGACTGAGGCACACCAAATGCAGTCATCATGTTTTACATATCTAGGACAGAGTGGTTTAGAGGATTTGGTTGTGCAAAGTGTATTGAGCGTCCACAGCAAGGTGTTGGCAGCGGGGGCTGCGAGGGCCCCTGTGAGGGGCAGCCAGGGCTGCCCTGGGCCAGGCACAGCCGGTTCCAGCCGGCTCCCTCAGGGCACGGCCGGGCCCCACAGCCTGGGGAGGCGGGGGGGGGGGGGGTGTGGCTCCGGGCAAACGT
>JAVJGI010000062.1:15549475-15599094 GCA_035590275.1 Ibycter americanus
AATGGGCTATTTACAATCTGTGAACTTCCTGAGAGCTTAGTTCTGCACACACAGGCATTATTGAAGTCATCCAGGAACTGCAGCTGTCTGCCTGAAAGCAAAATTCTATTCTGGTCTCTTTAATCAGGTAGTACATTCATAGTTAGCACTAGGATTTGTTTATCCTAGCAAAATATGGAAGTCTAAACTGTCCTTGCTGTAACTGAAGCATTATTTGGGGAAGGTATTATTTATAAAATCTTTAATACTTGTCCTTGTTGTATATTATATCTTTTAGAATTCTCCATTAGTAGAGGCTTGTCTTCAAAATACATCAGTATTTCTCATTCTTATGCTTATGTTATTTCATTGCAAGAGATTTTTCAATTTCTTCTTCAAAAACATCCTAATCATTTGCCATTGCATACTCAGTTATCTTAGTCTGCCACATGCATTAGTAAGCTGTTAACAAAAAGCAGTTCTTGTATTTTAGAAATTCTTTCTGGAAAAAAGGCATGCTTAGATTTTATAAGCAATTTCCTTTGACTCATGTATAGCCCAATCAAAAAACAAATCTCAAACAAAAGATTTGCTTATTCCTTCCTCCATCCTTTCCACTCTGGCTCAGAACTTTTACAATATGGTATATACATTCTTAGCTACTGTAATCCAAGGATTAAAGACATGACTTGATGAAGACTGAGGCAGAAGTTTAATTCTTCATGCCATAACTTGCAACAAAAGTTTAGCCATCCAGCTCTTTTGAGCTAGTCCTGCAATTTCTAGCTCTACGTTAAATGTGATAAGAAAGATACTTGCCAGCAACAGGTTGGACTGTTCTGCCTGGGACAGACAAAGTTTCAGGAGTCCAAACTGTATATTCACAACACACCTTAAAATCTTATCTTACCAGTGGAAAGAAATAAAAGCTCTAGGACTCATTCCACATAACATTTTAAATGTCTACCAAGTGATGATTCACAATCCAGAAATGCCTCTGTTTTTTTTACCACTGATGTAAAAGTCATTAGGAAGACTAGATCAGCTGTATGATGTAAATTTGCACTGTACATATTTATGATTAGTTACACAAATCTCATTCTTGATTGTTAATTATTCAAATTTTGCTCTTCTCTCTCATATCTCTGAATTAGTTGTAGTTTGGTTTTTTACAGAACACATGTTGGAAAGGTGTATTTATGAAATAGCTTTCTCTTTCCACCCTTTTTGCTTGGAATTAAACAACATATGTAAGATAGAGAAGCATGGGACATAACATTCTGCATCACTGAGAGCTGAAAGACTGATAGCAGTATTTGCATATGTGGATATTATGACATCCTTATCATAAACTGTAATTTTCTGACATTTAAGATAACATGCCCAATTTTAGCCATATGAAGACCAAAAACCCTCATTAATTCTGTGTTGTGTTAAAAAAGGAGAGCTAATGGTAAGGTTTTTCGCTCATGAGAAGCATCAGAACCCAGCTTTCACTTTCATGGAATACATAGAAATAGCACTTTTAGACTTGTGACTTTTTGGAATGTGAAATCAGTTAGTGAATTTAATGACCTTTTTTCATGCATACATGCAAAAAACATAATTACATAAAGTTTACTTCATAGAGAACATCATATAAAATTTATTTTATAAAGATATTAGGATAAACATAATAAACTATTTAAATGCTTAAGATATTATTTCATATTCTCCATTTTCTAATTTTAATTATCTGACAAATTTATAAGAAAGATAGAACTTTTTAACAAGTTAAAAAGTGCAGATTTCTGCATAGATTACAGCATACGAAATACTGTCTTGCTTTGGAACAAGAAATTAACAGACAAGACATTCAAGAAATAATGAGACTTGACATTTAATAAAAAGCTTTATCAGAATTTAGAGAAAAAAGTAGAATAATCTTACATTTCAGGAAGATTTATACCTAATACAAAAGACAGGCTATCTGGACATGTATTAAGTTGAATGCACTAACTATCTTGTTGCCTTTTATAAAGGCAGCTGGTTTTCAGGACACCTGAAGGAATATCAGCAAAAAAGGGCCAATGTCTATAATGTTGCTGTCATTTATGTAAGCATATTGATCAGATAGTCACAGTTACTAGCTATGCATGTGATGAATCAAAGAATTATTTATTCTAATTAATGAAATCAACAGAAATCATTACTTATACTAAATGTCTTCTAATTATTCATTTACTATGGAAGAATTAATGTATTTCAAATAATCAAAAGGACCGGTCATTGACAACCAAAATTGACTACTCAGGTAAATGCATGTGAGATGCCTCTAAAACAGTCCTAAAAACAGTGTAAGGAATAATTTGACTGAGTTAATTAGGTTTCATGAGGAAGTACCTGCTGTCATGTTGAAACTGGTGTTTAGACTTTTTATTCTGAAATACCATGTGGTTTAGATGATTTTCAAATTAATATGACAAAAGTCAGAAAGGTCTTACCAGCTTTTCACTTGTATACTCTGAAACACTTGAAACTGTTTAAAAGTCTGCTTTTCTCAAAGTATTGATCTAAAACAATAACCCATAGAAAATAATGAAGATTATCACCATACTGTAATACGTGCTTCTCTCCTCTTTCCTGGCACCCAAAAATGCCACCAGCCCTAGTAAGATGGTGAAGGGTCTAGAGAACAAGTCTTACAAAGAGTGACTGAGGGAACCTGTGTGATTTAGTCTGGAGAAGAGGACGCTCAGGCAGGACCTCATTGCCCTCTACAACTACCTGAAGGGAGGTTGTAGGCAGGTGGGGGTAGGTCTCTTCTCCCAGATAACAAGGGACATAGGAGAGGAAATGGCCTCAAGTTGCACCAGGGGAGCTTTAGATTGGATATTAGGAAAAATTTCTTCACTGAGGCATTGGAACAGGCTGCCCATGGAGGTGGTGGAATCACCACACCTGGAAGTGTTTAAAAAATGTGCAGATGCAGTGCTTAGGGACATGTTTTAGTAATGAACTTGGCAGTCCTGGGTTAATGGTTGGATCTGATGATCTTAAAGGTTTTTTCCAACCTAAATCATTCTATGGTCTATGATTTTTTTGGTATTGTAGGTAATTTGGTTTATTGCAATATGTAATTACATGGGGGAAAAATGGAATAACAGTATTCAACACCTGGGTGTAGCTACAGAAGTGGGATCTTATTAGAAATACTTCAGAAAACCAAGGTAAAATCTTGACTATGTTGAAATGACATGGACTTTGCTGGTTGTTTACAGTGAATCATGTATCTTCCAAGGTGAGTATAGCTTTGAAAAAGACCATACGTTATGAACTGCTGACTTTGGAAGCACTGGAAAAATACCTGAATGTTAAAATGTTGCCTTGGCTGTCAAACTGCATTCGGTTTCTGTGTATTTCATTTTCTGGAGGAAAAAATCATTTTAATAGAAAAAATTTGGTTTAGAAGAAAAATGCCTTTTAGTCAGAACTAAACAAACAAAAAAAGTGGTGTTGCCATGGTGCTTCATTTTTTTTTTCTTTCATAACCTACAATCTCTGATTGTATTTGTGTAATAAATCATAGTCTTCATGTTTTGGGAGATATGTATTGCATCTTCTAAGTCTCATCTGGAAGCTGAAGTCAAGCTTTCTCAACAATTTAGGCTGTTTTGATAAAATGATAGAAAGTTAAAATTTAAATGCTAGCCCTGATGAAATGACAGAAGTGAATGGGAATCATGTGTCATTAAAAGGTGAGCACTTGTCTGGACAAACAGTACAGAACAATTGAGAAAAAAGGTCTGGGAAGAGTGAAGAGAGGGTGAATACTACCTTGAAGGCCTGGGGTGTAGATCTGACTGAAGTGGCATTACCTCTATAGACAGCAGAGACCTGAATCAGAGAATGGATAGGAGAGGGTGCAGCCATCTGGAGAGATGTGGCATAGCTGAAGTGTACTAACTGGAAACACGTTCAGCTGGAAAAGGTACTAGAGCTAGGGAACCAGTACAATAACTTTCCTCCTCAGTTAACAAACAAGAGAAGAAATACCTCTGGCAACAAATCAGGTGCACAGAGTTCTGAAACTACAAAAAATAGCAATTTGTCAAATGCATTGTCTTAGTAGTCACCTATGGGTGTGACAGCTTGGTTAGAGTTTTTACCTCAATCTAACACATCTAATCTGATCCCTTTTACTGAGGTCCTGTTCCCCCCTCTTTGCCAGTAATCCCCTTTCCTTTAAATGTTTAAAATGTTTTTTTTTTTTTTTTTTTTTTTTTAAATTGGGAAATGATTGCCATTTAAGATCAAATTGTCATTTAAGCCCCAAATTCCTTATTTGGCACATCTCTAGACACATGCAATATGTTGTTTCACATAACTAGCCCTATATGTCACTCAGGTTTCTGCCACTCTATTTTCTTCATTATTTTTTTTATTATTTCATTTAATAATTCAAAGTAATAATAACAACTGAGTGCAAAATATTTTTGTAAAGAAACATAAGACTATAAGCCAGATAACGTTCCTGTACTAGGTTTTCTCTGTGTTAAAGGGAATGTAACAGGCTTGGTAGGTGAGTACACAAACCAGATGCAGGTCAGAAGTTTCCATGTATTAACAGGAAAGATAAAGTCACTTTATAACATTTAAAATCAGTTGAATCCTTGATCATTTGCAGCTTGCAGATAGAACTGTTTCTATTTCTGTAGTCTTGTTGCCCTACAACACCCTCTCTCATTTCCTTAGATGGCTCTGTCTTGTCATTCAGTTTTACTGGTAAATATACTCGAGGTTGTTTCTTTTTTTCTAAATGGCAGACAGAAGAGCCTGACTATAAAAGCTTTATTTTAATTCAAGAGATTGTTCCTCATATCTATATCAATTAAATCCCCTTTTAAAAAATAAATATAGCTAATAAACATAAGAAATATATTTATAATGAGTTATAATATAGGTGCGTGCTCTCTGCAAAAAAAAAGCCAACCTGAAAATAGGAGTACAATGAGGAAAACCATGAAACTCCCCCCAAATTCTAATTTTTGTATTTTTTAATTGTGTATTTTGCTGCTTGTCCTTATTAAGGACAGTTTAAAATAAACGTATTTCCATTATTCTTTATGATGTCCTGCACATTAACAGATTAATCAAGCTGTTAACTAGCCATGATGAAAAAGCTAAAATAACCTAGTGCTCCAGTATTTCCTTACAACTGGGTACTACATACATTTCTGAAAGGACATTTCATGTATTCTTAATGCTAAGGGCATTCATCAAAATGGATTTTATGCTATTACTGAATTTTGCTCTTTTAGTTGAATTTCAATGATTTCTTAATCACAGTGTATAATTACCAGTCTGTTTAGTAGTCCATCACTCATTAATGATATTAATATTCACAGAATTCAACTGCTACTTGAAAATATGGAAAGCAACCTCAAGGTTTGTTTGCCTGGCACACAGATAAGGACTGTAGGATCAATACTCCAATCCTTAATTACTATGGAAGATACCTTTATTTGAACACAATTAATTATATTTCAATGACATTAAAGATCTAAGGACATATGCATAAGAATAAAGAGCTGAATTCCCAAGGAAGATGCAGGCCTGGACATGGAGTGAGATAGGATTGTACTAAAATACTATGCAAAACATTGCATGACATTGCTTTAGTAACCACTTTATAACTAAGTGAATCCTATCTTTGCTCTCTGTGTTTAAACTTCTAAGTTTATAGTAACTTGAATTACCATTAAATTAAGACAAAATCATGATCATAGTGTTCAATAATATTTGGAAAGGAAAGATAAATCCTTGATTTCTGCCTCAAAAATGAGTGTTAATATCACAAGGCAAGAAACTTTTGTAAAGCCCCAATACGATTTTCAGAAATATGAGAGAAATTGAGGTACAGGATAGGGCTAAATTATTTCCCCACTACAATGAAAGTGAAGAGCTGTAATTTAGAGGTTTTTTTAAAAAAAGTCATACTGTGTGTATGATTATATGGTGTTTTGAAAGAATCCCTGATGCCATTTCCAGCACTTTCATTATATTTGATGTCCACACAGACTGAGAACCACAGCCTTTCATATTGGTGGAAGCATCACCGCTGTTTGTAGACAGACTGACTACTGAGCAGTATGGTTTAGCATTCTTATGTGGCAGATTCATTGGCAAAGGCTGATACAGATTTACCAAAGGTAAATTGGGTTTAACCAACCTGAACGCTTTCAGTGATGAAACAGTTTGCTCACTGGATGAGGTGAGAGCTGTGGATGTTATCTACCTTGATTTCAGTAAAATGTTTGACACAGTCTCCCACAACATCCTTGTTGACAAGCTGGTTAAAAAATGGACTGGACAGGTGGACTACAATTGGTGGAAAACAACCTGTACAACTGAGCTCAAAGGACGGTGGATAATGGCTTGAAGTCAAACTGGCACCCATTCATGAGTCGGTTTGCTCAGGGTTTGATACAGTTCAATATCTTTCTAGACTATATGCATGATGGGGCTGAATCCATCATCACAAAGTTTGTGGATGGCACCAAACTGGGTGGAGAAGTAGGTAAGTCAGAAGGAAGAGCACCAATACAGAGAGACTTCAACAAGCTAGAAAACTGGGCCAACAGGAATCACATGAAGTTCAACAAGGTTAAATTTAAAGTCATGTAACTGAAATAACTCCAAAGAGCAACACAAGCTGGGATCTTTACCCCTACGAGCAGGTAGGGGCGTATCTCTGCCAGGAAGGCCCTGGGGTCACGGTGCATAGCAAGCTGAACTTGAGACAGTGGTATGTACCTCAGCAACAAGAAAGGCAAACCTCATCCTGGGCTGCAACATCAAGCCTGTAGTGAGTAGATCAAGGAAGGTGGTTACTCAGCTCTACTTGGCACTTTTTAGGTAACACCTGGAATACTGTGTCCAATTATGTTCCTCCCAGCTGAAGAGAGACACAGGGAAGTTGGAGAGTGTCCCACAGAGGGCCCCAAAATTATCAGAGTGTTGGAGAACTGGACACATGAAGAAAGGCTGAAGGAATTGGGTTCATTCAGCTTAGAGAAGAGACAGCTCATGGGGGACTTAGTCACAGTTTTCCAATACCTAAAATGTAGTTACAGAGTACATCAAGGAACTCTCTTCACAAGGATGCCCAGTGACAGAAGAAGCAATGGGCATAAGTAGCCTTAGGGCAAACTCTGTTTGGTTTCAAGCATGAGAACAATTAAACATTGGAATAAATTGTCCAGAGAAGTGGTGAAATGTCCCTTGCTGGAAATCTCCAAGACTTGGCTTGTCAGAGCCCTGGATAACCTAATTCAAGACCCTGCTTTCAACAGAAAGTTGGACCAAGTGGTCTCCAGAGGTGTCTTCTGACCTAGACTTTTCTATTATTCTATACCACTAGTTGCATCTAGACATGCTGGTTGTACATTGCTTACATGTAGGATGTGGGCTACTTCTGCATTATCAAGGCCTTACAAAAGTGAACTGATCTGTGAGTACGCATTACTTCCAACTTCCCTATAACTGGATTTTATAAAGTAGCATAGACATATCCGATTATTTCAGTATCATTAACTGTATAAATAAGGAATTTCTTTCAAGACCAATTGGGTGAGGAGATCCTCAAAGGCAGGCATAGCATTCTTCATCAGCTCTGGTAGCTGTTATCTGATGTGAAAGTAATGTAATACAGCACATCAGTTCTGACATCTGTGATACGCTACATCTTTTCAAATTTGCTAAGTCATATGGACTTACTTTGCATCTTACATCTAATTTGATGTGTCTGATATGACATTACTACATTTATTGTGTCTGAAATTAATAGCAAGTGTTTGTCACGTCAGAATAGAAGCAGAACAGACACAAGGGAATGTTGGAATTGTACAAAACTGGCAACTTGCTTAGCTTTGGTCAAAATGATGAGAGTGTTCACAAACAGTATTTTCATGACTATCACTACACAAAGCAGATAGTTGTTTGGTAATATTTCACTAACAGGTTTGGAGGCTTTTTCTTTCCAAATATAGTTGTTCAGAATGGATTGAATAGCAGTTATCCTTTTAAATATGACCCTTTGTTTCCTGAAGCTGCAGTACTATTCAGTATTCATAACCATTCCTGCAGTCTGAGTACTTTCTGAATATCTTCTGAGAAGTCAGAGCTTGTATAGAGGTGGACTGACACTGGTATGCACAGCTTCTCCTAAGTTAGTTCTTAAAAGATGCCTTGTCTGAGCATATCAACATATATAGATACCACTATGTCCAGTTATGTTCTAAAATATATACCTGGATGGAGTTCATTACTCAAAACATAGAACAATATAAAAAT
This sequence comes from Ibycter americanus, assembly GCA_035590275.1. Classification (NCBI taxonomy): domain Eukaryota; kingdom Metazoa; phylum Chordata; class Aves; order Falconiformes; family Falconidae; genus Ibycter; species Ibycter americanus. Next base: position 15,557,789 of record JAVJGI010000062.1, read on the forward strand.
AATGAGAGACGTTACTTGCAAGAGGTCAATAGGCCTTGCAATATCTGCAGTGGCATATTTTGTAGTACTTCATATAATGTACTTAATTGCATTTTTATTCACTTAGTAAATAAGTATCTAGGGCTCTATTCCATTAAAGCATTAATAAAATGTTGAAGTTACTTTGCAAAATTGTATATATACTTAATATTTACAAAATATACAAAAACATTTTTTTCCAGTGTGCTGTAACAATTACAAAAAACATGTTAGAAAGTTATTATAAATGTAAAAAATATTATATAGAAATACAAGAAATGATTTCATGTGAATTTTTTATAATGCTTGATACCACATCCATTGACAATATAGTGTTTGCTGCTCTGATCATCTAATTAGAATTAGTACATGTTTTAGAATACATGGGTTGGGTCCTTGTCTAACCAATGCTCTAAATATAAAATAATTTTATTAATTTACCCCATTTCATCATCCAGAATCAATTACTCTAGTCTCCATCCAGTCTCACTGTAAAAACGTCCTTCTGTTATGGGGATGCTTGTATATAGACAGTTGGAAGGTGCTATCTTGGCCTTTTAAGTATGATATTGAACATTTTGTGAACAAAGAGAATGATTAAAATATTTGGTTAGTCTGATAGCACTATCGTCTTGCATATATACGTATAAATTTTATAATTTGGTCAGTCAGTATGCATGACGTAAAAATAATAATTCCATGGTCTTATCACACTATATTGTATTTAAAGTCTTCCAGAATAAATCTAAGCTGAAAATATAAGATTTCATCTTATAATAGGGATAATGAAAGTCAACACAGCTGTTCAGCTTCATTCTCTGTTTGAAAAAAATCTCTGTTTGGAGAAGATAAAGGTAGAAAAGGTATTTTTGGAAGTCAGTTACTGAAATTCAATCTATTAACTAAAACTTTTATTTATTTAAAATAAAATTCCAAACATTTTGCCTAGCCAAGCAGTGTGAAAAAAATCTAAAGACAAGGTGTAATTTCTTACAGAATACCCTATAGGTTATATTTGAATATCAATTTTATTTAAGTTCATTGGTTTTTTAATAGTGAGCATGTTAAGAACATTATAAATACTACACAATAATTTGATGCTACAAATAAAGAATGGAAGAGGAGGACCAGGGATAAAGGGTAAGCATCATCAATGTGAATAAATCATTTGGTACATTCTACACCAAGCCGTTTCTTAGTGAGGATCTGATGATCTGACTGTACATCTTATAAAGTATGTATGTGAGCATGCACATTTCATACAAGTATGAATGAAGAAATATAGCCAATAAATGAGCTAATAGAGTAGCAATATTTTCCATTGCATTAGCTGGGAAATACATTCCATATGAAAAGAAATGGTTAGATTGCAGCAGGTTTTCTCTTTTAATCTTCCAGAAAGAAAGACATTTTCCCCCCCTTCCCTGTGCCCCAGCCCGCCTTTTCCAAAGAGTTAATAAAGGAAGGGCCCGAAATAACTCCTCAGTTGAAAAGGCAAGGCAAAGTAGGTGCAATAGTTATGCTGAAGTTCTGTAAAAAAAAAAAAACAAACCCAAACCAAAAAACCCCCAAACCACCCACAAAAACAATAAAAGAAAACAGAAAGGAACGCTATAACTGGTCTGAAAAAAACAAATAAGGTGAGTATTTATTCCATGTACAAGATTGGCTTTTATAATAGTTTGCCAGACAAGTTACATTTGTTATTACTATTTATATTGCAACCTCTGCCCCAGGGCTGTCACTCAGCAGAAAGCCATCGTGTACTTGCCAGGAATTTTCTGTGCAGGTAACAGTCAGGTGTAGCCAGGCCAGTATGCACTCATAGTTCTCTCTACACTTACTGTCTCATCCCAGCATCTCAGCTCTGACCAATGCCCCTTCTGACCAAGAGAAGGTCCTTTTCAGCCCTCATACGGAAACAGCAAATCAGCTAAAGACCACAAACCAGACCCAATACCCTCTTCTATCCATACATTTGCAATAAATGTATAGCACACAGGGGTGTTTTTTGAGGTTGAGGATGTGTGTTTTGTTTTCTGGTTGCTTGTTGGTTGTTTTTTTCATTGAATCTTGTACTTCTAAGTTTTTCTTTCCATAAGCTTCAGTCTTGGGAGAGTAAGAAAAGAATAGAAACCAATGCATCCAGACTTGTTCACTATCAACATAGGTACAAGCTGTTACAGTAATATTACTGCATATGGCATTCTTAATCTTGCCAAGACAAATAAAAGTTATGTGCATAAATCTAACAATGTTTGGGCTTTTGCTCTTAATTTTATTGATAATTAGTTATGCCAGGGCAATTCAGATGTAAGTTACAATACTTGAACTGCTTACTGCAAATTTTATTCTCAAGCAACTTGACTGTAAAATAATTTTTTGGTTTGAGTTGGAGAAAGATACTTAGATGTTTCAAGTACTACACCGAAGAAAAAGAATGTGATCAAATACTTGGCTATGTTATGTTAACTTCAGTGTATTGAATGTATGCATGAACTGTACTCTTTCACTGTCTTTTTACATTATATAAAATAGGAATTCTTTTTTTTTTTTACATTAAGAGTTTAAAAGTTTTTGGTTTTTTAATCAGATTCTGGAGAAGCATGTGGTTAAGCAACAGTGACAACTGTGAATATCAAGCTCCATGACATCTTTTTTCCTTACAGTATACTGGAAATGAAATTGTATTCCAGATTCATTCAAGGAAGAACAGGTGTATTAGCTGGTGCTGGAATTCCATGACATGGCAATAATACTGCAGATACCTTCAGTAAGATGAGGTGAATCTTATGCTGAAGTTTTCACCCCAGTAATACTATCCCAAAGAACACCAGACTTTGTAAATAAAATTTAAGAAACTGGAAGCACATGGCAAGTCCCTAATAGCAATCTTGTCAGCTCCCAGTATGAAGTCCTTAGCCAGAGATGGAATTAATTTCACTCAGCTTGAGCTATCTTTTTCTGAAATAGTCATGGATAAATAACATAGATGCACAATAATCAGGGGAAAAGTGGTACTTTTAGTGAATGATTCATTTCCTCATTCTTAGATGTGGGTTTTGGGTGAAATCAATCACATTCAAAATCTTCCCAAACAGGTTCCTCTCAGAAAATGTAGATGTCTGCAAGCAAGTAATTTCATCTCTCTGTATCCATCTGAACTGTCTCCTAAGGCTTCATGTGTGTTTGTGTGCCTGTACATAGATATGAAATTATACTTCAGCTTGGACTGCTCTGAGTTTCTAGTGCACTAGAACAGGACTGCAAAGATAAGAGAGTGTGCAATTTAGCCAATTAATTCAGAGTTACAGGGATTGAGGATGGCTATTCTAAGGATTTTCAAAGGATACCCTTTGAGCTATAAGTACCTTTTCTTTATGAATATAACTGTAACTCTAACATCTTTGAACACTGGGAGAGGAATAAGAATTTATACACATGCCTTTAGGTATGGTTTTAAACTATTCTGTAAAGGAAAGTTTGAATTAAAAAGGCTGTTTCACAATGAGAACACACAGAAAGGCTTAAAAACTTCTGGTATACCAGTGACAGCTGTGTCCAGTATATATTAATCTTTTGGATCAACTCAGGAAGAAATTGTAGGAATGAAAGTCTGCTGACAGCAACATGTAAATAACATCATTTGATTTACTGTGTGGTGTTCGTCATTACCATATAATGGAATTCCAGTAGCATTTGAAATATCTGGTATTTCTCAAATGACTATGGAGTCTTACTTCTAGCTTTCTATTAGAGAGCACTTACATTTTTTTCTTGCAGAATAACAGGGATTTGCCAAGTATACAACCAATCTGAGATGTAATCAAAGCATTCTCAGAATGGGAAGAGTTCATTGTTCTTTCTGGAAATAGTTAAATATTCCTTGTCTAAGTAATTCTGTGATATGAGTTAATAAATTGAGAAAATGTAGGCTTCCTCCTGTATTTTCAGTTTGTATAAATAATTTACGTTGTAAGGACCTCATGAGATCATCTATGTCAGCCTCCTGCTCAAAGCCCAACTAACTTGAAAGTTAGAACATGTTGCTGAGGGGCTTGTCCAGTCAAGATCTGAAAATCTCCACTGACAGAGATGCCACAGCCTCTCTGAGTGATGTGTTGCAGTAACTCAGGGATCAATAGTGTATCTGACTCCCTCAGCAGGTTCATGCATGAACACAAGTTTGGGGAAACAGCTGATATGCTGGAGGGAAGGGCTGCCAGCCAGGGTGAGCTAACCAAGCTGGAGAAATGAGACAGTGGAACTTCATGAAGTTCAACAAAGACAAATGCCAGCTTCAGTCCCTGGAACAGAACAACCTCGTGCATCAGTGCTGGGACTGATGTGGGGAGGAGTGCTGCAGAAAAGGTCCCGGGTGGGTGTTGATGAACAGTTTAACATGAACCAGGACTGCACTCTTGTGGTGGTAAGGGCTAAACACACAGAAGGTTGCTGTGGTGGCTTGACCCCAGCTGGCAGGCAAGTCCCCACACATCTGCTGGCTCACTCACCTGCAGGGAGAAGAGGGAGAGAATAAGGGCAAAAGTGAGAAGAATTTGCTTTGTACAAGCCAAGCAAAATAAAGTATTCGTTCACTACATCCAATCAACAGGAAGATGTTTAGCCACTTCTGGGAAAGCAGGGCCTCAGCACACATAATGTGACCACAAATGTCCCTCCCCTTCCTCCTCCTTTTCCTGAGTTTTTGTTACTTTTTTTTACATGTTTTGACCATGGTGTCATATGGTATGAAATATCCCTTTAGTCAGTTGGGGTCAGCTGTCCCAGCTGTGTTCCCTCCTAGTATCTTGTATATCCCCAACCTACTCTCTGCGGAGGCAGACTGGGAAAAAGAAAAGGTCTTGACACTGTGAAAGCACTGCTCTGTAACAGCTGAAACACTGGTGTGTTATCAACACTGTTTTGGTCAGAAATTCAGAACAGCACCATACCAGCTGCTATGAAGAAAATTGCCTCCATCCTAGCCAGACCCAGTACGCTGTACTAGTAGATCATTGCCAGCTGGCTGGGGGAAGCCATTATGGCACCGGGGAAGTCACATCTGAAGTAGTATGTCTTGTTCTGGGCCCTAGTACAATAAATGTGTTGATAAAGTAAAACAAATACAGCAGAGGATCATTAAGGCAGAGAGCTGGAATACATACCTTGGGAGGACACACACAGGGGCTCTGTTTGTTTGGCCCAGGGAAGAGAAGTCAGAGGCGGCTTTAATTGCATTCTAATGGGAGGTCATGGAGAAGATGGATCAGACGTTTCTCTGACGTATACAACAAAAGGGCAGGGGGTGATGGTCAAAAGTTGTAACAGGGCTTCCAGAGAGGTTGTGGAATCTCCATCCCTGGAGATTTTCAAAACATAACTGGACACAGTTCTGAGTAACTTCATCTGCCTTTAAAGGTAGACCTGCTTTGAGCAGGAGGCTGAAGCAGATGACCTCTCTCCTTCCAACCTAAATTACTTCACAATCCAACAGACTGGACTGGCTATTTTATTTCCCTATTGACTACTAGACCAATTTGGAAGAAAATTATTTATTTATTTCTCTGTGTGATTTTTTTTTCTTCTTTTTTTTAAAGACTGTCTCCTCAATTATTTAGAATATGAATGTAAATACATGAACTCAGAGCCTTTTGAGAAGCTTTCTGAACTGTTTCTGACACCATGTCCATAATGGAACTGCTTCTTAAAATTAGTGCAAAACTCAGTGGTTTTGTGTGATTTCCCAGGTAAAGTTAACAACCAGTTGTTTTCTATCTGATACAGAATTCATTTACCTGCACTTATTTCTCTTCAGGGAACATGTTTTTATTAGTAGTTTTCTGCTGTTACATTTAAAGATACTTTCCCCCTGCTGCCCGCTCCACCCCCCCCCTCCCCCCCCCAAAAAAAAACCCAGCTGCTTGAAAGAGAGCTAAAAGAATAAAAGAACACTCCTTGTCATTTTATCTTTGAAGTGAAACCTGTGTGTAAGGGAATATGAGTCATTTGGGTTTAATGCCTGCTGAGTTAAAGCACTTGCATGCTGTAATACTGCAGATGTATAATTTAAATAACAATTTCTGTAAAACTGAAATTCTGTAAAGGTTTGAACCAGTGAGAGGAATTGAAGATGTTTTAATGTGTCCTTTTCTAAGGCACCTTCTAAATGATGACAAATAGTGATAGGATGAAGCCACTATTAGATGGCACTTCACAGGATATGAAGCTGTAGTCCAGGGATAGTGCAAAAGAGTAATGAAAAATCTTTACAAACTTTAAAAGACAATACAAGTTTGCTTTTATATATCAAGAAGTCATTATGCACTATTGCTGCGTTCAAGTGTCTTTCCATGGTTCCATTATTGATCTTCATTTTCAAGAACCTTATAACTCAGCCATTTTAAATCATATTACAAATGCACCTTATCTGTCCAGATGCATACATGCTAATTTTGTTTAAAAAAATCAATTATACTTAGTCTAAATCAAAGTTCATGGGCTGAACTGGTGATGTTAACTCAGGTAAGGTCAAATTTGAACAAAGCGCAGTTAAAAATAATGGGTTGGACTCTTCTGTCAGCCAATTTGGTCTGTAAAATAACCGGGAGTTCAAAAAACAACCTAGACAGAACAGATAATGAGAAGAAAAACTCTGAGAAAAATGAAATGTCAAGGCCTGAAAATGCAAAGGTAGCTGTGAGCTCTGTAAGTATCCCAGAGACTGAAGTCAATTATGGCTTCACTTAAAATTGTGCTCAGTAATTCAGGCCACTGATTAAGTTAAAATTCTACCCATGAGCTTGATCATTGCATATATAGGTCTATTTGTTCAGAATTAACATATTTTTCCAAATCTTACTTGAAACCATTTTATTTTTGCCTACACACAACGTGAAGTGGGGAACTTCTTTCATTGCCCCCGTTTTCTCATTTCATGAGTTAATTGCAAACCAATGTTCCCTTGAAAACCAATGATGTAGAGAAGAGGTATACAAAAAATGCATAAAATTTTTTGACATTTTAAAATATATTTTAATATATGTTTTTAATTTTTTTAAACTAGAGGAACAATCACAATTACAGTAGAACTCACTGTATATTCTCCTTCCCTCTTCATCCATACAGTATCATCATTCACACCTAGACAAAAAAGCTGACTGTAGAATTAAGTGGTCTTTCAGTTGCTGATTAGCACATTTCACCTCAAGATATTGTTAAAGCTCATTGCATGAATCACTAAATGATGTTACTGCACTGAGAATCCTTTAACAGCATTTACTAGAAACCTAGCAAGGAAAAGTTAGTGTGTATACCGATTTATAGATATGCTGGGTTACTGAAAAGTAATTTGAGAGTAATTGATTGTCAGACTCTGCAGGTACCTTCTCACTCCACGTGCAATTTGACTGGCTGCTCAGTAACTGGCTATTTTAAACATTCTATAAAACAAGTTCCTATGAAATAAAACAAGTTCCTATGAAATAATACGATATCAGAAAGTGCCTTCCAGTTCTGAACTTGGTTTCCTGCTATTGCAGATGAGTACATTTTATACTACTTTTCACAAACCAATGAAGTTCCATTTAAAAGTAGTAAAGTTGGGGGTTTTTTTTCCCATGACTTGTCTAAAGTTATTCTAGAAACTCAATCACTTTGATGGCTTGCAACCTTATTTCTATTCAATCACAACCTGTTTATACCGGTTTATTTCTCTGTCAATATTATTCTTTTCATGGAAATATATTTTAAAGAGAAAAGATAAGCATATTTATGCCTGTTTTTCACTACAAATACATAGTTAGATCCTTCCAAGCCCTGTTAAAAAAAACTTAATCATTTTTTCTGTCCTGTTGTACTGATATACATCATCTTTTCATATATATAAATGTTTTCATATATATATATATGAAAAGATGATGTATATCAATACAACAGGATAGAAAAAATGATTAATTTTATATAATTTTTTTCTATCCTGTTGTGTGTGTGTGTAGATGTATATATACACACAACAGAACAGAAAAATATATATAAATATATATATAATTTTTGTGGGTCATAAGGCATCATATGAAGAGGAGAATTGTTTGTAAAATAGATGTGGACGAAAACATAATTCATAGGTGATGAAGGGATAACATGTGTGCTGATTTCGGCCTCCTAAGTAAAAACCCAGTACGTAACATTTGCAAAACGCAACGGTCCTCACCACAACAATAGCTATGCACCCTGACCAAATCCTATCCAATTGTTCTGCTGATGTACAGAATCAGCCCTGGGCTTTTTAGATCTCTAGGAGATGACCAGTTTCACATGACAATATCAGACTAATGCATTCCTGATTTTACTAGGCAGCTTTCATCCATTCTGTAATCTAATCACTGTAAATTAATTTGAGTTCCTCTGAATTCTTGTCTAATCATGAACTATATGTTCTTTGCATATGTTTAATATGTTAATTACCTGCTTATGCAATTGCTTAATTCTATAGCTTACCAAATTCTTGGAAAGAAATAAGTATCATAGTTCATGAAGCTTCTGTTTTATTTATTCACCATCAAATACTTCAAATTTTTCTGACATAAAAAGATACTTTTTTCTTTTAAAAAACTTGTTAAATGCATCTTACATGTTTTTTCCATACAGTACTGCCACTTACATATTTTATAAATCTGTTATTCTGTATCTGATAAACACCACTGAGTTATACTTCACACCATTCAAAACATTTGTTTTGTTGTATGTCAGAATAACTGCATATTGGGTGTTCAAACATTTCATTTACAGCTTCCATTGACTTTGCATTTCAGCATGACATCTACTGTCATGGGGTTTATCTGCATATTCTGAAATGAAAGTTTGGCTTTCTAGTTAGAATAAGAAAGTGGTATCTTGTAATATAAGTTGCATTGAAATACATTCCTATATTCATAAAAATACATTTTATCATCTTTTTCCACCTGTCTGCTTTGATAAATTTCACACAAATGACTATTTTTCTCATAATCAATTTCAAGGAGAATGTAAATATTCATGAATTCATCTCACCAATATTAATTTTCTGGGGTTTTATTCACATAATAGGGAGTCTTTGATGCATCTATTATAATCTCACATACCTTTTCAACTTGACAGTGGTAAATGAGATCCAGGAAACACATACTTCTTCCATTCATAGAATTTAGAGACTGATAATAAATTATTACAATCAGTCATAATAAGTTTATAACTATGGAAAACAATCCACACAGGAAGGGGTCACAAATATATCCCTCTTTAATTCCGCTTTCTTGTGTATTCAGAATACATGTTTTAAAAGAACTATGTATTCAGTTCTGTGTGGTCAAGAATTCTGGTAGTTTTAATATTAAATTTTTTTCGTTCTCAATATTGTGTATATGCCCATATATAGTAAAACTTGAGCCTAGACCTTTAAGTAGCGGGACTGAGGTTAGGGGAAGGGAAGGGAAGAGAAGGGAAGGGAAGGGAAGGGAAGGGAAGGGAAGGGAAGGGAAGGGAAGGGAAGGGGAAAATCTTATATTTCTCTTACATGCCAAATCAGCAGCCTGGTTGGATTTTACTTCTACACACAGTGCTGCCAAACAAAGATTGTGGGCATGAGATAGTCAGTGACAGTCCAGCAACATTATGCAAGGTGATTGTGCAATCTGGGGGAAAACTCTGTACAGAAGAACAAGGCTTAGTGGAAAATGTTCCTCATAGGAAATGCTGTATATCTGTCTATAATATCTGTCCATGTTCAGATGTTATTGTAATATTGATGTGAATTGATTTGCTAGCATCTATTTTATTTCACTAAAGTTATTTTAATCAACGCACAGATAGAAGGCTTAGTAAAAACAGGCATAAACTCCAATATTTGTGTTCTGAAGTGAATGAATATCCCACTTAAAAGTTCCCTAAACCTTGTTTCTTACCAAATTCACAAGTATATGAGTCTTCTCAGGATCTGGGAAGCCGAAGCTAAACATTGAGCAAAGCCCAGTATGGATTCATAGAGTTCTTATTCTTAAGTCTATTTCTCAAGATAAATGTTGGCTTGTATGTATTCTTACAAGGTGCCTATCACATGGAATTGTACATTTAAAAAATGGTGGGTTTCGCTTTCTTTATAGTTGTTCTAATATTATCAACATTATCTTTATTAATAGTGTATTTGTCATGATAGTTGCCAGATTTTCTCATACTTCATTGACATCCAAGCACTGGAGAAGTATCTTTCCATTGTCATTATGCTTTTTTTTGATGTTCCATATCAAGAAGTCTGGCAAAGGGAGGGCACAGACTTATCATTATAAAATAATGAGTTGCTCAGCTGGCATTAGACAATAAACTCAACATTTTTTTTTACTAGCAGTCACAGTTCTACATTGCTGTTGTTTCCATCAATATAGAGCCCCCAGTGGTCTTAATACATTTTCATTATGTCCATGCATGACTGAATCCATAAAATAATAATCCCAAAACAGGGAAATAGAAATTGAGACAAGGATATGCATGAAACCAGGTAAAAGAAAAAAGTGCTGTGTGATAATCTACCAGTCTTGCATCATTTGACACCATAAGATAGTACTATTTCACAGATATCCAGAGCAGGTAAACTTGGATTCATCTCATGGGTACTCTCCCTAGATCCAGATCAGAGATGACTGTAGTTGACACATGTGGCTGAGTGGGGACTGGCATAGGTCACGCACAGCCTGCCTGCTCCCCTGCTAGAACAGAATTTAGCAGCACTCCTGTGCAAATACATGATATTGCATTGTATTAGTGACTTGTTGGATCCTAACATTTCAGACCATAGCTAGCTCATGGATTTCTTAATTTCTTCCTTGTGCTCCAACATGTATTATAGGCATGTCCTTACATTTATTTCTTTTTAACATGCACATATATTCTTTCTTCAGAATTACCTCTATTGTTTTTTTATTTGGGTATGCTGCAGCAGTAAAATGCTGAGCATGCTTTAATCTTGCTGCATACAGTAAATTTTCAGGAACTGGATAACAGTGTTTGTATTCAGATTTCAGCAAAAGAAGCTTGTCTATGCTACAGCATACCTATGCATCTCCTTATGTATCCATGTAGATGTAAATAAACAAGTTACACTGAAGACATGTGCAGGTGCTACTTCACAGACTACTCATTCCAGTAGAAACTAGTTTATAGGGTCCTTATTTTAATGACCATTCAGCAGAAGAGCAGTAAGACTAAGAAATGTTCATTCTCATAGTGTCTATTCTATATACAGGAAAATCAAATTACAAATCATTGTTTCTTAGGGCTACACATGGATATTCAGAGAATGTACCTCCCCTGTGTTTAGTCTTCAAAAGGCATTCACTCCCAGGCACAGAATGGGGCAAGTGGCTCTGCCATCACGCAGACCCTTCAGCCTATACTTTATTCAGTCATATGATACCCAGCTGATTTCTTGAAGTACACATAAAGCTAACCATAGTATGCCAGGTCTTTTCCTAGTAGTAATTTCTATACATTGCTTTATACAGACTTGAGAAGCTGGACCAGTATGTCCTGAATGAAGCTACCACTATGTAACAATCTTTGATTTGAAAACTCAGTATAGCAAACTAGGTCAGGATGCATTCATAAATGCTGAATCCTGTAATAAGAAGTACAGTAATTTTGTGAGCAGCCTCCATGAACCTATTAGTAATTTTCTTTACATTCAAATTGCAAACAATTATATGAGTGTCTCTCTAGGCTCCCTGTAGAGAACCATTTCAAATTAGACCTATAAGGGTGTTAGAAGAGAACAATGTAAGTACAAAGCTATTCTGCTTCTGTGTGTCTGGTGATAAGAAGACACACTCTATAGCTGGCCATTTTCTGGGTATAATTAAGACATAGTTAGGTAACAGAAACTGAAAATGAGGTACTAGATGAATGATTGCAATTTAACACATTCTGTAGCAGAAAACTAGCACAGTACATCAGGTGAAGCAGAAGTAGTTTCCCTCTGGTACAAAATGTCTCTGACAGGAATGTGACACACGTAGAAGCAAAGCCTATAAACAAAGGTAAAAAGAATAAAGGAACAACAACTGCTGCCAGTTTTGGAATAGGCTATGTCTAGTGATTTGAGTGAATCACTGCACTATATTTCTCAGTATTTACTGTATAAAACCATAGCTGTGGGTGGTGGAAATTTATTCCTTTCATGGTTTTTTATGTGTTTGTGTATTTGGTATTGGTAGCAGGTTGATGCAGAAATTAATGGCAAGGAAGAAATTAATAAAAAACATGTTTCAGCCGTACAGTTTTTGTATTGGTAAAAATATTCTCATACAAACAGCCTTCTTATTGTCCTGTTAAGCAGATATATGTTCCACCAAACATTCTTGTTCCTGTCAGAAAGACTAAGATACAGATTTCTAAGCAAAGTCCCTGTTTAACGTTTCAGTTGCTTTAATGTTCATAGGCATTTATTAATTTGACAGTAGAGTTGGGGACATGCACAGAAAGGATATAGTTTTGATGGACAAGGACTGAAAACCTGCATCAAACAAAGAAAACTGGTATATTCCACTGATGTTTAACAAAAAATAGAGCAATACTAGTTTTTTTGGTTTGGGTTTGTTTGTGGTTTTTTTTCTGTAACAGCACTGTTTGCTAGAACTATCATACATGAAAATGGGTGCAAAGTTTTGGTTACCTACTCAACTTACATCTCCCACCACTGAGAAAAATGCCAAACCTTACTTATTGGACTAGTATATGACTTGGACAAGATGTATAAACCCTTTCTGTAGTAGCCAGACTACTGCACAGTGAGGGTTTCAGGGTTCACAGATGTGAGAAAAAGCATGCAACAGAGTTTGTGCTCCTCAGCAGGTTAACATTGACAATATTCCCACTGAGAGTATGAACTTGCCTTCAGCCCTTTTTCCCAGGAATGTTTTTGTACTCTACTTGAAACAGGTCTGAGCTAGAACAGTCAAAACCGTACGTGAACTGCCAGCCACAAGGCTTTACTTTCCATTTTTCTTTCCCAAATACAACATTTATTGCTGCACATTCCCAGAATGAAGCCCGGTACAGGGATCTTAGCCTACACCCTGTTGTACACGGCTTACTACTGCAACAGTCAAGCTTAAACATCTTTAGTTGAGAAGAGACATTATGCTGTATCTCTAACTTGCCTCATGAGTACTCTGTTACAGAAATGTATAGTGTGTACACATAATATATGCTTCACTTCAAAGGAGGGGATGACTTCAGTACTTGTCTTGCACATTCTGCTATGCACATCCCAGTTCAACAGAGGCACCTTTAAATCCAAAGCGAAATCACTTCCCTGTTTCCTACTGACTTATTTTCAGAGCTTGCTGCCTGGTGCTCTAATAGCTACAGGCTGTCTAATTTCCACCCATAGAGAGAGACACAGCTTTCAGCAGTGGATTTCATTGTGTCACCCAGGCAGATCAGATATCCAACAACTAGGCCTAGTAAAACTAAATAATAACATAATTCTATTGTTGTATCTGGGGGGGGAGAGAGAGAGAGAGAGAGAATAAACATTGAACATCATCTTTTGAAGAAAACAGGATGCAGAGATAAATGACATTCAGTCCGCATGTGCAGGCTTACTTTTGTGGAAGTTATAACCTGTGGTTATTGAAAGCTCTAATAAATATAATGAACACTGTAAATAATGAACTATGCTTAGTGTAAACCATATATATTTGTCACCACAAATAAGAGGGACATAAATTGAGGAGACTTCTATGAGTGAGTGAGAGTGTGTTTGTGTGTGTGTGTATGTGCGTGTGTATGGGTGTGAGAAAGGCAGAGAAGTTATACTCATTTGGTTTAAAACAATATTGATGTCCTGGTTTCAGCTTGGATAGAGTTAATTTTCTTTTTAGTAGCTGGTGCAGTGCTGTGTTTTGGGTTTGGTGTAAGAACAATGTTGACAGCACACTGATGTTTTTGGTTGTTGCTACATAATTCTTAAACTAAGTCAAGGACTTTTCAGTTTCTCAGGTCCTTCCAGCGAAAGGGCTGGAGGGGCACGGGAAACTGGGAGGGGACACAGCCAGGACAGCTGACCTGAATGAGCCAAAGGGACATTCTGTTCCATTGAATGTCACGCTGGATATATGAGCTGGGGGAAAAAGAAGGAAGGGGGGGACATTCAGCGTTATGACATTTGCCTTCTCAAGTAACCGTTATACGTGCTGGAGCTCTGCTTTTCTGGAGATGGCTGAACACCTGTCTGCCGATGGGAAACAGTGAATGAATTCCTTGTTTTGCTTTGCTTGTGTGTGTGGCTTTTGCTTTCCCTATTAAACTGTCTTGATCTCAACCCACAAGTTTTCTTACTTCTACTCTTCCGATTCTCTCCCCAGTCCCAATGTGGGGGGAATGAGCAAGAGGCTGCGTCGTGCTAGGTTGGCAGCCAGGGTTAAACCACGACAGTTGATTTGTTGGAATTATGCCATTTCTGCACTGTTTGATGCCAGATTTTACAATAAAGTCTGCCAGAAAAAGATATTGAAGCCATAGGAATTGGAAGTCAAATGGAAGAATCTTTATTGTTATATTTCATAAGGACATCATGAAACTGTACTGTTTATTTGACCTTTTCATTCTGACATCACTAATACAGGATTATAAATGTCTCAATCACCTGTAACTCATAAAATTTCTGCCTTTGTTATAAACTGAAATATATATAAGGCAAATGAGAAAAGTGAGAGACAGTCTTACAAGCATGAATTTATGGGTCTGTCCACTGCAGTCTTTCCTTCAAACTTTATGTAGTCTTTCTTGTAAATGAGCTTCATAGCTGTCATTCTGATATATTGATTTGTGCAAAATATACCTCAGGGCTCTGTGGCACTCTTCCTCACCAAAAATAACAACACTGTAGGAGTTAAAAATTGCAGCAAATTGACATTAAGGATAGCAAGAATGTGTCAGTAGAATGACAAATTTAGTTTGATTGGGCTTCTCATGCAGTCTGTATAGGAAATTATGCATCTAATTATCTTTCAAAATGGCTTGTATTATACCATGCAGTATTCAATGTAGCTTGAAATGATGTCCTTGCCACTGCATCTTAGGTGGATGATTTGCTAGCTGATGTTGCTTAGAGCTAGTGTCTGTGTTTGGTAATTTTTATTCCACACTTCTCTATCTGCAGTTATTCATATTGCATGATTTATAATTTCACAGGGGATTTTTTGAGAAAAGGAGCACCTTTCTCCATAAATCTTTAATTTTACCTATGCATTAAAAAAAATATATTGCACCTATATGGCTGTATATGCATGAGTAACAGATACAGATGTATTTTGCTTTGTTCCTTGACTCATGAGTACCTTATGCTTATCAGCATATCAGCAAACACTAACACATCCACTGTTCTGAACCAAGCGCGTTATAAAAGCAGTGGCATTAGCATTCCCTTTCACTCTTTCTGGCTTTGTAATGTGTGTCTTTTCAACTTCCTGTGAGTTTACTGATACAGTGCTCTTAGACCATTATAGTTCACATATAAGTGCACAAAAAAAAAAAAATGACAATATGGTATTAAGAACCTCTGTTCTTCATGCAAAAATGACTTGATACAACTATACTCTATGCTGTTTTGAACTTGTTATATCACATACATGCAATGGCTGATCTGTTAGCAGAGGTGGTAGTTTATACTGCATGTTAAAACCAGTATGTTTTTACTAACCTCTCACATTGAAGTACACTTTGGTAGGTAGAGTTTGTAATGCTCATTGTAGGTGCAAACTGGCAAGATGCTTGCCTGGAAGACTTCAGATGTCTTTAGGCAAGAGAAAACCTTCAAGCTTGGTCTTAAAATTGCTCCACCTTGAGTGTTCAGTTAGTTTGCAAAGCAATCTTTTGCATTTATTTTAATTCCATCCTTTAATACTCAAAATTTGTCACTGAGATATCACTGGGAGATATGTGCCATGTATTGCCCATAGAAGGAACCAGCTCAAAGCTTATATTCTGTAACAATCTTAATGCAAGACTTAGTCAAAATAGGGGCACATCAGCCCCAAAATGTGATTCCAAAGAGACTGCGTAACCTGAGAAACAAAGCGAAGACTGCTTTTGTAGCCTTGTGATTAGACCACTCACACCGGTGAGGTCCTCTTTCACAGATTTCTTGCAAAAATGCAAATCTTGTCAAAACCATTAGAGAGTTCTCTCTCTAATGAGTTTTGTAGCCATTAGGCTAGAAAGTAATTCATTTTCGTCTCTATCTTAACATTTTCTTCACTCATTTTATGTACCTTTTCTTCACTAAGGAAAAGAAAAAGGTGAAGGTTCCACCTTCTGCAAGATATCTGATGACCCTGAGGCTAGGACACTCTCCTGGTAATAGAAGATGTCAGTGCAAATAATTTCAGGATCAGAAACTCTCTGAATCAAATTTTTTCATGTCATTGGTTAGGATTCAAGTCATAAAGTTATAAAGTAAGAAGAACACTCAGTCAAAGAGCAGTGATGGTGACCTCAGTACAGACAGTGTTCGACAAACAGAGCCTCAACGTTGTGTGCAGAGCAAGGGGCTTGTAGCAGGGGACAACCCAGACACATTGAGCAATGAACCAGGTCAGGGATCCATCAACAGAATCCAGCCAGGATCAAACGGGGCCAGAGGCAAGACTGGAGACAAGGCTTCAGGGTGGGTGTGAAGGGTTCATTTACCTACAGTGTAGGGCTGAAGTCCATCCATGGCAGAGACAGCTAGAGACTGACTCTTCTACTGCATCACCGCAACAGGGATTGGGATGAAATGAGGCTCCTGGGCCTACAGGAAGGGGCCAGAGAAACGAGCAGGGAGGCTGGGCAGGGCCACAGAGGCCTATTGGTGTCTTCGGGGCCCGGACATACGCCTGCCAATCCCTTGTGTCTTATCAACTAAAACCCTGAAAGGAGATGAGTAGAGGTGTTGATTTTCAGTAAAGGATTCCAGGCTTTACTCTTGAAGGGGATGGAGGCAGATAGCTAGAGATGAAATGGATTCAAGGCATGGTCATCTGGAGATATTTCCTATCAGCCACCTCCAAGTGGTTCCCCACTCGGCATATGATTTTTGCCTTTTCACAGTACCAGTGTCACCCCAACTCCTGCTGTGGGAACCTCAGTGTTTCACTTCAGAAGTTTAACATCAAGGTTATCTGTTGGACTTTGTGACAGGTGACCTCCCAGACATCTGTAGTTCTAGAAGGAAAACATGAATATTTTTAAGATAAGCATAAATTGTCACACTGAATCAAGGACAGAACACAGGCAGTCAGCAACGTTTTGCAGTACCTCTGTTTCAACAGTTATCTTTGCTTACAGTATAGAACAGTATATTTAAAAGCTATAGGTTCAAGAATAAAATATTCTAATTTGATTTGGGGAAGAAATATACTAGTCTTTTGATTACATTTGACTTTTTTACCTTCCAATAAGCCAGCAAAGTCTCCAGATATTAATAAAGCTCTTTTGCACTGATGTATTGCAATTTGTCAGTTCAACTAGAATTCAGTATCTTGCAAATTTAAAAATGTGACCGTTGTCCTCCCATAACATTCACTCAGCTGTGAAGTATGTAAAGCATTTTTATAGTTTCAAATACTTATGGTAAAAAGAAAAAAAGACTAAGATTGCCATTCACTTAAACAAAATAGCGTTACTTTAGTTGATAAATTAAGTGTGCAATATTAGCGACAGAAGCAAACATTTCACTGAATTCCGCATAGTTTGCAATTAGTTTGAATTTCAATGTTAGAAATATTTCATAAAGTTAAGTATATAAAACATATGTTAAAAATGTATTCATAGCAATCTACAAAAATTAAAAAGTTGTCTTTGTGCCAGTATTCAGAGGTATTTGCTTTTTAATTAGTAAGCTCATCTGATTGCATATGGATTGTGGAAGAATTGAGTTATGAGATAAAAACAGATCATAAAAGGTTTTTAACTAACATGCCTCAAAATCAGGAATTTAGATTAATTTTTTCATATTCTGTGCCAAACAAAAATCTATTAAATGACTATTACGTTTAGGTCTGTTTCATGCCTACAGAGTGAAGAGAAGATATCTGGTAAAGAAAAGGCTATGATCAGATAAAATGTCAGTGTTATGTGCAAAACAACTGAAGTCTGCTTGAGATACAAAACTATCAAGCTTTTATAAATGCCAAATGCTCTTTTCAATATAATCTCTCTAGTACTGCTTTGTCTCTTTTGCTTTCTCTGATCAGTAGACTTTTTTCTTTTCAATATGAACCCATTATGTTGTTGTCATTATTAATCTTGGTTATGAGCTACCTCCACAATTAGCCTTCTTTGTTTTGGCAGAATGGTTTATATAATGAAGAATTTTTTGAATATGAGTAAAGTGTTACTAACAACACCCCTTGGGATTTTTGCCTGTAAGCATAATTTTTAGTAATAAAACTCTTAATTTTGTTTGCTGGCATGATCTCACTGCATCTTTGGATATTAAAATCTAGATGTTTCAGAACAAGGTCAAATATCTCAGGCTAAAAGTAATAAAATTACCATGGTCATGCCAAACAGCAGTAAATACCCAAAGGGCTATATCAACCTTTTATAGAAATGAAAGAAGTTCTTCCAAGATTTGTAAGAGATTGCATTATCTATCTCTAAACATTTTCATCTGTTGTAGTGCCAAATCTATACGCTAGATTTGATCTTGCTGTATAATTTCCTGGAAAGTACCTTAAGCCTCAAAGCTTCTGTTCAGTCATGCCAAGGAGCTAAAATTGAGTACAATGGCCTCCATTATTTTGATCGTTACTAAATGAAATGGAATTTGGCTTGCCTTCCTTTTGTTCTAATGCAAGAGCTATATTTTCAGAGGGGTTTAGATCAAGACACAACTCATTTTAAATAAGTAAATGTTTCAAGAAAAGAAAATTCTACTGTACACCAAACAATGAAAAAGAAAAATTGGAAATTAAACTACCTTTTTATGCCTTATTCTATTCATATGATCATTAACCAAAAACTTATTTTAGTAAAAAGTGGATCATCGAAAGTCAACAGTAACCTAGTCTGAACTCCTAGCTCTCAGGAGAATTGGATCTCTTAAATGTAATGCAAAGACTCACTAGTTTCAATATACGTAACATTTGTAATTGAAAATAGAGAATGAATACATTTGAAGTGGTATTTACTGAAATATAAGGCTGACCTCCCTGTCACAACAGCTTTTTCCTCTTTTCTTTCTTACAGTGCCAAAACTCATTTAAAAGAAAACTGACTTGATATGAGTTATTGGGTTGGGGGGGGTGGGGGGGTGTTTGTTTATTGTAGATGCAATGTAGCTTTCTCCTTATACAGTTTACCAATATTGTCCTAGAAAGAACAGTAAGACTGGGAACAAAGAGAATTATGGAAGGACCCTGATCTCAACCACCAGTGATCTCATAATGTGTAGAGGTGGTAGGTAGAGATGGAGGGCTGGTCTTATCTGTGAGAACACATAACCAGCTGAAAATATCTCTGAAGGAAACATTATAAACACTTCAAATGATTTCTGATAACTACTAGGCAGGATAATCCAAAGTACAGAAAGCTGTACATTTACATTTCCAATACTGCAGTTTTGTTTTATGAATTTTAATTTACTTGAGAAGTATTGCTTACTTGTTCTGTCAGAAACTAAACTGCAGAGATATAAAATGTTTGATATAAAATCTCCATTTTGGGACCTCAGGAGGGACAGTTTTTCTCCTTTCTGTTTCTGTTGTTACATGCCTTCCTGGGGAGTCCCCCAGTCTTTAAAACCTTCAACCTAGATTTTAATGGAAAGGATCAAAAATGATCATGGCATCATATTGAAAATCTGCCTAGTCTAGTTGGAGTCAGAAGAGAGTGTATCTAGAATTTTGTATATGGGTACACAATAATTTTGTAATTGGAATATGGTCCCCTATCAGTGGCCCTTCTAAAAATAAAATCATAAAAAATAAAACCTTTAGATATTAGATACCTGAAAGAAAACTGAAGCTTTGTTGATTGCCAAATGTTCCTAGTCATTACCAGCACCCAGTTTTGACCTGTACCTGAGGAAAATTGTAAGAAAATGAACTTACATTGAAGGAAGTGAGGACAAGAAGATTACTTCATTTAAATGACCATTTTAAAATTTGACACTTGAAAATATTTTTCTTTATGTTTCCAAGAGAGCTTTTACCTTATTTATGAAGTCTCTGACTTCTAATTTATGTGTGATCCAATGCTCTATTTTATCTCAGTTTTCAGAAGAAACTATTACTCATGTTATCATTAAAAAAGTTGATCCATCTACTTCAATGCTTCAAGTTTACAGCAATGATAACTTCTTTCCCCTTATTTATTCTCTGTAATGAAACGGGACAGGCTAAAATGATGATGTCACATCAAAAGTCACATAATGCCAGTAGCCAATGCTGAAGATGCATTTCGCATGGTTAAAAGAAGTTACTTGCATTGTGTCTATGTTACATAGCCATATTTTCATGAAGATCTCCAGTGTACTAGAAATATGTCTATTAGCCCAGACAAGATAGGTAAGCTAATGCCTGTTTAGTATGGACACTCAGGTTCCCTCACCCTTGAGACATTGACAGAATAGCACACTGTCTACTAATTTTAAAAAGTCTTATGAAAAATTGGAGTAGACAATACTGAACCTCTAAAAGAATTGATTAAACATTTCATAGTGAAAGATAAAAATTCAGTTTATCAGGAATAAATAAATAATGGAGGGTTGTGTCGTACCTTATAAGAAAACTTCCATGATACAGAAAACCGGTAGCAATGGTATCTTCAGTGATAAAGATATAAGAAAGTCCTTAATGAACCTGTGTATTCACTAGCTCTGTAGCTGTAAATCAGGCTGCATGTCTTTCTAGAAGGACCGAGTGGACCGTAATGCCCTTTTGTCTGCAGAAAGTCAGACCAGGTTGAAGTCCCTTCTGTCATTAAACTTTACACATAACATTATTCATCTCTATCCTTGGAAACATTTTAACCAAACAATAACTAAACTGTTCATGGCACATACGTAGTTTTGTATTAGTAGTAAACAGAAGGAAGGTCTCAGTGTTGCAAAGTGGACGCTGAATGTTTGCCAAATGGAAAATGACACAATTAGCAGGGACTTATTTTCATTCTTCTGCTCCTCTGATTGTTGAGGAAGAAAAAAGGAAAATTAAAATTTTGAAAGGTTCTTAGCAATTTTCCCTGTTAGGCATACCATCTGAGAGCTGTCATCATATTTTATGAAATTTGAGAAGCTAATTGACATTTTATTGTGGGAAAAAGTTTACATTATAAAAGTTCTAAGTATAAAATTTTAAAGGAATCTACTATACGTTTAAAAAGCAGGTAAATGAAAGGTCTAACAACAATACATGTGCCTTTACAGTAAGTTAAAAAGCTAAATAAATAAATTCATCTAAGCTTAAACTTAATGTTTTACATTATTAGACTTGTTTTCTAAGTGATATAGTTAGGAAAATCGTTAAATGACCTGGCTGAAGTGTAATGGTCTCCACTGAGTTATCAAAATTCAGTTACAATAGAAAGAAGGCAATTGTGCAGATATGTGAAAAAGAGTTAGTTTCATATGTCTGTGGTTTTCTGTTTGTGTTTGTTTACTTCTGCTTTTTACAACAGCATCTGTTAACTTTGCAAATAAATTAATAGCATAATTCTTAATGGACTGCAAAAAAAATCTGGGATTTATTTTCTCCTTGGAGTGAAAATTGTGATAGGTCATTTCTTTAATATTGTGTGGTTTGTAAATGCCCATGATGGACGATTTTTATTAAAAATTGTTATATAGTTGAAAGTAAAGTATCTGAAGTGTAATAATGATTATTTAAAAAGTCACAGAAAGATTTGGTCTGAAATTAACTTCTGGAGATTATTTGTCTAACCTCAAAACAGAGCTACATTCAAGTTGTTCAGAATCTTGTGCAGTAGATTTTTGAAAATATCTAAAAATAGAACACCCCTAACTGCTCAGAGCAACTTTTTCTCTGTCTTTGCCTTCTTAAAAGATCCTTCCAAAGTGCTATTTTAAGCTATTAAATTCAAATCGGTGCTTTTATTGAAGGCCTGTCCTCTTTTTAGAAGAATAGCTTTAATCACTTCTTTATTTGTTCCTGCTCTTCCTGAATAGGCAAAATCATGGCATTTGCTTTTTAACTGCTGTGGCAATAAGGGCTAATATTGCTACTGAGCTTCCGTGTTTTTTTCCTAACTGAATACCTCAGTTTACTCATCTGTAAAATATCTGTAATAAAGCACTTTCCTCCCTCACAGGGGTGTTGTAAGGTTTAATGAGATAATAATGCGCAGTGCTCAAGATCTTCAGGTAACAGATCACATATAAGTGCAGAGCATTAATTATTATTATTCCTGTCCCTCAGAGCATACTTTAAATTCAAAATCAATTGGCATGAGGATGTTTAGATTATTTTTTAGCAACTTTGGTTTGCTATGTATTTTGCTCAGCAGTGTACTACAGGTCTCATATTTCTCACCTAGATTAACTTAGTTTTCTAAAGTTCATACTTCTGTAATCCATGGTTTATAATAAATTAGAAAAAAAATAAATGCCAAAATTATCATTATTAATTTACCACATTTAGTTGTAGTATTCCATTTAGGAGGTAGGAGAATTTCCGTTCAATAAAGATTGAAAAATCATTTCGTCCTACTTTAAATGTGTAGGGATTGATTCAGAGAAAGAGTCTATGAAAACAAGCCTGCCTTTATTAATGTGATGTTCTACTACCATAACAAAAGCCCAGAACTAGATTCCTAAGCTTATTTGTAGGCATCTTTAACATATTCCAGAAAGATGACCATCTTGTAATAACCAGAATTCTAATTATGCAGATAAAATGGATGAAATTTCACCTGTCAGTCAGTGCCAGGACACAGCTTGTAGCCCAGTAAATATAGTTTCTACCCTCAGCAGGGGGAGGCCCCAGCTGTGTGCTGGCCTGGCAGTGCCAGGGCTCAGCCCCACTGTGGACTGAGCTGGGTGTCACTGGTTTAACCCCAGCCAGTGACTGCTGCCTCCCCAGCTCCAGCTTCAGCTCTGGGGTGACTGTATACGTCAGAAATCGGCCTGTATCCACTCTGTGTGGGCCTAGATCCATGTAAAACAGACTGGCTGCTTCTACAGCAGCTGGCCATGTTTTCTTGAGCTCTTTGTACAGCAGCTATTTTTCAGTTCAAAGTGTCTAAAAGGCATGAAAGCTGGATTGTAGCCCCAAAAAATTTTGTAGCCTAACAAAATTTTGTAGCCTAAATGCAGCATGATAGCTTGAAATCAGAAATATGTGTTACATACGTTAGAATACGTGTGGCAATGTTTAAAACCGCAGTCTTCTGGTATAGTCACAGAGGATTACGTAGGGCTGAAAGAGCCCAAACTACTCCAGTTTTATGAGTTCTGCTTCCTGGGAGAAGTCCCTGGAATAAACCACACCAAGAATCAGGCCTGAGCCTTGGTTTGGAGAGACCCTGCTGGAGACAGCCAGGCAACAAACCAAGGGTCTGCAGGTGCTGAACTCTAGACATCTTGTAAACCTCTCCTACTTTCCCAAGAACATGTCCTAGCCACTACAGAAACTGGAATGGGAACTTTCCCAGCCTCAGCTGTCACTGGGAAGAAGAACTCAAGGAAAAGGAATAAAATGAGATTAGTGGGAATATGACTGCTAGTGTAAAGATTAGGACATTTTATAGATATTTTGGGGTCTTGTGCCCCTGTTTCTCATTAAATACTTTTTAGGTGAAAAGGAAAGAAGCAAAAGGCATGAAAATTAAAAAGTCACATTAACAGTAACAATTAAGTTCATCACAATAACACCCAAAAGTGCATTGACTTTGAAGGCTACTAAAAGTTGTTAAGTATGAAGGCACTGCTGGCTTTTCAGTTTATATTCTTAATGTAGCTGAAGGATGGCAGACTCTTGAAAGGCTTTGTACAATTTACTTCTTAAAAAAGACTGGAAGAGATTCAGGAATATTCTGGAGGGGAAGGAGCTCAGATTCTCAGGAAGTGAGAGCAGCTTCATGTTGAAGCGTTCAGTCAGCAGTAACTTACATGTCCTGATCTCAAGACATGCATAGACAGGCAGGGCAGCAGGAAAGGTGCATTTATTCACCTTTTTGAAACCCAGCTTGTGGGAAATCAATTGTAAAAACAGGGAGAATGGTGTGTCTTAAACCACATTGGATTTTTTTTTTTTCTAAATTACTTTTTACCTTGGCTTTACCTTTTCCTTTCATTTTTTTAAATAGTATAGAATTATATTTTTAAAACAATATCAAAATCACTGCTGCCTATTAATAAATGAAATAAGTACCTGAAAGTAAATATAAAGGCATTAAAAAAAGGAAACTTTGTTGTCAAATTGTCATTATTGTTATACATTGTAGCTATTAAGGATCCTATTCTTCTGCTTGATTGTTTTTTCTCACTCTCTCTCTCCATCCCCCTCCCCAGCCCTTGTCAACCAAAGTGTTAATAATACTGTATGACATACAGGGTGCTGTTGTCAAATGCAACTGAAGAAATGTTACTTAAAATAATTCTATCTATTAAAAATATTATTTGTTCCATTAAGAAGGTTGCATGCCTATTATCAATCCCCAGCATTTCATTGCTGCTGAAGTTGCTTATAGATATTTTCGTATTAAATCATATTCAATGAATTTCATATATGCAAAACTAATTTTAACTGTTAAGGAATACATACCAGTGTGCAGCAATGCATAATATTTACGAGCAGAGCTAACAGAAGACAATGCTATTCTTATGGGATTTATGTCCATTCTTCCTTTATATTTTGTAGTTGTTTAAAGGTTGTTTTGGGGGGGGGGGTTGGTAATTAAGCAGTGAAAAGTATTTCCATCATTTTCATTAGCTTTCATATTTTCAAAGCAAAACAAGAGACATTTAGAAAATGGATCTTCTGAAGCAACGAAAATTACAAGAATATTATACGGAACAAAAACCAAAATACACATTATAAGCGATACCACATTTGGAGACTCATTCACATGTTCACAGCATGAACAAGCCATGATAATGAAGACAGTTAACCATCCTTCCCTTTTTCTCAGAACCCATAGCTGAAATATATTTTTAAGAGTTTTGAGCCGTTCTCCTGAACTGCCTGTCAACATTATAATTAGAATATTAGAAATTCACCAGCCATTCTATAGCATATAAATATCATGAAAATACACGTATTTTTACACATATTATTGCATATATTTTGTACTAAAATGCTAAATTCCAAAACCTTTTCAGGTCTTCTATTTTTTTAAAACTCTACTCAAGAATTTTTGCTTTGTATCCTAGCTTTCCTAAGTCTTTCTATCCACAAAAAAAAATATCAGGCATCTCCACTACTCATATTTGTCACTCCAAACACTTCAGAACAGTCTGATTAATTACACATATTGCCGTGCAGCCCAGAATTATGCACTCCTTCAGTAAGATGCTGCCTTTACTTTTAGGTATTGTACAGGGGCAAACATCTTACCAATACTTTATATAGCAACATGCGTCAGTCAAACAGGATTCTGCCAAAGTGAAAAAAACATGACTTTCATGGAAGCAGGACTTTATTTTATAGCTTGGCCCTACCTACAGATTAAACCAAAAGATTATCAGATTAACACTATAACAAATAAATTGATAACAAATAAATTGATTTTGCATGAGGAGAGAAAGGACTGTTCTTGATCCTTATCATACCCTAATCACATAGAACTTTAAAATTAAAAATCATTTTCTTCATTTTTTTCTGAGAAAAACAACTGTAAATCAGGATGAGCAAATGGAATGTGTTTTATTTTACATGTAATCCTTGTGTAGCTGTTCTCAACTACCACGAAGATTCAATGAATCTCTACTGAACCGGCTTTATGATCGCACCCCATGTGTAACGTGTTCATTGGACTGTTAAAATACATATTTTCTGGAGCTTTCCTGAAGTGGATATAAAGTCCAAATAGCAGCTGGAAGATACACAAGGAAACTAACTTTGAAACAAAACTAACTGCTCCTTCTCTAAACTTCTGATCATGTTTACAGTGAAGTGTGAAAGCAGACCTGAGAGCAAAATGAAATTGTTCATAGTTTTCAAGTGGCCTTTCTCTCATTCGTTCTGTTGGTTATGTATTAGGAAAACCCCTCTCGATTATGAGAGTCTCAGCCTTTTCTACAAAGGTGAAGCTGCTTGAGGATGATCTCTGTGCTTTCTGGAATGTTTGCAGCTTTCCTGGCTTTCCATATCTTGAGATAAATCATAAGTATTTCAGATGTTGAATTAATTTTCTGCTTAAAACTACTGTAGAAACATGTAATGAATGAAATTTCAGTGTAATGTATTGCAAGAAAATGTAGGACTAATTGTATCTGACCTGCTATGAATCAGAGACAACTTCTATTGTGTCTTGAATTGTAGACATAGTGGGCTGGATTCTCCTGCTTTTATGCATAGATGTGTATATTTTCTGCAGCATCCATTTATTTTCACATGGCACTTAACATAAGTTTTTTATTGTAGGTGTAATAAAGTGTATAAGATATGAGTAAAAACATCATCACTGATTTTCCTTTGTTTTAAAATTTAAAAAAAAAAACACCCCCAAAAAAAAGCATGCAGGGCTACTTTGTAAACTCTTTTTCTAATTATGTATCTCACATGATAAAGCTTCTAATATTTCATCAGTGGACCAAACACCAAGGCCAGTCAAAGAAAAAGCATAGATTTCTAAAGATATTAACTGGTATCAGCTACTTATTTCTTTGACGTAACTTAATATTTTCCTCTGAGCCTGAAAAATGACTGTGATTCATCATTCTTTGGTAATCAGGCAGAGCTTCAGAATACATACCTGTTTTTCTCTCATGAAGGAATGGCTTCCAGATTAATCATAGAAAAAATAGGGAATCTCATTAACAGAAATCTGCTTTGATTGATTTGGTATTATCCTGAGATAAGTTGATAGATATTTATCTGCTTGTACCATTGTACAAGAGAAAAATTTTGTTTCTTTGTTTGGATGGGGAGCATTTAAATGATTCTTCATGTCAGTGATAAAATTTCTAAAATATTCATATTGACCTTACTTAATTTTTCTGGTTGTAATTCAATTCTTACTTTGCAGTAGTTTTAATGTTTACAGACAATCATACTAAATTAGATCTATGCTGCTTTATGCTCTGTGTTATCTCCTACAGGATAAACGTAGTGATGAATTCTGACTTACATAGGTTCCAGTAAAGAAAATGTAACTAATGATCTGATCAAGGCTTAAAAATATTTTCAGAGGCTCAAACTGTGGTTTTTACATCTCAATTAGTAAAATGGTCAAGATTATAGTTTATCTTTTTTTAGAATCTTCGACTGAATTATGAAGTGAGAAATACCATTTATCAGCAGTATAGGTCCTCTCCAGGAAGTTCAATAATACCACTTAAAATGAAAAGGTTAATTTCAAACACAATTTGCAGCATATGATGGCAAGAAGTACTTCTCACTGTGCGAGCTTTCAGAATGATGCACCTTGCAAACTGGATTAATTTTTTTCTATAACTGTTTCACAGTAAGCCCCAGAGCAGTTCATAAGATAAAAACATTTAACACAAAACCAGAGTCATGCTTATAAAGTAATGGTTAATGTTTATTTCTACTAGATAGAATGCATATATGGAACTATATCCAAGGAATGCTGAACCTTTTCTCTAGCATTTTCTTTCTTTCAGTTTAATTCAAAGACATTGGAATTGGACAATGGAGTGCTCTCAAGCTGTGAGCCTAATTACCTTAAGAACTTCCTGGAAATTTCCTGTCAAAAGTTTATTTATGAATTCTGTTCTGGCTTGTAGAAGCCAAACATTTCATAGAAACATCTTTAATTCAACAAACTTCTGCCTGATCTTTGCGAAATTCAACTGAGTTTCTCAATACTCTGCTGGGATCCAAATCTTTCAAAGCCTGTGAATTGAATTTTTAAGGTGTCCAGGAGCCCTAACAAAGACCCCACGGTCTGGTAGCCCCAGATACCCTTGGAAAATCCCAACTGTCACTTAGTATCCAGGCTCCTTTGGCTTTGCAGTGGAGTGGAAAGCTGCATTCTCTAATAATTGTTACAGTCTGGAATGAAAAAGAATATAAACTTCATTTGAAAACATTCAGAGAACAAGAGTGGATATTATCTTGTCAGCATCATGGACAGTTATTTCCCAAATTATTCTTTTTCAGGCTTTCTGTTCCATAGGAGATTTTAAAACTGGTTCATATTCTAAGACCATCTAAGATAAGCTGACCTAACTCAGCTTATCAGCTCTCAACCTGCTGCCTGCTCAGGTCTTCTGACCACCTCCCAAATGCTGCCTGTAACTTCAGCTACTTGTCCAGAACACAGCAAGTTTGCACAGGCAAATGGCCCCATTCAATGACTAAGATCCTGATTATTATTCTCTAGTAGCACATAATGCCGGTGGCTGCTATTGTATCATTAAACATGTTTTCCTTATGGCTAGATGTCTCAGTTGTATTTGGGAACCCACTGACTTATATGTGAGGGCAAGTAAAAGTGAGGGAGACAAAGAATGAAAAGGATTTTACCAAGTCAGGCAACAACTCAGAAGTAGTATCTGTACAGGCCCTGCTCTGTGGCCCATCTTAGCTTTGTGTGACTGTGCTTTCTGTAGTTCTCATGTGAAACTCCAGGTTTGTAATTCTCCTGAACTAGAAATTGGAGGTTAAACTAGCTAACCTCCAGATTTCAGGGAATTCACCAGAACAAAAGGCATCCAGCTTGGGCTTGTCAGTGTTGCTCGATTTTCACAACTATTACTAACTTGGCAAGCCTTGTGACTGTAACTACTGAAGTTGACAGCTGATATTTGTTCTCAGCATGAATGAGAAAGACTTTGTCTGGTGTATTATTAACAAATTGTTCTTGAACTTTTTCTTTTTTTAGAAAATTCTTGCAAATTGAGCTTACTTAGCACCCACTAGGTAAATTAAAATGAGTTAATGCATATTAAATAAAAAAGAATAACCTACATACCTGCAGCAGTAGTGGTACAGTTAATTTTCAAGTTTAATGACATTTATTAATTTTAAGAAAAAAAGTATGTTATCTTTTCATGGAATGTGACCTGTATTCTGTTCAAATTTTGTCATATGTAGGTTTCTTGAAATTTTTATAGGCAAGCATAAATAATTCTACAAATATCAGCAAGCATAAAGGGTATCGTGTTTCCTTTTAAAGAACAAAAAATTTTTTTTATTGTGGAAATAGTTGTAAAAGTATCAATACTGTTACTTCATTACAATTACTACAGATGGTTATTTTCACTAATGCAATTCTAAAGGTAGCGTTATAAGATTATGTTAATGAGTAACAGTATTTATAACTATTCTGATATTCTTCCTTGTTTTCTCTTTCATGCTCTTGCCTGATACAAAATTAATTCCTTATGGATGTTCTGACTTATACTTTGTTCTTGGCTATAGACTAAATCAGTGGAATAATTTTATTAAAATCATTGGAGTACCTGTTGAAATTGATTGAAAATGGTTTTGCATGAAATATTTAAATTGAAGACAACATTTGGTCCAAAGATATGGTGTAGCTTCCCATACCACTTAGGTAAAATAATGAAGCATTAATTAATGAAGGAGAAAATTTCATGTTTAACTTCTCAACAATGAAAAGGAACAGCATACATTGTAAAAAGAAGGAACCAATACGAAAAAAAATCGATGGCCTTTTGCCTAAGTAAAGACTGAGGAAGCAAATCAGGCTTAAAGTGCATACCTACAAAATTATTTCAAAATCTGTGTTTTAATCTTTCATCATGAAAATAATATACAAGGAAAGAGGTTCAGCTTTTATGGTCAGAGGTGGAAATGGTCTGTGTCTTCTTTGCATATAGCAGCATACCACAGCAGACACTGAATGAGCATGTTCAGGAATTTGAAGTATGGACACCATAATCATGACGTTTCTTACAGCTTAATTTAGTCTTCCTAGAAATCTCTCTATTGGTCTTTGTGCAGTGTTTGTGTGTATATGCGTATGCGTGAGTGTATATACATGTGAGTGAGTATGCATACTTACAAATTATACATATATATTTGTACATCCTTCATGTTTGTCACAAATGGAAAATCAGAAAAATTGGTGTGTTATGAGTTACAGCTCAATATCGATATTTCCTTTATCCCTGTAGGGAGCTGGTCCTCCTCAGTCCTTTGTAAAGACAGTTTTTTGGTTTTTTCCTTAGTTACATTAAAAACCTGCATGGAAATAATAATTTAGCGTTCTTAAATCTTTCTATTAAATTATGTAGAGGACAAAAAAATAATCATTTTGATCTTTACAATGCACAAGGGCAAGATTAAAATGCTTTTGATTCTAAAGAAGATTCTTATTTTCACTAGAAGTGGTAGAGCAGAGAAACAAACTAGTAATAAAATATATCTTGTTCAAGGTCAAGTATCTACTAATAAAAATATTTTCCCAATATGTAGATTTGTTTAGAGACATAGATTATAGTATTAGATCTGTATCAGTACAGTCTGGATGATGAATGGATTGAAAGCAGCCCTGCAGAGGAGGACTTGATACTGGTGGATGAAGAATCAGACATTCCCACCAGCTTGCAGAGTAATCTGTATCAGATAGGAAGGCCAGTACCACTTCCTGAAACAATATCCATGGAAAACAGAATTATCACAGGAAGTTTCCTGATTCACTAAGCAAAAACTTAAACATTTCAGTAAAGTTGCTACAGAGCAGTCAGATATTAAACTTCTTCAGAGGACAGAGCGGAATGGTGTTGGAGGAGCTTGTCAAATTGTTTCACTACAAAAATACCACTTAGATGATTACAAGGAGTGAAGATTATGTAGCAGTAAGTTTTAGCCTTAGTTCTGACACTGCATATTCCTGGAGGCCTGGGTCACTTACTCTCAGTTTTGATTTCCCTAGCAGTAAAACAGAGACTGTATGATTTCAAGATGGCGTCTGCTAATTCTTAGTTCTGCCAAAAACACATAGGAAGGATTCAATCCAGAAACTTCTACAAGACAAGGCTTCCCTCAAACAATTCTGAGAATATAAAGAAAATCTCATGCTAGTCAATCCTTTTGACAGCTTATTCTCTGTCATCAACTGTTTCTTTATTCTTTTTATCATTTCATCTCCCAGTTTATAACTAACCTAAGCGAATCTGAAGAATATCTGACTCATTGGAATGTGTTTTCTATCCAGTGAGTACAATGGTAGGAAGGAGGCCAAACTGTCTCTAACTCTAACACATTAAGGGTGATGACTGTCAGTGATTGTTTCTGTAAGAAAATCATATACATATAGCTCTTGGCGTTACTCTGGATTTCATGTTTTCAATGAGTTTGGCATGGCTGGCCCTTACCAACCTGGACTTTATTTTCAGAAAGGTTTTTTTGATTTAATATTTAAAAAATATTATGAAGTGGATTTCTCTTGCAAGTCGATGTTAATGTAACCAAACACGAATTACCATGCCTTTAACTCATTATCCATGGATTTATAGAAAATTCAGTAAACTTCAGGATAACAGCCTGTAAATAAATATTGTTTCTCTTTTGAAAATAATCTAACTCTATTGAACTATTTTTATAAGTGGGTTTTATCTATCAGAACATGCTTCAAGAGAAAATTGATTCACAGATACTGTCCTCACTGGGACAGTTTTAACAGATTTGGCTTGCAATTTCAATGTATTTTTTCCTTAATATATTGTAAGTCAGTAAGAATCATTTCTCTATAAAGAAAAAAAGTCCAAGGTTCCTTTCTGTCCTTGTTTCTGATTGTGTTCAGTCACTCCCTGCTTTGAAGTATTCAGTAGGAACAACCAGATGTTGGCTCCAAGGCATCAGCTTTTCTCCCTTGGGTTTCTGTTCAAGATTCCTGATGCTCAGTTTGTTCAGTGGTGTTGTGGATCTGGTTCTGATGACATGGAGGACTTTCTGCTCAGTTCTGTAGACACTATCATTCTCTGCAGTTCCGAGGCATGAACAAATCCTGGAAAAATCTCAAAAAGAAATTACATAAATGTGCTCCAGTATTTTACCAGTATTGAGATTGTCTCAGCTCAAACCATCATTTTTGGTGTGGTCTGACCTTAATGGCTGGAACAGGATTGAGAAAAGGACTGAATGACAATTTTGCATAGTTCTGCATTTTTTCATGATGTTTTTCTATACTTCTCACCATTAAGGCAAAAGAAGGGGGGAGGAATGTGAAGGGTCTGCCTTGCCTGCCCCCTCCTTGACAGCTCTTGGTGGTGATACAGTATGCTTTCTACTAGTCCTTTGTTCTAATCAATAAGGTAGAACTGATTTGTACCTTATGCATATTTTCTTTATGTAGCAACAAACAGATCTGGACTACCTGCAAAGAGATAACCTGTAAACAGTGTGACTTAACATTTCTCACTCACAATTGTACATAAACATCAGTGAATTTTTTTATAATTTATCCCAGCATAAGTGAGCACCAGACCTCTTTTTTCAGCCCATCATGTCTGGAGCCATCTGTTCCAATCAGATGATGACAAGTTAACGGCCACTGCAGGCCTTGATGAGTCATGATGCTGTTTGTGTAGGGAAAGTGCATCTGACAGCATCACAGACTCATTCCCATCTTGTGACCTAGGCACAAATTCATGTCAGCAGGGATAGAGGGACACTGTACCACTGTAAATTGCTTAGTCTGCCTAATAAATCTAACTTGCATAATTTGTAGTGTGTCAAATTAATTTATGCCACAGTACCTACTTATCACAATTTTGGCAAAGTTGCAATCAACTCTCTTCCTGATGGCAGCAGATTAGTTCCCATTTACACCAGGATGACCTTCGACAGCCTTTTGCCCCAAATCAGTGATGTTCCACACGTGCTCTTGGGATTTGTTCATGACTGACTGATCTGTGTTGTTGGACTCTCTTCTGTTGCACAGCCTGCCCAGATGTATAAAGACATCTGATATTACATGAAAGCCTCCAGACAAGTTTAAATTCAGATCAGGTCTGCTAATCAAATGCAGATTTTCTTTTTCAGACCAGTGAAAGACATATACACCTATTACTATAGCTGCCAGTTATAACAACAGTATCAAGATAAAATACATGCTGGTAATAGTAGAATGCTAAATATTTAGTTAACGTGTGATGAAAATTTATGAGATGAAAATGCAATGAAATTTAAAGAAAAAAATCAAAAGTTATCTGTTTGAAATGGGCAGAAGAACATTATCTACCAAAAAAGAATATAGATATCCATTGACTTTAAGCAATGGACATGTTTTTAGAATAGTTATGTTCTTCATGGATTGATAATAATGTTTGCTTTGATTGCCTATTAAACAAAGACCCTCAACTCTAAACATTAAAAGTTTGAAAGTTTGGTATTTGATGTGTTAAATGATTGCAGTAGACAAGTCTTTAGTCATATAGTTTACAAAATTATTCACACAAATTTTAAAGTGCAGCATATTAGAAACATTTAGTGTATTGTAACTCCTGATTTACTGTTAGATCAACAAAATTCATAAATACTGCTTCAGTGCATTTATGATTATATGTATTTTGCTTGAGGCAAATCTGACAGCCTACATATCCGTGCTGCTGTCATCTATTCTCTCTCCTCATATAAAAAATTAAATGAAGATACATGCTCCTAGCACCCAGTGAAGGAGAATAGTCACAGGTTATTTTCTTTGTTTTCTTTCCTTTTTATCTTAGCATGCACATACTTTAACTGTCAGGTTTATACTCTCACTGGCACCTGATGCAGCCCACTTTTTAGTTAATTTGCTGGAGATTTTTTATTTTCTAATATAAAACTCTTTGTGAAATGTTTTTCACCCTTGATTAAGCACATTCGGCGTAGAAATAAAATTAAATGAGAAAAAAAGAAAACCTGGCAAAGTATTTAATTAACTGTTTTTACAGTCATTATACAATGGGGACTTAAACTGACTTGAATGTGAACAGGGAATGCAGAACAATGCCCTAAAACACAAAAAGCTATGATTATTCTAGATACTTATCTGCTACTGAGCTGTCAGAAGGAATTAAGATGAATTCCTATAGTCTTAAAATGTTGATACCAGTACGGAAGAGACTAAAATAATTGAACTACTGTAACTGAAGGAATTATTGGTTTAAACATAAAATATCAGATAAGTTATATCATGATACAAAGCCTTATGTTGTTGATATTTTAAGTTTTAAGGCAATTATCTTACAAAAGTAGTATTAGAGTGTTGAAGTATCATTTTCTTCATGTAATATTCTAAAAAATCCCAGTGAATTTATTCCTGCAGAAGTATTCTTGAGTATATCTTGTTCAAATAGAAGCAAAACTATATGCAACAGAAAATATTGATCTTCCCAACAAGTTTTATAAACGAAGAATAGGCCAGGGGTTTTTTTTATCAAATCCTCTTACTTTAATGTCACTATTAATTTATTTGCTTACTTCCCTATATCTTCCATATGTAGTATTCACTACATTCTGCCTAATGAGCGTAAGAAGTTATCACAGAAAGTGTTGTAAATATGAAAACGTGTGGGAAACATTAAAAGTCTAGCAGATGTGGTTGGATAAGTGATCTTCTAACATTTAATTACGGAAACATCTGATTGTCTGCCAGATGATTTTATGCACATTTATAGCTATTCTGATTAATATTGCAGAGCAATTAAAATTGAAAGCTGTCTTTATTACCTAAAGTTTAACAAATACCTCCCAACAAAGTAGTGTCATGTTCCTGAGGTTTGGCTATGTATTGGACAAGCAGGTGAAATCCTCACTGTGGAGGTCTTGGCTTGAGGAGGTTAAGATCTGAGCCAGAGACAATTTAAATCAATACAGAGAATACTATTGACTTCAGAGGGCTCAAGCTTTTGGAAAGCTGCCTGGAGGACCTCAAAGCCATCTAGCTTACCAACAGCTATCCATTTCTCTCCAGGCGGAGGTGGTGTTTTCCTGAAGAACTATCTAGCTGGTGCTCGTGAACCAGCTGGCACTGAGATTGCCTGACAGTCTTCTTGCGCAGAGAATAAAAACAAATATATAAAAAACCTGCTGGATTTCTTGACTGACTTTTCATACCTCAAGTTACAAAGGTTTTTCAGTTATCTGAAACCCTCACATAGTTTGACCTTACTGCTTTTTGTCTTTAAGGGATTTGTTCTGGTCATGTCAAATTGCTTAATTCTTACATATAATACATAGATTAAAATGACTTAGCCTGGAAAAAGGTATGTTAGCCACAGTTAAAATATGTGGTAGCATAAATAATTTATTTGGGAATGTTCCTGGAATCAGGCCAAGATTAAGATTTCTGCCCTTATAAAATATGTTATCAAATAGCAATAATCTTAATTTTATAGTTGTTCTGAAGAGTATAAGGAAAACTGCCCTAAATCCAACATTACAGGGTAAGTAGCTTATGTCAGCTATTGGTGTGTGACCAGAACAAAAGTACAGAGGGCAAGTCGCTCTGTAGACACTGCAAATTATCCTGTTTAAATAATTATCTCAAATTGTACAGTATTGTAGCAAGATAAAAGTATAAATCTTCTTTCTATAAAGTGTTTAAGGTCTTTAAGCATTTAAAAATAAATTCTTGTCTTTGCTATAGCCTGCATCTCGTGTCTATACTCTGATTTTTAGCATAATAAAATATAGTTACATGGAACGCTAAAAGCAAATTTACAGATGGAAAGGGAGTAAACATAGTGACAGATCTGACAAAAGCAATAGCTATCTTCAAAATTGGCAACATAAAATATGTTGAGAGTTAATGTTTCAGTAGATGCAGTAAGGCTCCATTGTAAAGCAATCTACAGAAAATATATGCTATAGAAGTCCTTATAAGTTTTTAGAAAACCCAAATATGCCACTCATTTACAACATAAAAAGTAAAATGAGGAAAGCTAATTGCATTTTAGTTAACCAGCATTAAGCAAGGAAGTAGGTAGAAGAGAAAGCACTGTAAAATAAAGCTGTGAAAATCCTGGAATGAAGTAAATCATACACAGGTCAATGAACTAAAGCAAGCTATCTTCAACATTTACTTCCACAATGTTTATATTTTTAAGGTTTTTCTTCCTGTGCCATGGTTCAGCTATGCTACAGCTGCAGGAGTACATGCTGTAACCACTGAAAAAATCTGTCCCTGTACTCTGCATCCCTTGTTTAATAGCATATAGCCAAAGTTCATATACAACATAGGTCCTACAGGTTATGTGTCTGGGTGTGTTAGCTATTGATAAATGTTGATTTTTGCTTGACACTGTTTATATTGGCACTTGCATGAAGCTGTGAGCCACAATCCAGCTAGCCTACAGTCCAGCTGCAAATGGCTAGGTATTAAATACTGCCTATCTGAACAACTCTGACATGGAAAACAATATTTGAATTATTTCTCATTCATCTTCAGGATATAGCGATTGCAAACCATTTCTGTGTCATCTTTGTTTATACGTCTTGCAGAGAGATTCAGCTGCATCATTTTCATCAGTGGTTAATGAACTGCTGTGCAGTCTACCAGCTTTTAGATTCCTCTTTTGTCTCTGAAGGCATTGTACTGCATTTCTCATTTTCTTTTCTTATTTGTAAAAACAAGAACTATTGCAGCCAGAACTATGAATTATATAGGTGAAACCTGGATTGCTTTTTCAAATCTGCTCAAGATATGAGAAATTAATTTTCTTTTTTATGTGCCTGTTTCCATTTCTTTACTTTGTCTGTCTTGTCAATGGGGGTTCTAAGCTACCAGAACAGCCATACTCCTATGGGTCATACGTATACCAGCATTTAGACCAATAAATTTAAACATCTGAATTGACAACACAATTAACAAACACTGAAAAAGCTATAAGTGTAAGAGAAAGAAAGGTTAAATATGGACACAACCTAGAAATCTCTTAGCAACAAGCTTATTTCATTTTAGCTGAAGGCCTATTTTTTCTTCATGGAATTTATTTACTGTTGTTAAGCTGATATGAAAACTGCTTAGAAGAGTTTTAAAAATTTTTCCTCAGTTTTGACAGTTATAAGACAAAACCAATAGAAATAAAAGAGTCACAGTGCAAAACTGAGAAAAAAGAAAAAGGAAAAGTACATGGACTGTAGTCAATCCTTGAGCAATAACTGTACTTTGAGTAGAACTTCATGAAAAATATTTTAAATAACTATTCTAACACCAAAATATTCAATATAAAGATCTAAAAATTCAGGCATTAAATGGCTGAACTCCAAAAGTAAGCATAGATGATTAAGTCCTGCAGTGACCAAGTGGTTGTAGACTCATAAGAGGAAATACATGTCGATGAGAGTAATTACAGCCTAGTGTTGGTGTAGTTGATATGTCTGCATTCCAAAGCCACAGATATTTTAAATACCACTTTAAAGGAGTAGTGCTGAGTAATTTTCTCATATAATTAATTATGTGGTTATGTAAATTAGTTGTAACAACAGGAATCAAAAATATCAGAACAATTTAATTACTACATGGTGAAGCATATCTTAACTGTAAATGAGTCTCTCTCATCAAACTGTTTCAGCAATTGTTTGGCTTTGTAAAGCAGTGTTTCTGCAAAAAGAGAAAAAGGCAGAGGCATTTGAGGTTGAATCAGATTGGAGAAAACCCCAATGCTTTAGATTTTCTCCTAATCTCAGAGAGAAGCTGTTGGATAAATTTCAAACACACATGCTGAAGTCCTTTGCTTGTAAGTCCTATAAGCAGGCATGCGCTAAAATCCCATGGCATTCTAAATTAATGCCACTAATAATTTTTATATAAACCCTTTGATCTGTTTTTTAGCATGCACTTTTGACACACAGCTTTAGAGACTTAAGACCCAGATCGTGTCTTGCCCGTTTTCACTAATTTCAAGTAACAGTACAATGCTATAATGAACCCACACAAAGAATATTATATGAGGAGAAGTGGTGAACTCATTATGGTGACCCACACTAGGATGGAGCTAGGCCCACGCAGCACAAGTGAGGTTTGTGCAGCCAGCTCCTGCCCCAGACAGCCCTACCACTAGTCCTGTGTCTTGCTCTTACGTACAGTGTTATACCACATCCTCCCTTCCACTCTGTGATGCCACATAGGGATTTCTGGCCCTGTTTCTGAGCGGTATACTCTCTCTGTTCAGTAGGAGTCTACAGCGCTGTGCTGCTGCCTAACTGAAACTCAGAGACGCCCCATTAGCACCCTCCTAGAAATAAGTGGGTGCACCCAAGGGCACCCATCTGTGGACAGATTTCTGGTCTGCAACCTACCCATTCACCCACTGACAGCCTCTTCCCAGCACACAATCCACAAAGTCTCCCGCTTTGGAAGATAATAAATCAATTTCCCACACTCATTTAGTATCTTCTGCAAGTCCAGTGGCAGAGATAATTCCTTGGGTTACACTGGGAGTGGCCTGCCCCACTTTGAAAACTTACTGTAAAGGAAACAGTTGTTTTAGAAGAAAAATGAGATGCTGCTCAGCCACAATATTCTTTGGCCATGTGATTTGTTTCATAGCTGTGCTGGTGTTCCATTTTCCAAAAAAGAAAAATTTGGGTGTAAGCCCACCTTAGAGTACCTGTTTTGAAAGTTTTGTGAGATTTTTTTCATTCTGCTGACTCTACATTTCTGCCATAAAGGTGAATTTTATGCCATGTCAATGGGGTCCGAGTCCAGTAGAGTATTTAATCACCTGAATAACTCTAATTACATAAGTGCCTCTACTGAAATCAATACCATTCCTCAAACACTTAAAATGTACCCCTACTGAAGTGCTTTCTTGGATTAGGGCCTAAAATACTGTCATTAGAAAATCTGTTTCTTTGTATTTCAGAGAAATGTAATAATAAAGGGGTATTTCTGGAAAACTTTCGTATCTCAGATGCATGCTCATTTCATAGGGCCAGACTGAGTCAACAGATAACATTAATAAAAATTATAAACAAACAACATGTAATTTAATATGTTTACTGATTCCCTTTAAATAATTTGCAAAGCTTGTTTTCATTACAGATGTGGACATATTTAATATTTTTTCTACATAGTCTTGTATTAATTAAGATTAATTAGAATGGAGTTTTATACAGACTTCATTCAGACCTGAACTGAATGATACAGTTTACTGTTATTGCCAGTTTTGTGAGAACAACTGTGTTTGGCTGAAAGACAGTATAACAAATACTTATATCTCAGCTAATTTTAATTTCAGTAAATCTGAGGACCCCTTATTTTGCATTGCGTTGATGTGTTATTCGGAATATTTTATGATACTAAGCCAAAAAAGATGTAGAAATGTAATTTTTGTGTGTCAGCATGCTTTCTCTTAATTGTCCTTGTGATCAATATTATATGCTATTGCCTATTTTCCCAAAATAGTGATTATCAATGTCAGTTATATTGCTGTCTTTCAATTTGTCTCTAAGTGCTATTCAAATCTTACTGTAATTGTTTTCTGGAAGTAATGTCAAGCTAACAAATCTAAATCTCTAAGACTCCTCTTATTGGGACTTTTAATGTAACAGTAAAATGTGTGCCTCTCCCCTCCAACTTTCTGAAGTTTTTCTGTAATTCCAAGATTTGTTATAGTTATTATTGTTAGAGATGACTCAGTTAATTCTTTCAATAATCTTGAATGAGAATTCTCATCTTTTGGTGTTATCTGTAACACTGATGAAATAGAAAATATTTCATGACTGCTGTAAAAACAGGAATAGTTCCTAAGTTAAAAGGAAAAACTGGTCCTGAAGTTCAGCTTCACAGTATTTTTAACAAATGCGTTAACAATGATAGGGAAAAATAAGTTTGTATGCATTAATGAAAATTTTGTAACATGTCCATATGTGAAATACTTTCCAGTATTTTACTAATTTCATGAAGTAGTTTACTTATTACTAATTTAAATCTTAATCTTAGTTGTTCTTCATAATTACATTTAAGCTAGACAATATAAAATTGATATATCAGTAAATTCTAAAGGAAGGGATTTGTAACATGATTTCCTTCTATTTCCAGTGTCATAAGTAATACTGTTTTGTTTACGCTTTCAAGGTATGACACTATAGGGAAGAATGACTTTAAGTACTTCTAGTAAGATATTGAGGTATGCTATGACATAAACATCTAATGAGGAAGGATTATGCTGAGGTTTTAACAGATTGACAAAATTGGGTTTTATAGCTGCACACATGCTTCTTGAAAGCAGGAAAGGCAATCTACCCTCCACTGTGACTATTTATTAACTTTTTAATTGTCTTGGACTAGTTCTGTACAAGAAACCATTAAATCATTGTTGAAAAGAAAGGATGTGCATGGTGGGTGAGAGCATCTGTGTTGTTAATTTCTAAGTAAATAAATTGCACTTATTCAAACACTATTTCTAACACCTGTTCAAAAGCCATTTAAGTTAATATATTCTTGGTCAGTTACTTTTACTTTTTAAGCAGCCATTGCTGGAATGGATTACTGAGATGAACAAAGAAGCGATCCTATAGTCACAACTGTCCTCAAGTTTATGGTAGGAATACTCAGAGACAGGTGTTTAGATTTAATTCCCTAGAAATAAGATTTGTCTTTGAATGAAAAAATACAGCTTTTGAGGAAAAGTTCATTAAAAATAGTAGGTTCTTATGTTTTGTTTTAGTAGGTGTAAAAAGACTTCATAATAAACCTGATATAACAGGAAAAAGTTATTGAAATGTATGTGTTAAAAGTAGTTTGAAGTATACACTCTTCAAATAAAAATTTAAGAATCAGAAATATAAACTTTATGCCTGAACCAATGCTTATGGAAATCAGCTCCCTGTAAAGGAATTTAAGTGCTTATACAACAAAGCTGAATTCCTACATCCTATTAGACTACAAAAGTACAAGGAACTGTAGCTGATTTCAGTATCTCATAGTGTTTTTTCACTTTCCACTTTTCAGTACTTAAAAGAGGCTTATAAGAAAGATGGGGACAGATGTTTTAGTAGGGCCTGTAGCGACAGCACAAGAGGTAAGGGTTTTAAACCAAAAGAGGGTAGGTTTAGATTAGATATCAGGGAGAAATTTTTTACTGTGAGGGTGGCGAGGCAGTGGAACAAATTGCCCAGAAAAGCTGTGGATGCCCCATCCCTGGAAGTGTTCAAGGCCAGGCT
>JAVJGI010000062.1:15599194-15636831 GCA_035590275.1 Ibycter americanus
GCCAGGCTGGATGGGGCTTTGAGCAACCTGGTCTAGTGGAAGGTGTCCCTGCCCATGGCAGGGGGCTTGGAACTAGATGATCTTTAAAGATCCCTTCCAACCCAAACTATTCTATGATTCACTTTTCATGCCTGTATGACTGACACCAGGTTTTGAGAAGAACAGTGACAGGAAGTAAAATTTAACATGGACCAAACCCTGCGTGAAAGATGCAATATATAAATTGCCTGCCTGGGCATCTTTTGCGTTTGCATTTGGGTGGGTTCTAGCTCCTGACATTGCCTCAAACTTCATTTGCCAAACTTCATTTGCTTTTTTAATGTTTTGTTTATTTTCAAATACACTCTAGTG
Source organism: Ibycter americanus (assembly GCA_035590275.1). NCBI lineage: Eukaryota > Metazoa > Chordata > Aves > Falconiformes > Falconidae > Ibycter > Ibycter americanus. The sequence goes on from JAVJGI010000062.1 coordinate 15,599,546, forward strand.
AACATTCTCAAGATAAAATCTGTGATCTTAAAAGTATGTGTAGAATAGACATTAGCTACATCCTGGCCAGCTGATCCTTGCTGCTTCTCACAGTCTTAATATTAACCATGTGAATTTACTTTATCAAAAATGCTTTAATGAAATCTCAAGTATGAGAAAGTGCAGAACTACTCTTCTCTCATGTTCTGTCTTCAGGAAGAGAGTTTCCAAAGCACCTTAAGGACAGGTGCCTGATTTCCACTGACTGCTAATTCCACTTAAACACATGACTACCCCTGATAAAGTATAACTCCCACAGGTACCTTTCATTTAGTCTTACTGAAAGTAACACCACAGGTCATGTATCTAAGTACCTTAGTTTATTAATTGCACTCAAGATTCCTTCCCTGTTGGGTTCTTTTATAAATACTACGTATTTTTACCCTCCTCTGTAGCACAGGCCATTCTCAGATCCTAAGATAATCAGGAATTTTTATCTACCAAATTCTCTGCTGTTGATATATCTAAGATTTTAGTCCATCTCTTGATCGTTATATGTTTTTCTCCCCATGTAATTTATTCTTTTTGGCACAGCTCTTAATTACATGACAGTGTAATGAAAAGATTTCTGAAGGAGATGTGAAGAAAATATTAACTTCTGAAAGAAGCATTTGTTTCATAATCAGCAGCTTTCAGGATTGAGAAAGGAGATGACTGATTCAAGGACTTCAGTAGTTCCTGTCAGGTCTATGTTCCTGTGACTTATGCTGCTTCTAAAATTCGCTGATTCCCACAACGTTTCGCTGGTGAAATACCCACTGTCTTTCTAAGATCTGTTATCACCTTTTATCTGTTTCTGTTGTTGTTTTTTTTAAAAAATCAAAGAATACCATGAGTGTAATCAGATTAATAACTCATAAAGCATATGCTCAAAAATCTTTAAGGAACTGGCAGGAATCCATGTTCACTTTGGAAAGGCCAAAATTCATTACAATCTGTAGACTTTTTTTTTATTATTTCCAATATGGATTATATATTTTACGAAGATTTTACTTAGAATGCTACACCTAAGGTGAAAGTTAGTTGTAGGATGTGTGTGGACAGTAATATGCTAAGTGTCATCTGTCATATCCCAAACCTATATTAACATTCAAATGATCCTTTTCTCCCTGATACTCCCTGGCCATAGAACAATTTATTTTGGTTTGCTTCTTGATTTATCATGTCGTGCTTTCCCACTAGGTAGTTTCAATAATAAAATACAACATACTGGAAAATGAATTCATTTTAACTCTCAAAGGAGTTGCCTGCAAAGCCTGAATGAGTCGTATTGTTTAGGATACCAGTGAGATGTCTTTATACTTGTTCTAAGTGCCTGTTTTTAAGGACAATGCTTGTTCAATATTTTCACCAGCACTATGCTCACTTTTTAAATTAAACATTTCTAACTACATAGCTAAGAGAATACAGAAGTCTTGGCTTTTCAAACTCCAATGTTTTGTGCCATAGAACAACACATTTGAGACACTCTTTAACTAGTCCCATATCTATCAGGGAAACAACCATCCTTGCAGACAATATCAGAAAGTTCTTTTGTTACCTGGCACAAGAGATAAAACTTACTCAACATTGTTTTGTAACTCTGTGTAAATTTATCTTGCACAGACAGACTTCTTACCATTTGCTTCTTAGTTGTTCAGTAAATAAGGAAGTTCAGGTTAGCGTTTCTCTAAAAAAATAAAGTAGAAATCAATTTGGCTAAATATGGACCATGCAAAGAAGTGAAATTTAATAAAATCTCTAGGAAAATGGAGAAGGACAGAGGAGTGAACAAGAAAATTCACTGTTTAGCAAGAAACACATTATTTAATTGAAAGTCCTAGAAAAAGTGGGTCTATTAATAAAATTAACAACAATAATATTGACTAAAAAAATACTTCAGGTAAGTAAGGCTTTTATGAGACAAAAGAAAATAGTCTTTGATCAGTGAGTAAGGAAATACCACTTCCATAAATAAAATCACTGATCATGAAGGGCATATACGAAATATTGGGAAATAAGTGCATAAATGGATACGTTAGAACACCTGAAACAGCAAGCTCAACATGATTTTGTTAACAAAAGAACTCCAGGTTGGCAGGCGCATAAGAATAATTGGATCAGAGAAAGCAAATTAGAATTTGAGGAGCAGATATTCTATATTTTTTAAATTATGGGGGCACAGGTAATTGATTTTTAGTTATGTGGAGTTTTTTGTGTATTTTATCTGTACAAGGTGAATTTCAGTTGAGGGTAAGTTTGCAAATAAACATTTCGTTAGCCTAAATGCAGAAGTTTTACACTAAGTAGAGAAGAATACATGCTTAAGTGAATGTAATTCTGATAATTTATTTGTATATCAAGTTCTCTTACACTACATGTGAATCAAAACCTTGTGGTTAGGCAGAGTTCTATTCAGAATACAAAGCAGGGGGGAAAAAGCTTGCATTTCAGTTGCTATATATATCATTTACTCATGCTGGAACAACATTGTCATGCGGTACAAATTTGAATGATTTTTCCCCCCATCATAATTTCACACTATAATGCCAGCATGATAGACTCATAATGGGCTCCCTATAGACACATATAGAAATCATTTTGTCATGGTTATCTCACCTTGTAACAGCACTGAAAGCAGTTGGTCTCCATGGTCTTGCATTAAACTGTCACATCATTGTTAAAATTCTCTGTTTCAGGAAACAGTGATGGTACATCTTGAGTGCTGTGAAAAATAACTACTTCGCTGTCTGTACTCAGTAGCTCTGTAAAACCAGATTACTTTCTTATTCATGGATGGGAGGGGAAAACATTTTTCAATAGTGATGATAGAGATTAACCATTTTCTTTGCTGGTTTAGCCATCTCAAAATGATTACACCAACATTTTACCACCCCAGTGCTAAATTTTGTGGCAATATTTGTGTTTCTAGGTACCTGTACTTTGGCTTGCCCGTCCTGATTTTCAAACCATTTCAAATGTACTCCAAACTTGCACTTTTTCCTTATGCTTATTTAATTTCTTATACTAAATATAGCTCAGCTACTCCACTCAGAGGACAATTACTTGATTTTTTAAATTCCTAGATATTAATTTCTTGATAATTTTTCTGTGTGTATCCTGACCATAGTTTCACATCAGTTCACTGAGATCCTAGATGGAAGAGAAATTTATTATCCTGTTGCTTCAAGAGAAAAAATTAGACTGACACAAATTGTTTAGCTCTAAGGTCAAATTATTTTTTATTTAATAAAAACTCCCATTTTAATCATACAACTAGAAAGTACTATCTCTAGCAGTACCAGCAAGGTATGTTAACGAGATGGACGACTGTGAGTGCTTCTCTGACAAAATGTATCTGATATACCAAGAGCACAGCTAAGAGCGTTCAAGCAGTTTTCACAGTAGGGGTGCAAAGTGGGCCAGGAGAAGCCTCTGCCAAAACCTATGCAGCAATGGTGGTGAGGCATCATGTGGCACACACTCCAATCTAGGATGGAGCACAGTGCCCAGAACACCAGGAGCCTCAACCCAGACAGAGCTCCAGGGCAAGATGCTGCCATCCAGATCTTGGATGTTAGACAGTGGCCTGTGGCTCCCCAGCATTAGAGCAGGGGACAGCAGTGGGGAGCTGCTTCCATCCTGCAAGGGATGAAGACACCTATTTGCTCACCTGGTTTGATGTCCATGGAGGTGTATTGCTGTCCGGACACTTGGACCCAGAATGTTGTGAAAAGACTGCTGAGTCATGACTGGGCCTCAGGACATTGCATCTGCTGCTCGTCTACGTGGGCACCAGCAATGTCAGGGAGACCTTGAGAGAACTAAGTGCAACTATGTGGCCCTGGAGGAGAGCATCTGAGGCATAGGGAGACCGGTGGCTGTCTCCTTGATCTTGCTGGTGAAGGAGTAAGTCTTGAGGAGGAGTAGATGGAACCAAGAGATGTTCTGACTGGGTATAAGGAAAACCTTTTCAACATGAGGACCGTCAAGAAGTGGAACACACTACCCGAAGAGGTCACACATTCTCCATTCTTGGAAGTTTTCAAGACAAGACTGGATAAAGCCCTGAGCAACCTTACCTGATTTCATAGTTGACTGTGATCTGAAGAGGCAGTTGGACCAGGTGATTGCCTGAAATCCACTCTCTCCTGATTTATTCTATGATTCTGTGATTCTACGATAATTGGGTTAAAGACAGATGATAATTCAGTTTTCCTATTTTATTTCAATACATTATTTTGTTTTCAAAATACAGAAAAATACATGTCTGAACTATCATCTTCATATTTCTCTATGACTAAATTTGTAGTACTTAAAATATTTCTGCCATTTATTAATTTATTGGATTTTGAACCATCACAGTATATGCTATGTTTTTTATTTTTGATACCCCATACTCTCACCTTAGGCTTAGACTATAAATTATTTGGGGTGTTGATAGCATCTTTGGCTTGTAAGTCTTTAGGGCAGTTAGTTGCAGGACCATATATGAACTGGCATATAACTAGCAGAAGAAATTAAAACATAATAAACTACATTCCTCTCTGATAAATGCATTTCTAACACGTCAAAACCACTCAAGAAAAATGCCCTTCAACCACCCCCTTAATTCTTCTGGAAAAGCACAATGAATCATTGAGTTTACTCAGACTGTTAGCCACTTTGATTTCTTAAGGACCCAAAAGAGAACAAATTATGAATTCAGTATTAGAGTACCCTCTAGAATAAAATAACTAATATATTATTATGTTTCTTAGAATTACTTCATCACCACTCAAGTTTAATTAGAATTAGTAGTACAGCTGGAAACAGAATGGTGGTTCTTTGACAACTTGTAAAACTCTCATTTAATTGCTGTGGTTGGCAAAATTCTAGTCACAGTAAGAGCAGTAAGAATTCATTAGAAAATATACAAAGAATGTTTTTGTGATTAGTATTTTTTTAATCTTATTATTTATATCTCTTGTGCTACACTATTTATTTGGAAATTTAATGAAATCCCCAAATATAAAGCCGAACTTCCTGATGTCAACAACTCACTCAGTGATGGAAAAACAAAACACAGACCACAAGAAATGGGTTCCAAACCCAGACCTATCATTACAGTGAAATGTAACGAAACTTACCTTGTTTAGTACACGGTAGTCAATATGTATTGCAAGGGTCTGCCTCTGTGGGTCCATCACCACTAATAAGTATAACACTCTACATCTGTTCTGAAGTAATAGTGAGAGATAAGAATTTCAAGAAGACCTTATTCTTGTCACATGCTTAGGAGGACAATAAGAAAAACACATCCATCAGAGACCTTCTTGCCACCTTTCCATATTTAAAGGGGATTTATAAGAGATGAAGAGAGAGTTTTTCCATGGCCTGTAGCGACAGGACAAGGGACAACAGTTTTAATCTGGAAGAGGGTAGGTTTAGATTGGACAAAAGGATATTTTTTATGATGAGGATGGTGAGACACTGGAGCAGTTCACCCAGAAATATTGTGGATGCTCCATCAATGGAAGTGTTCAAGGTCAGACTGGATGGGGCTTTGAGCAACCCAGTCTAGCAAAAGATGCCTGCCCATGGCAGAGGGATTTGACTAGGTGATTTTTAGAAGATCTTTGCAACCCAAACCATTCTACGATTCTGTAATTCTTTGATTCTATGATCCAAACATGCGGTAATACCCATCAAGACCAATGATGACAGCCAAGCAGTTTATGATCAGTTCACGACCAGCTATATTCGGGTTGATCTGTTTTATCAGCATGGAAATAAGTGTGTCTCATGCAACACAATCCCCAAAACCTTACAGATAATAGTACTGCTTAGTACTTAATAGTACTTCTCTAGTTAGCTTAAAACAGCATTTTAGATATAAATTTGCTATCTAGTATACTCCTTGCTTATAAATAAAGTGACATTCTCTGTCAATGGAACTCACATATTTACAGTCTCTTCAAAACTTCTTTGATGCCAATGAAAGCAATGTCATGGGCAAACAGTGTAAATGAGAGCCCATAGTAGATCTGGATAATGGGGTTATTTAAGGACAAACCAGATTAGAGCTCTTACCATACTTGGTTATCCCACATACTCACCCACTTGCACCCCTTCAGCACTACATTTAGCATGTTTTGATTTTGTGGGAAGCTCAAGTAGAAAGTCATACTTTCAAAGTTATCAGCCTTGGGTATTACCACTCACAGTCCCTGTGCATCCCCAGGCATTGGTTTCCACACATCTCTCATCTCCAGGCTCTTCCTACACTTCCAGGATCTTTTCTCCAGCCAAGATCTTCACCTCTTTCTTTACCACCCCCCTTCTCTACAAGAGCACTTCTTGTTTTCAGGAGCTTACGTTTTTTAGCACCAGCTCTTCTGTCTGAAACCCCAGCCCCTCAGTTCTCCCAATTTAAATAGACTTTGCGCAAAAACACAACAGGTGATCAGATGAGTGATGCTGTCTCATATCTCTTCATTAACTGGAAGATTCAAGACATGCAATTTTTATTTGGTCCAGGTGTTACCAAAATTTACAAGAAGGCCACACAATCACTGTAGCTAACAAGTTGCAGGCTTCTGCTTGAGATATTTACCCACACCCACACTTATCTGCTGTCTGCTAGCATTTACAATGTAACTTTTTTTTTCTTCCTCAGACAATCACATTAAGGATTTCTATTTGTGATAAAAGGTTATCAAATTTCAAGGATGTCAATTCAACCAGCTTCACTGTGACTCATATTCAGCATTGTAAATTATGTGAAATTAGGGAGCTTTCATTAATTCCTTATATGATAGAATTTGTGAAGACTTTACCAGCAAAAGGCAAAAATTAACATTCAAGTCCTAGTTCAAATGTTACATACTCTGAGCTCTTTGTCATTTAGATTTAAGGTTAGTCTCCAGGCTATTTCTAAACTTATGTTTGAGTTTTTCCTAGGGTAAAATTGTGTCTTGAATACTTCGCTTATAAGGACAGCTAATTTAAACAGACTTATGAATCTAAGGAGTTATAGAATTATCAATATTCTGTTGAATTATTTAAAATAAATTAACAATGCTCTGTGTCCCCTGAGATATTTATCTGGAAAAATGGCATTGGTGTTGTGCATCTGCTGAGCAATGAGCATATCAGTTATATGCATGAGAATGTTAGTGTCTTGGATAGAAAAGTTCCCATCTGGTTATTAGAGTCCAGATGTACAACTATTATTTCTAATGCCATTTTCCCATTCTAGTCCTTTTATCATTAATTAATCAATCCAGAATATTTTTGTTTGATTTCAGTTTAAAACCTGTCAGAAAAATAAACATAGAATAAGACATTACTACAAAAACCAGAACAGCCACAATAAAAAAGGAAAGAGAAACCCAAACAAAAGAATGCCAAGCAAAACCAGGTCTTTAAATCCTTGTAAATATACTGCCTTTAATACATACACACCAGGGAAAATTTTGGCTACATAGATGTGTTTTATTTTCTTACAACTTCCTGCACACAACTTCCTAAGCTATTCTTTTTATTCAAGCTGTAAATCTTATTATTCTTTTCAGTCAGGCTGTAAGTCCTGAAAATCAAAAATGCAGGAAGAGGTTCCTCAGGCTTAGAGATATAAATGAAACAATAGCTGCCCCTGTGCTGACTGTGGTATCAGGTATGTTCAGCATCTTGCTTGGAACAGCTTTTTTTCTGTGGGAAGTACCCAGGTACTGTTCATGAGTCCTTAGTTTTGATGTGGCTTTATAAATTTGTCTTCAGTAATGACATCGTCTCAAAAAGACAGATAGTAATGTGAAAAAGGAAAAAAAAAATGCTGTTCTGAACAGGAATAGAAGAAACCACTCTGATGCTTTTCATCTTTAAACAAAAATTTCACAGGGCATTTGAAAATTAGAATAGGTTGAAAGAAAAACCTGGAAGATCTCCTGCTGTAGCACAAGTAAAATCAGTAAGCCTCAGCTTGCACAGTTTTTATACAATCATCCTGTCAGGGGGTATGGTTTTCTATTCAGGCCCATGCTATGGTTTGTGTGACTAGCATTTCCCACATACAAGTGTGTCTTTATTTTCCTCTGCAAGGGCAAATCATACAGGGATTTTTTAAAATAATTGAATACATGTACTCTCTGCTATATGTTTGTTCTTAATTTCTATTGAAATTTGTTCAGTAGTCTTGAACTGGCTGTCAAGAAAGCTTTATCTCCTGTACAAATAATTTTAACCCATGTACTAGACAATTCTAATATCTGTTCTCTCCTTGTTCTGAAGTTTTCTGATACTTTGCTATCCTAGGCTCAGAGTACTAAGTGCTTAAAAAATAAAAAAAATGACATGAAATCCTATAGGGATACAGGGTGGTTTGCAGAAGACAAGATAACCCAGTTATGGATATCCCCCTTCCCCTCCCAACCCTATGGAGTTAGTAATGGCTTAACCCTGAACACCCAGAGATGTAAAACAAATTATCTGGATACAGATTTAGAAAACTGAAACATCTGGGAGGTAAGATTCTGTTCCTTAATGCTTCTAGCTTAATCTCTAGTATTCCATTCATTTGTTTTAGATTAGTACTGTAACCAAAAAGTTAAGTATGTTTGGTGGGGATACCCTCAGGTGGAATAATTCATCCTATGAAGGTCAGTGGAATTTTGTAAAGGAGAATGGTTTGCCCATATTGTATCTCTTATACGACTGGGAACTTTATTATTTCCTTGTTAATACTTCAATGTGCTGATTATGTATATACCCACAAACTGTATTACAAGAACGATTAAGGTTTCAAAATCTCAAAAAGCCAGAATTAATGCTGTCGGTATGATTTCCTGTTCTCTTTCTCTTTCTCTCTGTGCAAATCCATTATAATCTGAAGTTGCATAATTTCTTTCTGCTTCTGTATGCACAATATGTTTAACCCAGGAGTAGATATTCCTCCACATATTCTCCAATATTCTTAGGTGTCAGTTAAGTTTCAGGATACTACGGATGTCTTCTGTTTACAGGATTATTTAAGATTTTAGATGAAGAGGTAATAGCTACTTGCTCTGTTTTTCCCTGGACTCTAACAGTTGAGGAGACTTCTTTATTATGAAAAATATTTGGTGCAGTGCTAATTCTATCATAAATATAATATTGATTTTTGGAAAAATATTTTCTGTTATCACAGTCAGGCTGCTGATATATGTTGTTAATACAAAGCTGGAATGGTATCATGTGAAAATTGTCATGTGAGCAATTTTTAATCCTCTCATTAATACCCAATACTATCACAATTCATTTACGCAGATTTAAGAAGCTCATAGGAGATGATGAGTACTTCTGTGAAAAGATCTAATGAATACATGTATGCAGCAAGTAGCAGTAGCAAATCTAACTTTTGCATTCATATAATATTTTGGATGCATTTTCATTTGAATCTAATGTTAATATTAATTTAAGTAATTTAATAAGATTGGTGAATAATGAAATAAGTTTTATTTCCCTCACTGCGTTGTTATATTTAGTCTCCAGTACAAGAAAAATAGTGACATAGTAGAGTTAGTCCAACAGAGAGACAGTGAGATGGTTAAGGGGCTGGTGCCAGTTGTACATGGAGAGACCAGAGAGACCGGGAGAACTGGATCTGTTCAACATAAAGAGGAAAAGAGTTAGTGGGATTTTACTGCTGTCTACAAGCACCTAACGGGAGGCTGTGGAGAAGGCAGAGCCAGTCTTTTCAGAAGTGTTGTTAAAATAAAATGAGGGGGGAGGGGGGCAGGAAGGGGGGAGAAATCTCAAGTATGCATGACTAGAAGAGACTTTCTGAACTAATAATTCCAGTCTCTGGTGATAACCAAACTTCTCACAATCTGTTTTCCTGCAGTAATCAAGTTCTGACTTTATGCAACTACTACTGTAAAAATTACTTTTCAGAGTCAGTGAGCTTTCTTCCTAACCATTCCAACTGGAAGATTATTCCAGAATCTCACTGCCCTCTGCTGATTAAGGTTTTCTACCATGTAATTTCAATTTGTTTGTGAAAAAATCAGTATCAATTTGTACCTGTGATACTTATCCTTTAACTTAAATAGTGTTTCACTTTTTTTTCTTTTTTTTTCTTTTTTTTGTGTGTGATTTTTCTCATTGACAGATTTAGGAGAAACATTCATATGTCCTTTCAGCCTACATTTTGCTACACTAGACAACCGAAACTTTCTGAGTCTTCTTTTGTGTGACAGGCTCTGTCTTTCCTGGTCATTCTACTAGTCGTTTTCACGTGCTTTTTTATTATAGAATCATAGAACAGCCCAGGTTGGAAGGGACATCAGAAGACCATTTAGTCCAACTTTCATGGGAAACAGAGCCCAGATGAGATTATCTAGCACCCTGTTCAGTCACATCTTGAAATCTTCCAGTGATAGGGATTCTACCATAACCCTGGGGAGGTTGTTCCAGTGAATGTTCTTACCGTCAAAATTTTCTTTCTTACATCTTCTTGAAAAGCAGTGATTTCTTCTAATGAGATCCTTCCTTTATTTTGCCAATATAAATTTAAAGTAGAAAATACTGTGCCAGTCCTCTGGCTTTCTATTCAACCATTTCTGTGGGTTGAATTATTGTTCCTTTGTTCTCAGAGGAAGCTTTTGATAGTAATGATCTTGCTTTGGAACTAAGATATAAAAAAATATGTGATCTCAACAAGGACAATTCACACATGATTGCTAGAGGTGTAGAAAGTTCAGTTTCCAAATGCACCTTATTTTTCAGTGCATAACCTGTGTGCAAGATATTCACATATAACCTACTTTAATATCTGACTTAGTTTGACATTTTAAGAGTTAAGACTTTAAAGACTGTAACATAAAATGTTTTTCACTTTTATGCTTTCATCCTTGGAAAATGTCTAGGAGCCTTACCACTTTATAAAACTATTACTTTGATGCCAAGGGTCTGAAATCAAACTCCCATGAGGTTGATCCTAGACCATGTTTGTGTTAGTGTAATTTAATAGAAATTAATGGAGTCAGACAAAAGATAGACATATATTGTTTCCTTTTTCAAATAGGTGCATTATTAAATATAAAATTTAATAGCAAAGGTTTCTTGCATTAGTAAGTAAGGATGTAATCTAATAGATTTAACCATCCAGGCAGTTCTTGTTAAGCAGGATGCCCACAGGGCTCAGGAAGTGTCTTTCATTTCTCTGATGTATTCATATAGCAGATCACTTTTTCTGTGGTTGTGGCTTTTCTGTTAAGAATGAGAAGGAAATATTTAGACCTATTTTTTAGGTGGAATCATAATTCTTGAGTATCAAATATTAAAAGCATTTTCATTCCATATTTTCTATTGAAACGACCGCATTTTTTAGATTTGACCCACAGTTTCTTGGATTATTTATAACAAACGGAAAATATTTTTTCCTTTTATGACTTATTTCTTAACATTAGTATCTGAAAAACAAAATAATGCTGAGGTTTTGACATATGAAACATGGTTATGAGTCAGCTGACTGCTTATGTCTTCACAGAATATCTACTATTCTACAAAAATGGCTATTTTTTAAACAACTTCATATATGTAAAAGACACTTTCAAGCAACATTGCTTTCACAAAATTGCTCCCGGTGAATCTTATTCCTTTTCTTGACTACTTATGCTTTATTTTACCTTTCCATTAGCTAAGAAAACGATGACTAGTACCAGTGGAAACAGAGATCTCATCCCCTTCTTGAGGATGAAGTGTAAATAAAGAGTTATAAAGCCTGAGAGCTGAAACTAATTACTTCGGTGTAAGAGTATATTGGCAAAAATAAAAAAAAAAAAACAAAAAAACCCCTATATCTTTAGTAAAAAATGATGCTATATTTTTCCATACCTGCAGCCCCAGAAATTGTCAGTTACCAATTCTTTCCTTGCAATAATTGAAGTAAATGTAATATTTTTAATTCATCTTTCACAGGTATTTTACCCTTGAGTTTACAGTGTAGAGAAAAGTTGTGTAGCAGCTGCATCGACTGTTACATGCTCTGATGATAGCTGTTTGCCACTCAGTGAAGGCAATGTCAAAATATTTATGCAGATCATAAGTTCTTTAACCACTTTTTATGCTAATACAACCCCCCTGTTTTATGATCAAGCGCTGGATTACAGTGTGTATTATACTATACCACACCATATCATACTATATGTTATATTACATTATATTTATTATATTTATTATATTTTATATTTATTATATTATACTGGGGGTATTATAAATTAGCCAATTTATTATTGGCTATAAATATTTATTGGTCGAATAAATTTTAAAAGCCACAGATTACAATACATTTTTAGATAGAAGATTCCCATAAATGTGCTCTCAACTGCATGAAAGTACTTATGGGACACATGTCTTTTCACGGGTCTGCATGGAAATATTTATTCGTGGGGGAGGTGTCTCCTTGATAGCACTTATCATTGGCTGATGGAAAGAGGAGTTGGATGGATGAAGGGACAGAATTCTTTGCTAGTTCATAGAGCATAGGGTTGGGGCTGCTAAAGTCATCGTACGGGATAAGAGGGTTGAGAATGAAGATTTGGAGTACTTGCACAGAGGAAAGGCAAACATTTGTTATAGCAGCATGTGTGAGGAGGGGAACAAAATATGTATTCTGCATCTGCATGTGAGCCAAAAAACAGCTGGTAGTTACTGTCAGTGCCACTAGTACATATGATATTTGAATAAATGAAGTTCTATTTTATAACTTCCTTAATACAACATGGTCATTGCTACTGCAGTATTGATGTTTGATAACATTAAAAAGCCTCCTTTAAAATACATCAATAAACTTATAACCACTGCAAGAATGAAAATTATGTTTAATTCCCTAAAGTCAGTTAATCTGAATACAAAGTTACTGTGGTTTTGTGCTTGTAAATTCTGCCTTCTTCATATTCATGATTTATGGTTTTGTGGTTTTTTTTGGTAAAGAAACATCATGTTGACTACTCAGCCCTGGTAAGGCCACTCCTGGAGTACGGTGTCCAGTTCTGGGCTCCTCAGTACAAGAGAAACATGGAACTACTGCAGACAGCCTAATAAAGGGCCACAAAGATGACTAAGGAACTAGAGCATCATGCCTATAAGGAAATGTTGAGAGAGCTGGGATTGTTCAGTCTGGAGAAGAGAAGGCTCAGGGTGGTTCTAATCAGCGTATATAAGTACCTGAAGGGAGGGTGCAAAGACAGAGCCAGACTCTTTTCAGCAGTGCCCAGTGACAGGACCAGAGGCAATGGGCACACACTGAAACACAGGAGGTGCCATCGGAACATCAGGAAACACTATTTTGCTGTGAGGGTGACTGAGTACTAGCACAGGCTGCCCAGAGAAGTTGTGGAGTCTCCATCCTTGGAGTTATCCGAAAGCTGTCTGGACATGATCCTGGGCAATCAGATCCAGGTGATGCTGTTTGAGCAGAGGCTTTGGACCAGATGATTTCCAGAGGTCCCTTACAACCTCAACCTTTCTGTAATTCTGAGATTTTGACTGTGCAATCATAGGCTATGCATAGTCTTGACTTTGCTGACATATTTGTACAGCAAAGCACTGGCATGGATGCATTCATATCAAAAAGCTGCATGCTTCATTCCTATGGCCTTTAGAGGTGGGAAGAAAAGGGGTTGATCTCCACTGCCTCAAGTTTGATTCTTAATGTTCCTTGCATTTTGCACAGAGTAATTTTCTCTTTTCACATTTCTACTTGTAGTAGTCTTATGACCATTATCAAGTTACCTTAGTTTTCCAAATCTGAATTGTTTGGTGACACTCATAAAATGTAAAATAGGAATATTTTCTACACGTTATCATCTTTGAATTATCATTCATATTCTTATACCTACAAACTTTAACTAGATATTTTGTTGTACAGTTCCATTACCATAAACTAATTAAATGCAAATATATTTCCCCTTACACAGCATTTCATGTACTATCCCACTAGCAAAGATTTTATGTTCTACGTTAACAGTCATGCACATTCCTTTTCATATTATCATGTGTATGGAACTAATGAAACTTGTATGGTATCCCAGTTAAAATCGTATCAAGCTGGTACAATTTCAAGTATGCAGATATATTTATATTTTAGTTGACTAATTTCTTCTATTTTCTTCTCTAACTTAACTATATTAAAAATAGATAATTAAACGTGAATACATGGATTATAACGTAGTTAAAAACATCCCTCCAGTCATTCTTGATTTAAAAATAATGCAGTTTAAGCTTAGTCTTCTTCATGTTCTTCCAGCACATTAAGATAGCTAATTGATGTTTGTGAAAGAGGCATCATTTGTTGGCATTCTGATGAGCAAGAAATAAACATAATCAAAGTACATTATATTATATTGAAGATTAATCATCTACTTCAACGGAAACAAATTAAGATAAATACAAATTACATTTAAAATGTTTTCTGTCTGCAGAACAAATTCTCTTAAAAATGTGACAAGGAAGAGACAAAGAAAGAAAAAATCTATCAATATTTTTCCCTTTAAATCATTCAGAGTGCATAATTCACACAGCAAACACCAAACAATTCTATTAAAGACAGATTGAAGTTATGCATTTAATTTCTTCCTTCCCAGTCCTGAGGTTTGTAATATACCAAGGGCAGATCTGAACAGCTGCATGAAGTGAACTATATAACGAAAATCTTTAAAAAACAGGCTTTGTTATCTGCAGCTCTGTATTTGCCCCTATGATATTTCCCCTTGCCTACTAGTCCTCCTGTAACAAATATCCTCAAAATGTCAGGAACAGATGCTGGACATTTACATCCCACCTGAGAAAGAGTGTCCCTGCCATGACTTGTCACAGGGAGTTGTGGCAACATCCCAACCACACATGTTGAGCGCTGGGAGCTCTTGAGTCAATATTTCTCAGATTTCAGACTGTCTCCAATGGTAGGACTGTTGTCCATGGTAGGATCAAAATGTATGGGTTTCTTTCTGATTCTGAAAGGGCATCAGTAGTTCCTAAAACATTTTCACAATATTAGCAAAAACTATAAAAATGTTAAGTATTCATTTAAAAAATGACCTAATACACTTGTCAGTAGCTCTGTTAAGAAGCTCTCTACAAAGCGTTGTTTTTTGGAGATAATTTCTAAAATAGGGAATGCTGATAAAGACGAGAATAGCACTGAAAAGCATTTTTTTCCATTTTTAAGAATGAGGTGCTTTCCACTGTGCTTGTTAATTTTATGTCCTTTAAAACAAAACAAAACTTGTTTGGGCCAGACCAGGTTACAGATAACTAGGTTTTCAATCTGAATTAGTTTCCATCTGGTTAGCTAGTTCACAGTTAAATTTAAGGATGTGTTAGAAGATAACATTTTCAAAAGGATGGAACTACTAGGAGAAAATAATTCTAACTAGTTAAAACTCTAAAAATTGTCCTGTAACAACTACATTAAGGTAGGTTGGCAGCTATGCCTAACTACCTTTATTTCCCTAAATGTCAAAATTTTAAAAAACAGAGGCAAAAGGAATTTGTCCTGTAGTTTTTTAACACATTCGCATGCAAAACAGCTTTTTAATTATAATTTCTTCTGCTCTCATTTTACATTTTAGATGTATAAAGTATCAGCTCATTTCAGTGGTTTTAGTATTTTGCATTTTTTTTTCAAGTTTCTTCAGTATTATCGTCAAAACAAGTTAAAATATATAGATCTTGGTTCACACTATAGGCCCTTTAGAACACTTCTTTATTATATTTCAGATTAAATCTTGCATGTTTGTTTGCTATTCATGGGAATACTAATTTATCTTGTATTCATCTGGCATATATAAGTTAGGAGCAAGTGGTTTAGCTCTGCCCTGTTTTCCCACAATGAAAGCTAATTGAGATTTTTTGTTGTTTTGTAGATCTGCCAAACCAAATTTCTGGCTCCATGTTCCTAGGCTGAACAGTAAGGCCGTTTAATGCCTTCCACTGTTTCCAGCTTTAGCCATGCAGCCATATACTTAAAATTGTCACAAAGTGGAATATGAGCTAAGTTGAAGCTTGAGCGGCTCAAAGCTTATGCGATAATATCCGTGGTTTAAACTCTGTATTTCTACATCCAAGAGCACAGATCTTGCGCTGTTGTGGCTTTCTGAAAAGTGCTGAAGTTTAGAAAAAATCGTTGTTTCCTAAGCAGATAGGTCTGATCTGTTATGAGCTGCTGAAACCAGTAGCCCAACAGTGGTGACATTGCCACAGTCCCATGCTCCCAGGTCCAACCAGTAGTGAGGCTGGGAGAGTTTTCCCAATCAGCACACACACACACAAATACAGTGCATATATATGTATACTGATGGCCAGCCACACAGACCAACACAGACCACAGCACTTGTACAAGCACAAACTGCACCAACAGCCTCATCTGATTCCCTTCTCTGGCCAACTAGGATTAAAGTTAATTTGGGGAAAATATATATTCATATATGTACATACATACAACATGGATCCCGCTAGCAGCTGTTTTCAGGCACTCAGTCTATCGAGTAGCTGCCCTTGGATCCCACCCTCCCCTGCTGCTGGTAGCTGGGCGTAAGAGCAGAAGGCTACATGCACAGCAGCTGCTCGTACTCATATCTACACACACAGAGAGAAAAATGCTCAGACATATATGTGCACGTGTGTATGCATGCACACACACACACCATGATTGCCTTTACTAACTGGCTTTAGATGACCCAGCATCTTGCCCCAGGATCCCCTGGTCTCAGTTGCACAGACACATGCAAATGCATCTCTCCAATAGCTGGCCAAGACCTGTGGCCTCACCAGGAGCCAGCCCCCGGATCTCATGGTCTCCTCAATCACTCACTTGGGACCTCTTGGTCCCTCCAGTAGCCAACTCAGACACCACCCACCACCCCCACCCTCACCATGGGAAAAGAATAGAGATCCCTCATCCAGGGAGTTAGAAATTGAGTTTAATAAGAAGAAAAGACAGACTGGACAGGCACAGAACATGGTCACACACACACACACACACAGACCACCACCTGTTTACAGGTCACCAGCACTTTTTTTACCCTTATCCCACTGTTTTCCTGCATTTTTCCCTCCTCTAAGAATCCCATAACTAGTTCTGTACAATCTCCAAATGCTCCTCCCTTGCACCCTACAATGAGCCCCGGACACCTGGGCAGTGATCCCCTGCAGTCTGTGAGGTGCCCAGGGTGCTATCCCTGCTGTCCTCTGGTGTGGGGTGTCCCTTGGCCCAAAGGGATGAGGCTCCCCTGCAACAGCCTGGGGGAATCTGTGGTGGGGTTTGGTATCCCTGACTTAAGCATTGAGGTGCCCCCGCCTGCCATCATACATCTGTGCTCCTTTGCATGTGTGGAGACAAGTCTCTACTCATATAACATAATCCATAAAACAATTTTGTGTGTTCAATAATTTCACCTGAAATCAAAATTTTTTTTATATTGTAATATATTCCCACAAATTTATTTCCATCTGTTCTTCTCCTTTGCAAGACAGTCTATTGAGGAAAGTTGTTACCAGCATAGACTTCAGTTATTTACTTTTATGAACCACTTTTAAAGAATTATGTAAACAATCCTTGGAGATGGATTAAAGGGAGGTTATTTAGAGGGAAAAAGCTATTGAACAAGTCATTTAAGACTAACAGCTTAGTAAAACAGAGAAATAAGGCAGACGCTAGTAAGGAGGCTAATTGTGGTAAGCAACTGGAGGAACCAGGTGTGGGATACAGTAAACAGGGCAGGAGACTTGACTTGAAAGAATCTGTCCTCATTCCTATCTTCCTTTAACATTGCATCATAGTCATCTCTTTACTGCATTCTTTCCTCAAATTTCCTTGATGATTTGGCATGTGTCTGCTGGTCAGCTGTACAGGTGCAGGTCTGAAAGAACAGGGACTTGGAAGGCAGTAGTCACAGAGAGTGGGAGAATTTTCTTGGTTTGTCCCAATTTATAGCTCGTCCCTGATGGAGAGGAAGCAAGGAAGAAAGTAACACTTTAAAGAAAAGGTGTGCTCAAACCCGTTTTTCTCTCCTGCCCCACTATTTCTGTGCCACTGAAAGAAACCCTTTAAGAAGATATCACTGCTTGCAACCATTTTGTACTCTGAACATAGGTTGGTCATACTCTCAGATCCATGCTTTAAAAGGATTGGTGTTTTGGGATGTCCTGGGTGATGATGTTTTCATATTTGTCCCTTGATGTTTGGACAAAACTGCATCATTGATACAAGAACAGACAGATACAGACTGAGATACTGTGGAGTTAACCATTCTAAATTTGGGAAAATGGGATTCAAGCCTGTGAGGCAGTGGCCAGGAAGTGTGGATATATAGGGAAGGGGGAAAAAAAATACCTATATATTACATATTTAAGTTTCGGAGGGGTCTTTTCCCTGAAGGATGAATACACTAGACACTACTACTAAGAAGTCTTCTAACAATACAAATTGTATTGTATTTAAAACATTTTTTAAGATGTTAGACATATGTTGATATGAGCAAATTAGCTATTAAAATCCTTCCATCACATCCTAATGCCTTTATTATTTGTATAGGTTCCAAGGACAGCTGAGTTTTAAGACTTTATGAGAAAGAAAATATTGCCAAACTCTTGAAATTTTTGAACATTGTGTTTGGCTCAGAAACACTGTGCTGTCTGAAGAAACATAGGGCATGGTTTAATACATGTACACCAGTTTTACAGCAGTATTAGGAAACTGCACTGAATTTCAGCTGTGTTGCTCTGATTTGAAATGGTGTGAGGGCAGAATCAACCATGGATTTTTTAAGTGGTTCAATTTTTAGCAATGTGAACTATCTTATGATTCTTTATATCATCAAAGTATGATGATCTATGCACAATAAACCCATCACATCCCATTATAGATATGTAAGGAATTCATAAGCTATTACTCTCTACAAGATACTTCTGTTTAACGGTGCAGCAATACAAAGATTAAGTGAGATAAATGCAGATTTAATCAAATCGATCATCTAGGAGGCTGCAGGACCACATGCTGCAACCAGCTACTGTTTGTGGAGATAGCAATGAGTAAGATCCGTACCTTTTCTTCTTTTTTGTCCCAATACTTTCTAGGGAAATCCATACAAAAAGTAATATTTCTAATAGAAATAAAGAAGTTTTACTTTGAATTGACATGCTGTAACACTTTTGTGCAAGCAAAATCTTAGAAAATTTTTTGAACATAGAATATGAAATTTAAAGTGTGTGGAGAATGAGTTTTGACCTTTACAGCTGATGTGATCAGTGCAACCCTGTTATTTATTCAAAATTAAAAATTAAAGAATGACCCACATTTTTAGTTTTGTGATTTGGTCATTTGACTAATGCCTGTTAACAGGTAAGGATACAGACCCAGAAATACAGTAGTATATAAAGAAATGAACAAAATAAACAGAGGAGTTAAATAGTGAACTAAAAAATAGGAGAAGTAAATGAGGACGAGCTATTATGTGAGAAAAATTATCTTCTTGTCACAAATAATCTTCCCCATCTTAATATTGTTCACGGGATTGAAAAAGTACACTTCCATAAATGCAATACTACACATTCAGTCAATATAGGAGTTGCACATTGGATTGAAATGTATGAAGATTGTCTGCTCCTGTTGGCTTGGAAAGCTGGCTAAAAACAGACAGTCCTAATGCAGTATGGTTCTATCTCCTGATAAATTAGAAACATGGGCAGACACACTTCATTTTATGTTCTCAGAAGCTCTAAGTTAAATCTTGGCTAACACGCTGGTTTTGGCTGAGATAGAGTTAGCTTTCTTCATGGCAGCTCGTATGGGGCTATGGTTTGGATTTGTGACAGAAAGTGTTGATAACACAGGGATGTTTTAGTTATTGCTGAGCAGCGCTTACACAGAGCCAAGGACTTTTCTGCTTCTGACCCCGCCCCACCAGCGAGGAGTCTGGGGGTGCACAGGAATTTGGGAGGGGACACATCTGGGACAGCTGACCCCAACTGACCAAAGGGATATTCCAGACCACATGACATCATGCTCAGCAAGAAAAGGCTGGGAAAAGAAGAAGGAAGGGGGGGGATGTTCGAAGTTACAGTGTTTGTCTTCCCAAGTAACTATTACGCGTGATGGAGCCCTGCTTTCCTGGAGGTGACTGAACACCTGCCTGCCGATAGGAAGTGGTGAATGAATTCCTTGGTTTGCTTTGCTTGTGCATGTGGCTTTTGCTTTGCCTGTTAAACTGTCTTTATCTCAATCCAGGAGTTTTCTAACATTTACCCTTCCCATTCTCTCCCCCTCATCCTGCCAGGGGTGAGTGAGTGTGTGAGTGGCTGTGTAGGGCTTAGTTGTTGCCTGGGGTTAAACCCTGACAGCTATGTCTTCTAGTTTATTGATTTAATTCCCTTGATAATGCAGAATTTTTGTTCTGTTTCTTTCCTTTTTTAATGCTTGTCTAATCCAAGTACATAGGGGCCTTTTATAAAATCATGGCATTTCCATTTCATGTCTTCATAATTAAGTACACTTTCTAGATCTTTTCCTTTCTTCTCCTGTAACCTCCTCCCCTTTGATGAAAGTCTGAATATATTTTCAATTTTACTTCTAACTGCAGATTCCTATTTTGTTTATTATTATTATTATTCCTTTAAATATAGCTACTATTATGATTAGAATAAGGTCATCCTGGTCATGACTTAGAACAACTTAAATGTAAGATATGAACACGTTCTACCTTCTTTTAGGGAATTCTTTTAACTGTCTCCCATACTTCAACCTTACTTCCCTTGTGCGCCTCTGAATTCTTAGAAATTTCCTGTCACTCTGAAAATAAAACAAAAAGCATAGCAACTCCTCTTGCCATAAATTTTGCCAATACCTATTCAATATCTAATTTAATTCCATGCCATTTTCTGTTTACACTGGGATGATATTCCAGAGATGGCAATCTTCAGATTGCATTGCTAAGAAAAATCTTACTTTGTTTTTCTGACTGGTATTTTTAATTCTTTCTTTGTCTTCGGCATTTTCTCCATTCTGAGGGACGCAGACAGTCTTCAATCTTTATTTAAAGAAATCTAATAGAGATCTCAACCACCTAATCTTTGGAGGCAAACTGAGCTTTGCATCTTTTGAGCTATATGGAAGTGATGGTACAGAATACATTTGCAGGGAAGAAAATTGTCAATCACAGTTTAACAGGATTGCATTCCAAATTAGGGCTTCTCAGAAAGTGAGACATTTTTTCCCCTGTGATTTGGTGGGTCCCTTGTTAGTCTGAAAAAACTCTTTTGTTTTCCTTTTTTTTCTTTTTTCCTGACATGTAATACCATGTTATAGAAAAATGTGAGATCTTCAATACCTTCTCTTTTTTCTTCCATTATTGAGCACTTCTAATAAGTTGGTATATCTATTCTTTTTCTTTTAGTTGGGTGACCCCCTTTTGTTGGACACAGGATAAAAGATGGCTACTGCTACTGTGAAAGATAAGAAATTATCAGAACAGTAGTGTTCTCTCATCTTTTCCATACAGAATTGTTCAAAGAGGACAAATAATGAAGATTTATTATAAGAAGTAAAAGTGACAGTAACTTGACATTTTGGTGGCTGACAACAGGAACATACTGAAGAATTTTCTTTATGTCTCACCGTGTTAAAGGAATATCTCTTTTCATTACAGCTTTGTTTACAATCGCTCCTCTTTTGCTCTATGACATCAGGAAATTCTTACCTTTCTCTTAGCAGGAAAGAAAAGCAGCAAGAACTTGTTATAATAACAATCGTTAGTTAATAATTCATATTTAACTTGTTCTCTTTAAGTGGCAAATGTTTCATTGCTCCTCATTGCAAGCGTACCATATGGAAAATTACTGAGGTTTAGTCCAAACTTCATAGAAAATGCAGAACAAAATGCAATAGATGCTAAAACTCTAACCTGCTAAAGAAATAGTGCTTTATTCTACTTATCAACTAATATAATAAAACAAGAAAGACTTGAGAAATCAGGTATTGGATATCTGTTCTCTACCAGTCCCCTGAGAAAAGATTTTTGAAATGGTTTCTGAAACAGCTGTATATGTATAAAAAGAGTGAATAAAGGTTCCCATTTGCCTTTAACAGTCTAACATCTTGAACATTTATTCTATCATCTGAAGCTGGCAGGACTTATCTTGTTAGAACTCCTCCTGAATGTCTGATTGTGTGTCTGTAAAGCAATCAGATACAAACAACAAAACCTTGAAGTTATATATTTGCTGCTTAAGAAAGAAACAACTTTTTCATTATTACTTTGGGAAAGGCTCTGGTCTCAGTTTTGCAGTTTCGGCAGCGCCAACCTGATGTTTTAGCAAAACTTAAAATATTAAATTTTAGCACGTCATGATTGGCACTTCGTGTTCCTCCAAACTGAGTCTTCTGGACTTTTAAATTAGAAATGTTGATGAGTCCTGTGAAACAACTAATAACCTCCCCAGGAATCTGATGTTCTTCAAAGCTCCCAGTTTACAATACCTTAAAAAATAAATCTATATTAATTAAAGAAAAACTAAACTTGTGATAATTCATGTGTGTAGTCTGCTAGAATTTATAATAAAGGATTTATATTAATTAATTTTGCCTCAACTTTTCATTTTCATGATGTTTAATCTTATAATTCAGTGGTAAATTACTGGTTTTGTTTAAAATATGAAGAATCATTTTACATGTCTTCACTCATTAGGAAGTTAGATAGGTCATATAAAACAAGTTTTAAACCTAATGCATATTGTCACATTTTTCACTGGAAGTTTGAATCACAGCACCCATCTAGTGGCTTGTGAATTGATTATAACTTTACAGCTATTTTTTGTTGGTTTTCTTTTTTATGGCAAAATTCTTTGTATACAGAACCTCATATAAGATAGGCAGGCTGAGTACTTGAGCACGTTCCCATCATTGCTGTCAGCTACCACTTTACATCTTGAGGGGGTTTGTTGACATTCTAACTATAAAGCTAGTCCCAAAGTACTATTCTGATGATAAAATCATTAGGAATAAACAAATATGCAGTTCTGCATTTGGATATGCTGTGCAACAATTAAAAAATTTTAGGAAAATGAAAAATTTGGGAATTTTTTGCTTTACATAAATATCTGTTTAACAGTGTGGCATGCTTTCATTATACATCTTTCACAACTCATATCCTGGAAACCTAATATAAAAGAAAATACTTTTTCTCCATTTGAATAATTACACTAAGGTATGTGTAAAGAAGCTGAACAGAAGAAGAGAAGAAAAACTTTCAACAGGAACACTTCCATTTTATATATGGGTTTTTTAAATATATTTCAGTAATAATGAAGATGTGATTTATTTTGTTCTTCCAATCAAAATGAATGTGCTAATGATTGTGCAAAGATTAGTGGTGATATTTGGAATTAACATAGAACAAAGCTATAGATGTGTGGTGGGTTGACCTTGGCTGGCTCTCAGACCCACACCCAGCCACTCTCTCAGTCTGTTTTCTCACCAGCACGAGGGGAGAAGAAAAGATGAAAAAGCTTATAGGTCAAGACAAAAACCAGAGAGATCATTTACCAGTTACTGTCATAGGTAAAACAGAATTAAACTGGGAAAAATCAGTTTAATTTATTGCCAATTAATGTAGGTTAGCATAGTGAGAAACAAATTAAAACAACACCTGCCCCATCCCTGTTTTTTTCCCAAGGCTCAACTTCACTCTTTCACTCCCTAGTCCTCTACCTCCTCCCTACCCGAAGCAGCACAGGCGGATGGGGAATGGAGGTTGTGGTCAGCCTGTAACAGCTCTTCTCTGCTGCTCCTTCCTCTTCACACTTCTCCCCCACCCCGCCTCCTGTGTGGGTCTCCATGGGCCACAGTTCCTTCAGGGCACATCTATCTGCTCCAGCCTGGGGTCCTCCATGGGCAGCAGTGTGGTTATTGTCTCTGGTGTGGTCCTCTCCATAGGCACACGGAGCACCTCCTCTCCTCCTTCTCTTTGATGCTCACGGGATTGTTTCCCACACTTCCCTACCCCCACCCCCCCACTCCCCTGCCCTCCTCCGCACCTTACTCTGCACTCTGTCTGTGCAGCATTTTGCCTTTTCCTAAAAACATTTTACCAGAGGCACGGAGCAGCCCCCGTTTCTCCTCACAGAGGCCACCCTGCAGCCCCCACTGCCAGCACCTGGGCACCTGCACCCCATACAGTGTGACAAAGTACCTGTAAGAAATAAGAAAATTGAGTTACCCTTTCCTTTTGTAAGTTTCACCAGTCTCTGGATTTTTCTTTTAAGGATCTACTTTCCTTCTTTTACTAACACATACAGCATCCCCATCTATTGTAATTAAGCTGTGCACTTTACATGTGCTGAAGACCTGACTCATGTGGACATGTGTTTGTTACACCTCAATATATTTGCACTCTGTATTTTTTTACTACTCCTCTCCACAGTAGAAAGCACTAGACAATGGATGACAAATAACTGATGTACTTTCCCTCATAATAACATGGCAAAATTCAAAAAAGGTCTCATAAAAATACTAAAGTGAATCTAACACAAGCAAAACATTTAAAGATCTATATATCGTTTGCACACTGCTATGAATGTCATCTTACTTTCTGGAAGTACTGCCTATTTCATTTATTGCTTTATTCCAGCAATAAAAACATGTATTTGTAATATCGAATAAGAAATGAGTGAAATTTAATTCTTTGTAAATAAAATACAGAAGCTCTGACTTCCAGCTTCCTTTTTCAGGGGAATATGGATTGTAACACCTCTTGGTTTAAATTACAGGATAACATTTGGAATAAAAGTTTCATGTTAATAGAAGTCATAAAGATGAAGAAAATCAAAGCTCATCTTGCTTCCTTTGCAGGTTTTTCAGGCCAGTACTGTGAAATAGAAGTGAACGCATGTGATTCAGCTCCCTGCTTGAATGGTGCTGTCTGTCAGAATGATGTCAACAGCTATGATTGTTTTTGCCCTGAAGGTAAGTTGTTCAAAATAATTTATTTTTATTATCTTTGACAATTTTCAAAATTGCCTGCAGTCTGCAAAATATCTTCTTGACAGATTTCAAAACCATTGCTAAAATTTTCTTTCTATGTAGGTTATTCATTCTTTTCTGGTCTCATTTGCATCTTTGTCCACCAAGGCACCCAATAAAACAAGCATGCTCATTAAGAATACACACAGATACACTTGCAAGCGCTACTTTTTTCAGACAGAAGCTCATGATTTTAGCAAAGTCTGAAGGAGTGGAGAAAACACAAATGAGCAGAATGGGAAATCCACGGAAAATGTAATCAATAAACTTACAAAGAAAGTATTTTATCCTGATGTACTAACTTGCAGCTTTATGACTGAGCATAGCAAGCAAATTACAATGGCCATAATAATGACTGTAATATATCTTCCATAAAAAAAATCTATTAGAACTTTCGCAGACAAAAAAATAATGTGCTTTTCAGCACTTTCGGTCTGTTTCTTTAAAAAATGCACATTGCTCAGTGTTATCCGAAGTGCATGAACGAATGAGTGGTTTCAAGAAAAAAAGTACTTGAAGTAAAATGCTTTAAAACATTTAAAATTACAGTGTCTTTCTGAAATACTTTCACAAATGGGTTTCTTCTGAATATTTGTATGTTTTTTTAATTTGGATTTTTAGTTAAAAATAAATTCAAGGTTGTGATTTATAACCTGATACTTTGTCTCTGCATTTTAAACGATCTTATATTTGTTTGATTTTAATCTTCACATAAAACTGTTTTTTAAGTATGGACTAATGGTGAGTTGATTTCATAGCTTACAATATTTTAGGTATTTATATATTAATACAAGCATTCTAGTAATAAGTTCAGAAACTCATCACAAAATATGAAATTGCTACAAATAATTCTCATAAGTAGAGCCTCCGTCATTAGTTAGTTAAATTAGAAGCCAAAACAGATATTAGAAGGCCGCTGAAAATTAAACTTGGAAAAGATCATTCTGCTGTTTAGTCTGCCTGACCAGCTTATAGAAAAATAAATCTTGGCATCCACATTAGTGATTTTGTGGCTTGCTTGTTACCTGTCAGACATGGGTCTGATTAAACTCTAAATGCAAATGAGAACTGTTACTGTATATATTATTAATGAACTAAGGGTAATTCTAAAGTTTAATGACTTAGGGATCAGTGGAAATTGGTTCCATGGTCAGTTTGAGAAATTATGGGAATATGCCTTGCACTGAGGGTGCTGATAGCTTAGCATTAGTCATGGTCTTCCTGCAGCCATGGCCTGTGACAGCACTAATGATAGTCATTTTGTAGCATGACCATGAATTAGAATACATTTACAAGAGCATAAAATGTCAGATATTGGAATGGACATTCTCCAGCCATTTCAAGTACAAAAAAACACTGTTGGACTTCTGAGTTTGCTAAAGGTCACTATGACACAAGAAACAAATACAGAAAAAGTAGAGAAATAACTACGAGAGTTGATTTTTAAAACTATAATCAAATGTCCAAATCCCAGCATCACTTACCTTTGTCTGCAATGTTCTCAAAATGGCAGAACATATATAGATTCTTAAGTCTCTGCTAAACAAAAAGTTCAACTAGATAAATGAAAACATTGAATCTTAAATTTGTTCTTTCAATTATTAGCTTCTTTTAAAGTATATTTCATGGTCAAGTGTATTTTCCTATTAATGACAATGCAGAAAAAGCTTTTAGAAAGATCCTGCAATAAGACTTCAAGACAATTTGATTACAAGAGTAAATTGCAAACAATCTATATTTTTTAGAAAAAGCGACCCAAAGACGTGCGTTAGAAAAGAAGGCACATATACAGTTGAATAATACATAGCTCTCTGTTTTTTTCCAACCAAGGATTTGAAGGTCTGAACTGTGAAATCAACTTTGATGAGTGCACTTATGGCTTCTGTAAAAGCAATTCAACTTGTTTAGACCTGGTTGCAGACTACAGCTGTGTTTGTCCTCCAGGATTCACTGGTAAGATTTATTTTAAATATGGAAAAGACATTAAATAGTTAAACTTTTTATTTCCTTTTCTGAAACTAAAACAAACTTTTAAACTGCATTTTGTTCAGTGTTTTAGCATTAATAAAACTAAATTCAAGTCAGTGTTCTGTTCTATTGATTATCTGCTTTAATTTCTCTACTAATATGATAAAAATTGAAAGCAGCATGTGTGCAGTTTGATTAATTGAAGGAAAGAAAAACTGTATTTTGCCTAGAAAAAAAAGTGTTCAGAAACACCTAGTCTATGAAAAAATAGGTGAGTAATGATAGCTATAGCTGGTGCTGTTTGTCGTCAGAAAACCATATCACGGCCATACTTGATTGAGATAGAAATGAGAATACAGTTTTAGCAGGAGGACACTTTGTTCTTTTCAAGAAAGATGCCATCAGATTCTTTTCTTAAATAGCTTTTAAATCGCTTAAGTATTTGTGTGTCTAACAGGTTGAAGAAAATAGCTCTTGCATCAGGACCAGTCTTCATGGCCCTACTTTCTGGCAGAAGCAGCCAACAGGATCGTGGGGAAATCAATAAAACTGTCTCAAAAAATATGCCATCTTAACAACTGATATACTGTGATGTCAGGGACTGGAACACACTGACTTTGAGCTGCTGATTTCAGAGAGGCAAATGGAACAGCATTAGTCATAAGCAGTAACAGGTAGACAAGCAGCGGCAGTCTTGGAACTTATACACAGATTTAGTGGGTGTTGTAATAAAAAGATAAACAGATGTATACAGAGAGCTCAAAATCCATGGTGACCACTGGAGAGGAAAGCAAAAGTGATAGAGATCTATTATGGAGAAATGAAAGGTTAAAGAAGCACATAGAGCAGCAAAGGATGAGGAGGCAAAATGAAGTTGGAAGTAAATAGGGCATTTCAGGTTTATAGTAACACCAGTGACTTCCAGTTAAGGAGCACTTCATACCTGTTTTGTCGATAGTTAAAAATAGGCAGATGGGACATAAGGAATGTAAGATGATGCACAGAGATTTAGAACCTGTCAAAGTGATAATAGCTGCAGTTCCCACAGACATCTGTGGTTTTGCTTGGTTTGTGCCAACATATTCTAATATTATTCAGCATTACAAAACTGAGATGTGCTCTATATCCTACAAGATCACATTCTCCTTTATCTTTGATAACTGGCTTTGCTGTCATAAACTTGCGTAGTAGATGCCTATTATGTGTCAATCATGAAAATAATGGAGGTGATTACAAAGTATTTGTTCATGTAAATAGAAGCATTTTTATTTTAACTTTTAAAAATAATTTTAAAAGAAGGAACTTTAAAAATGTACTGCTATACTGCAAGGGTCAAAATGGAACACATTTACCTTTTCTGTAGTAGGTTGTAGTCAGTTTGACCTAGGGAATGCAGAAAAAGCTGTTCCTTTGAAATACAGCTACACTACTTTGGGGTATGATGGAAGCCACATTACAGAACCAGAACTATAAACTAATGTGTGGGTGTCACCAAGGCAGCCTGGAACAGGGCATGTTCTCCTTAGGACGAACACTTTATCCTAGATTTATACTGATGCAAACAGTTTGCCACTAAGGTATCTGTTCATTCCAAGATAAAAAGGAGTCAAGATCTGTCAACAGTAAGACAGTTACCAGTGGGTTGTGGGCAGCTTTTAAGGGATACTTCGAGGTCTATATTGAAGTCATAGAAGTTCACATGACATCGTAACAGGCCATTATGAAAAGGCTCTATTTTCACCTGCATTTCCTGTGTGAGAGACTTTTCTTCATTAATGTGCTATTGTTCTCGCTTCATACTGGCTTTTTTTGTGAGACAGGACAGCTCGCACAGGGAAACAAATCAGCCTGTCTACTAACTGGAATTGAAAGTGAGAATAAGGATCCTCCTGATTTCACTGAATAATTTGCTCTGTGCTCATGCTATTTGTGTAGTAAATGCACAGTCAGCCATTGTGGATGTCATTAGGTCTGCTGTCTCCAGGCCTTCCAACAACTGCTTCAACCTCCCTAAAAAGAATCCTTAATGCAAAATGCTGGTTATGTGAGCTTCTATCTTCTAAGAAAAGCAAACAGTGATAAAAGAATGTTTGATGTCCTTCTGAGTTCTAGGACAGATGTAAAGGGCCCAAGAAGATATTGCCATAGTAACAGTGATACACGCAAAACCTTCTTAAGGGCAAAAGTGTATATATAGGAATTTTTGTTTATCTGGTTAATATTTAAGCAATGTAGAAATCCATATTATATAATGAATGTAGCAAAGCACCATTAATAGCACAGTCAAAATTGTTATACCAGAGAACTTACTAATAGCTACCCACTTTCTTTGGTGTTACGTTCAATTTTCCAGTGTTCCTCTGGGTCCTACAGTTGACAGTTTCAGTCTTTTCAAGTAGGATTTCAAGTAGGATTGGGGGAATTTAAGCCTTAATCGTTAGTATGTTGAGCCCTTTCCCAAGAGAAACATGATGTTCCTGGTGGGGGTTTCTTCCTCCTTAGTCAGGGTTCCAGTTGGAGTCATTTTTATACATTTTCTCATCCAGTCTGTCTCCTTCTTCTGCACCCCCAACTGCAATCTGGCAGTGGCCCTCAGCCCCATACACACAAAGGTTCGTCAGGCAGTGACAGTGACACCTGCTCCCCAGAGAAGCCACCACCAGAGCTGAAGCTGGAGCAGGGGAGCAGCAGTCACTGGCCCTGGCACAGGGGTTAAACCAGTGACACCCAGCTCAGGCCATGGAGGGGCCGAGCCCCTGCACTGCCAGGTCAGGGCACAACCAGGAATCCCCCTGCTGAGGGCAAAAATCATATTTACTGGGCTACAACTGTTAGCTCTGACTACATGGAGGCACAAGTTGGAAAGTTCATCAACAGATCTGCTAACTCCCTGTCGATCACGTCTTGTATTTTTCTGATAAGACTTGATCAAGGAAGTGAAATTTGAAAAAGTCCAGTAATTGTACAGGGCTGATTTCTTCTTTGCAGTTTTTTTCAAACACATTTTTGTTTTCCTGGCATGTTAAAAGGCATTTCCAAATAAAGTTTAGCTTTAGCATCCAAGCTGTTCGGGTACATAAACTGTCTCAGGTCTAGTTGTTTGCTTGCCTTGCTGTTTGCTAGCTCTGTTCCTGGCAGGATCACTCTACTTTGGTGTTGCATGCCTTGTGCGTGAATGCTCTGTTGGAAGGACAGCGCTGAACAGGAGGGAGACAGCTGTCTGTTTGAACGGCCTTGGCTGTGGTGCTCCACAGGCAGTGGAGCTTGTTCCTTCCCTGGGAGCAGAGCTGGGAAGAAGCAATACCATGCATGCAGCAGGGAGCAGGCCTGGATGGAGGGAGCAGGACAGGAACACCCAAAACACCTGACAGAGTCCTGAGAGGAGCAGGGAGTCTTGCAGCTTCTGCTCCAAAGTGCAGTTTTTATTGTTTAAAGGGAGAGCTCCTGAGTGCTGGCAGCTTTGCAACTTGCTGCGTGGAGTTTCCTTCACTCTGAACAAGCTAGGCAAGCAGAGAGAAGCAGCTCCTGAGAAAGAGAAGACTTTCTCTGTCACATAAATGGAAGCTTGCTCTCACATGCCCTCTTCTGGGAGTTGGCATACACAGGACCACCGTAATTATCCCATAGTAAAGAGCTACTGCACAAGTGGACAGATGGCGGCACTGCCACTTCCTTCCCTCACAATGTTTTGTTCGAGTTTGCCAGTTAGACGTTTTCAAGAACGTCTGGCAGTTGAGACAGGGAAAGGCAGCCCAGGTCTGTTAATCTGGTAGGCTTCGAAAATTAGAAAAAGACTTGCTAAGTACATCCAGACTAGTTAATTCTGGGCGTTATCAGAACCTGAAGATAGGTGAAGTAGGGAATTTTGATATCAAACAGTAGGACACCCTTAGTACCTTATGTAGTAGATACCTTCAATCAAAGCATCAATCAGGTGCACTGGTATTGAATTCACCAGTGATACAGAAGGATGAGGCAATTTTATGAGCAGTCGGCTACTGACAGTTTTCATTATTTGGGTGGATTTTCTCTAGTGATGTAAGTAACTGGAACCCAAGAATTTTCTAAGTGGATGTTCGGGGATGAGAAGGCATGACTTCTTTAATCTCAAAAAAGTGACAGGATTACATTTTGTCCATTGTAAATCCTTTGCCCATTTTAAATTTTAGAAGATATTATTGATTAAATGTATTTCAAAACTGTGCACATGTGCTCAAGTGTAGAATTCATCCCTATATTAGTAAGGTGACACCAGTGAAAAGTGTGTAGAAAAAACATGATTCCGAAGCGATTTTTATTTTAGCACTTAGCACTGAATTTTGTTGTAATTTATATGCATGAGATTCTGAATCTGACTTCCTCATACCATGGTCCACATGAATTCTGCATATGTAACATGATCCTTGCTTTAGGTTTTGCCTGTGTCTCACTCATGTTTATCATTATCATGAGGCAGTATGAATCAACAGTCAAAATCTACTGTCAGTTACCTGTTGACTTAATAAGTCTTTAGGATTTACACAGCACACTAAATAAATTTGCAAGCTCTTTAATATGCTTCCTGAAGATCAGATTATATCATTTCCTCTGGCATGTGTAACCCTATGAGCTTTAAAAATCCTGTAGTAGCTATTGTGGCTAAACAAGTGGTCCCTGCAACACTGAACATCTGAAACCCGAAATTATAAATGGATGTGCAGTGTCTTCTGGGTCAACTCACTCCATTATGAGGCAAAAGGTGACACCTTTTATTGTGCTTTCAAAAATCTTTTCCTGTGCATTCTTTTTCTACAGTTTTCTAAGCTTTGTTTTCAGTCAGTCTGCAAAAGCTGTTCTATTTTAGGCAGCCTTCGACTGACCCAGATGTTTTTAGTTAGTATCAGGATCACTGCACAGTTTAAAATCATTGAGTTACGCCATCCTCTGTTCTACACTAATAATCTCCAGTCCTGTCCTCAACGATTCAAAGGCAAGAATTGGCCTGAGAAATCTATTGATGCTTACCCATCTCTAGAGTCAGTCGCAAATACCCAGTTTCTCTTGCATCTCATGCATCGGATTATTGTTCCACATCAGTGGCCCTTACCCAGAAGCCCAGAAGCCAGGTATTCTTTTCTCTCGTGTCCCCTAAGGACCAAGTTTATGTAAACAACATGCCTGTGCCTGAGGTCTAGTCAAAGCCTAAGGTTTTTCAAACCAACCCAAAACCTGGAAGCTGAAGAGTGAAGCCGGGGGGATGGTTGCCCTGGCTCCTGGCCAGCAGAGCTCTGGCTCACAGTGGGCCCATAGTAGCATGAGAGCAAAAGGCTGTTGGCCTTTCCCCCTGCTCAGCTGGGACCGTGCCGATGGGATGCTGGTTCTCAGAAATGCTCCAGAAAGCAGGCTGCTGAGGGCAGGCTTCCCACCGCTGGGCATGCAGACTTAACGTGCTGGAAAATAAACACTGTTTATGCATACATGGAAATGTATTCAATAAGTATTTCTGTGGTTATTGAAGAATGTTTATTGTCACGTCATGTGTAAGTGTACCTGCTTCCCCTGGAAGGAATTCAGGTTAGAATGCTAAGTGGAAAGAAAAAATAGATCAGTAGAGTGCAGAAAATTCTGTTTAAGTTTCATCATGCTGCAAATTACATTACATAAAGATTTTGATAAACTAATACATAAAAACTATTGAATTGCATGAAAGAAAAACAAATCAATTATAATTCAGTAGCAATGTTTTATCCAGTCACCTAAAAAATAAGCAAAGTCTCTTTTTTTTGGGGGGGGTGGGGGGAAGGGGGGGAGATGGGGTGAGAAATCAAATGGCACATTTCTCCAATAGTTTTCCATCTGCAAATACAGAGCATGATTCTTTTACTTTAGAAGGTGAATAGTAACATTTTGAACCATCTGAAAAAGATAAGTTAATTCTTCAAACAAAATTTAATTAACTTATATGGGATTTATTTTATCATTGCTCTACTGGAGATGTAATGAGATTATTTTTGTATTTCACTTTTTCCCCTTTATTTTAGATATAATGGGTTTTTTTTTCAATAGTGATGCCAATTGTCATGCATAATGTAATGTATGTAGAACACACATTAATATCTTTCTGGGTGTGACTGTGTATTTAATTAATTTTAGATAAATTGGAACGCAATCATTTAATATGAATAGGCTTGGTTTTTTAATAAAAAAATGTTGTCAGTCACTGGAAGGCCCTGATCAAATGAAAAATGAAAAGCAATCATGTCTAGAAAAGCTCATACAGTGATTAAAGTACACACAGAGGACTCTGGAAAACATGGTTGAAATTCTTAGTCTTCCTAAGTTACTGTGGGAAATCAGTCAAATTTTTCCTTAACTCCATACTCTTCCCACAAACTATTTCTGTTTTCTCTTCTCTTTTTCTTTGCATGTGTCTTCTATTTATGTTCTAAACAGTTAAGATCATGGATGCCATCATACTATGAACAGTAATATGCCAGAACAGTGAGCACAATTTTTACTTTTTCCATCTGAGTGCACCTATAAAAGTAACATATGGATATCAATACAGAATTTCCAACTGCATCAAGATTTTTATTATAACTGCCTCAATTAACCTGTTAGGACTAAATTTTCTGTTATGACATCAGCAATGAGTGGATTAACTCTGACAAAAGAAACTCTGCCTCCAGCCACGTTCTCCAGTGCATATTTTCCATCCCTCCCAGATATTTTGTTAATGAAGTTGAGAAACAGAAGTGGCATCTTACATAAGAATGTTTTTTTCTAGTTTTTTTTTATAGCAGCCAGTTCCTCTTCTGAAAAAAAACACCAAATCATCAATGTTGGAGAAAGTCTGTCGTTCAACACTGCCTTTGCAATACCAGCTAGCATTGTACCAGCAGTTTTGATACTAAATTATATTTCCTAGTATATACTGGGCTGTTTTTTTAACAAGTGAAACAATTTACATTTGGGTACCCTTTTCTTTGACTAAGCTGTACTACAAAAGGCATAACACTATTAGTTTTAGTATGGCTGCACTAAGCAGTACCCGTAATTAGTGCAATCTTCAGTAAGTTGTTGACTGCACTCTTTGGCCTTTTCCTTTCTTCTGAATTTTTTTTCTTCTTTTTTTTTACACCTTTCTCTTCCTCAGTTCTGTAATTCCTTATAACTGATTTTTCTAGATTTGAGACATTTTACATATGTTACGCATTTGTTCTTTGTCCATTTTGTTCTCCTTAAAACTGTTTTTCCCCAGATCCTGTGTTTGCTTTGCTACCAGTAACTGGCCACAGGTGAGCTATTAATAACCTTGGAGTCTCCAGTACCATCCTACAAATGCAGCTCCAAGCCCTCTGCTCTTGCCCCTGTACCCTTTCACACTGCAGCGTGGCTCTAGGGTCATAATTCATTCTATGCAGCGTAACTGCTTATTCCTGTCCACACCTTATTAACAATAAGCATAACGCAACACAATTGCAAAATTAAGGAAGACTAGAACAAATGAAGCGAGATCTACCTGGCTACTAGACAAGTCCTGAGGCCTCTGCTGTTAGCTTGACACCAGCTTTGCAGCCTGACACTAGCAATGGCAATGCTGTATCTACTGGGCTACAGGGCTGCAGTGGTGATAGCAGGGACATTACCCCACCCCACAGCTTGACTCACTTCACTGAAACAGTAGGTTGACCAGAGAATACTGCTTGCCCAGATCTGAGGAGTCTTGAGGCACATGGGGAAAAGTGCTAAATGCAGAGTGATGTTTTCAAAGTTGTTTATATACCTTTTATAAGATATTTTTTTTCCTTGGCACTTCCATAGTCAGGCAAGAGACAGAATTGCACATCAGCAAAGCAGCACCTGACAGCCAGTTTTCCTGGGAACCTCCAGAACCTCCAAGGTCAGGACATACACATTTCACATGATGACTATGATTCTACAGAGCCCAGCTGCCTTGGGGTGGGCTACTGCTGTCACAGAAATATCTGGCTCGCAAAATTGTCTTGATGTTTTCCCTGGAAAGCCCCATAGAAGGCTACAGGATGAGTGAATTTATTCTGGAAGTCTTGTAACAACCCATAGACTGCTGGATGTATGCTCTACATTAGGTCTGTATACCAGAAGGCAGTTAATTGCCCATTAACCACCTTGTACTGAACCTAATTACTTAGTTTTGATTAAAGCACACAATGAATCCAAAAGCATTCAATCCTGATTTGAATGCATGAAGAGAAGTCAGAATTTCACTGGCATTTTTTTTCTAGTGGTAATCACCATCATTTAGAAGTTTATATTAAATATTTTATTTAAATTTTTGTCTTCAACTTGGAGCTATAGCATCTCATTACCTTTTCTACACAAAATGAGTGTGTCTTTTGCTACCCAAGTATTTTCACTTTGTAATGACACTTATACACTGTAATCAAGTCACTTCTTGGTTTTGTTTGTTCTAAATGAAACAGATGGAGCTCTTTAAGCCTTTGCCGACAGCATGCTTTCTTCAGTTGTTGAGTAAATCGTGTAGCTTTTCCTGCATCCTTCCCACTTATTTTTAAATATGGAACATTGTAGTCGATGTTTTATGCAGAGGTGTTTTACACATCAATATTCTTTCTTGGGTTTTTAAATACATCTGAGAATTATTTTTTTTCTTACAGCACTGCAATAGGGCTTATATGCTGAGGTGTTCAACAGTCCTTTTCAGATCCTTTTTGTTGTTTCCTCACATATGGTTCAGCTGCAGTTCAGTAGCTATGACCTATGTATCTTTTCCTTTGCTTGTATCTGGCAGCTGCAAGTGACCAGAAATGACCTGCAATACATTGAAAAATGTACTGTTTAACTAAACAAAAGTTATCACAACATTTCAGTTAGTGCATATGCTTGCTCTCCTGTGGAAGGGAGATACAGGAAAGGAAGTGAGTGGAAATGCAGAGCCTGTTTAAAAGTCAGTGCTGAAATAATAGAGTAAGGGCTTTTCACATTCACCTACTGAAAAAGAGGCTCAGAGAAGTATGGAATGGCTCATTTGTCTCGTTATGATTTTCTCATGAGAAAGGCTAGAGGGGTGAACATAAGTTGAATGTGCCAAAAGCTGTACGGCTCTCTTTGTAAGAGTACGACTTTCCATCTATTCCTCTATATTTTTAACCACGTACATCTATGGTGCACATGAAGAACGTGTTTGCCTCTGCCTTCTAGTGATAACATTTTTAGCCTCTGCTTTTCTTGCCTACCACATGCCTGTACTCACCTCTGTCTTATCTAATACAGAAATGTGTTTTGATGGAGAGACAGAGTGAAGACAGATTTGGATAGAAGCAGTAGGTTCCAAAGTGGGAGCTCTGTTATCACACACCAAGTAACTTAAGACCTTTAGTCTACCAGGAGGCAAAGCAAATTTCCAGACAATCCAACTCACTACATGAACATAAAAGCCTTTGGACCTTCTTCAGTGTTATAAATGGTGTGCGTGCCCTGTAAATAATCATAACACTAGAGCAAAACACTAAAGATCATCTATTCCACCTTCATCCCAGCAGAAAACATATACTATACTATGCCATTTTCTCACCTATATTTATCTCACCTTAAAGAAATCCAACACCATTCCTTATTTTCCTCAGGCAATCTTTCCAGTGTGTTATTATGCTAACCATTAGAAGGAGTTCCTTACCATCTAATCTGACTTTCACTGCAGTTTAAATGCATTACTTCTTAATCTGTCTGCTATGAACACAGAGAACTAAAGATATTTGCAAAAGCCTTTTCTTATTTTATGATGGTCATCACATTTCTATTCAAATCTTCCTTGTTTACACTTTACAGCTGTCATGGTTTAACCCTGGCCAGCAACCAAGCACCACGCAGCCACTTGCTCACTCCCCCTCACCCAGAGGGATGGGGAGGAGAATCAGAAAGGAATGTAAGAGTCAAGGGTTGAGATAAGAACAATTTAATAATTTAAACAGAATAAAGAAGTAAGAACAATAATAATAACAATAATAATAATAATAACAAAATGGAAACGTGGGGGAAAAAAGGGGTAAAGTAAAAGCCATGCACGCAAGCAAAGCAAAGCAAGGAATTCGTTCACTACTTCCCATGGGCAGGCAGGTGTTCGGCCATTCCCAGGAAAGCCGGGCTCCATCACGCGTAATGGTTACTCGGGAAGACAAACGCCATAATGCCAAATGTCCCCACCCTCCTCCTTCTTCCCCCAGTTTATATACTCAGCATGACGTCATATGGTATGGAATACCTCTTTGGCTAGCTTGGGTCA
>JAVJGI010000062.1:15636931-15680605 GCA_035590275.1 Ibycter americanus
CCTTGATTTAGTATAAACATCACCCAGCAACAACTAAAAACATCAGCATGTTATCAACATTGCTCTCACATCATAGCCAAAACACAGCGCTGTACTAACTACTAAGAAGAAAATTAACACTATCCCAGCTGAAACCAGGACAACAGCCCCATTCATTTTGTTTATCCTAAGTCAGGTTTTCAAGTTCTGTCATTCCTACCATGCTCATCTTGACTGTCTCCACGTGGTCGACATTTTTCTTGAACGCAGCTCACAGCACTGTGCAAAGCACTCCAAATGCAGCTTTACTCCAGCTAGATGAGAATGGAAGCATTACTTTATGCTTCTAATGGGCTATGTTCCTTTTTATTTATCCCAGCACACTAATTGACTTGAAACAAAATTCTGGGATTTTTTCCTACTTAATTTGTGATTTGCTGTATTATGACTCTTCTACTTGTTCTGATTGGGTAACATTTGTAATTTCAAACTCTATCTCCAATTTGTCCAAATTTATGAAGAATTCTAATCCTGTCCTCCAATGTATCTTTTTGTGTTGCCATCAGTAATCTTACTCTGCTGTCTGCCTTCCAGGCTGTTTTTGAAAAACTTTAGTAGAACTAGATGGACAGGAGACCTCTTTCAAAATCTGTGCAATTCATTCATCCATTTTGGTAGTAACACCACTGCTAACCGATGTTTGAATATGCCTTTCCAACAATTTTTACTCATCTAATAATATTTTCTTGTAGTTCATATCTAGTTCAATTATCAGGATTTCACATGACAGCAGCAGAAATATTAGTGAAATCAGGGAGTGACATGCTACTTTTTTTTTTTTTTTTTAATCCACAGGGCCTGTAACTCTAGTGCAGAAGGGAACTGGTTTGCTTATATAAGGATCAGTTTTCATAAATAATTTTATATTTATAGGTTCTTACAAGTTATCAGTGTAGCCACTTTTTCCCATAATTTCTCCAGGAACTGAAATTACACAAATGGATCTATAATTTCACTGCTCTGTCTTTTACTTCTTTTTAAAGGCTGACTTTATTGAGTCTTCAGGTACTTTACCTATCTTCCACAAGTTCACAAAGAAAACTATTGAGTTTTTGTCAGCTAGTACCCAAGGCTGAAGATCATCAGACTAGCCTATCTGAACATCTAACTCATCTGACAGTTCTCCAGCCTGCCTTCTCTGTTCAGCACTGAAGTTTTGCCCTTTAATCACAGGTATCAATTATGATAACGATCTGCTTGCTGCTGGCCTTTCTACTGATGATTGCAGCAAAAGAAACATTGAATAATTTGGCATGATTACCAGTATCAGAAGCCATCCTTCTCCATTGAATAGCAAACCATACCTTTCCTTCATGTTTAATACAGCATGATTTCTTGTTACCCTGACCATCCCATGATAGCTTCATATTATTCAGTGCCTTTGCTGGCCTGATTTCCTGCCTACATACTTACACTGTACTTCTTAGGTTACTCTAAGCAACTTGACCTACATTTTCATCCTTTGAAACCCAGGAAGTGGCCAGTTGGTCTCCTAATACCCAATGTCTTTCTCCCAAAAAAAGAGGATCATTTGTCCTGGTGTACTTAAAGAAACCAGCAACTTTCTTAATTACCTTTTTACTTTAGTTCAGCCTCCCATCAGGTTTCACATCAAAAATTTTCTGCATTCTTTGCAATTTTTCTGAATTCCTTTGCTATTATGTTGTTCAATCCCCTGTCATCTCCTTTCCCACGGATCTTGATCGCTCTCACCCAAGTTATTCACATTCCTTTCTTTATATTCAGAGACCACTTTTCCCTTTTACTTAGAATCAAATCCCAGAAAACCTCTGTTTGTAGTTGCCTTTTCCACTATTGCATGAAAAATTTTCCAACAGCACATTCAAAAATCTTTGTGGTTTTGAATAATGATTTCTTTCCAAAATGACAATTTGGGACGTAAAAGGACTCAAAGTCCTGTGTTCTTAAGGATTCTGGTAGTTGTTTTATTTATTTAAAATATTTTTAAAAACAAAACAAAACAAAAAAACAACAAAAAACAAAACCCGAAGTATAAAACCAGCTTTCATTCAACTGGTTTTACTAGATTTGTGATCTGTAGTGAATTATTAAATACAGGAAACTACCTATGAGTGTGCAATACGTCCCACTTACTTTTGAAGTCTTACCTAGATTCTATGATTATCCTTTTCTAGGAGCTTCTTCTTCCTTCCCCCTAAAGCCTCTTCTAAATGATTATTTAAGAGAAACAGTATAAAGAAGGGGTTTTTTTCCTTCCTCTGTCTTCTCGTCACTTTCTGTCCTGCTCATTGGGTTTGATTTTTACATAGATTCTATTTTTACCTGTTAGCTCAAAGATCATCATATGGTTAAGGAAGACATAACTGTTGAGTGACACCACCTGCCAGTCATGCATATATTGCTGGAATTAATCTATAGTTGAGCTCTGGTCATCCAAGGGGGACCAAAGAAAGTCCACATGATCCTTTAACTCAGTA
The DNA here is from genome assembly GCA_035590275.1 of Ibycter americanus. NCBI lineage: Eukaryota > Metazoa > Chordata > Aves > Falconiformes > Falconidae > Ibycter > Ibycter americanus. Next base: position 15,639,430 of record JAVJGI010000062.1, read on the forward strand.
GCCCCTTAGACTGAAATTCCTGGGAGCCATTACCTGCCTGGTATATCTGATTTGAGTGATACAAGGATCCTTCCATTGCTTTCTGGGTAGAATACCAGCAACCATTCTGCTCACTCACATCAGTGTCAGCTACAGTTTTCCCTCTCTGTCACTGGATTAGCTTCTGGTATTCATGGGAGCTCTTAATCGCTAGAGTTGTCCCTTGATTTTGGGTCAATTTTGGATCAGACAGATCTCAGCATAACTTATACCAGGCTAAAGCTTACTATAAATTAATGTAGTGCACAATAGAAAGACGAGGGACTGTGGATTTTCTATGGATTGGGATGCTCAATGAGTTAATTGTTTTCATAAAGCACCTATTATATAGTCTTCTAAATATTCTCCACTGTAGGTTTTCTGTATGTTCTCCTATATTTTTGTTGTTTCAGATTTGAATTAATTTGAATTACAGCTCAATTAAATCTTTTTAAAAGCAGAAAAAAATGAAGAAACAGTTGAGTGAATTTGTGGTTTTCTGCTGGGATCTGAAAAATAGCTTCATCTAAATATGGAAGAAACCTTGAGAAATATTTTTCTTTTATTGTTACTGAGGTTATTAGACCTCTAAAATAGTTTATAAGATGTGGCATATAATCCTAGTAATTATGATGTTGAGATGTAATGCTAGAATACACAAAGAATGTATTTTCAACCGTAGCTCATACTTATTTAAAATATTTAATTTGTTAACTATCAGCTATAATCTGTGAATATCTCTAGTTTTAAAGCTGTCAAACAGAAATAAAATAGTGTTTCCAACCTGGAAAAGTTAGATTATGCAGTTGTCACTTGCACTATGAAGTAGCTTTTCTGCTTTCCCAAACCCAGCATGATTTATAGTTTTAATGTTTAATTTTCTTTTCTGTCAGACAAAAACTGTTCCACGGATATTGATGAATGTTTCTTCAAGCCCTGCAAAAATGGAGGCCATTGTCATGATTTGATTGGTGAATTTTACTGTAGCTGTTTGCCAGGTAAGAACTCAGGTGATATTTAGGTGAGAAGTGGTATTCAAGAAAGAAATACAGTTTTCATAAGCACACAACTAAGTAGTCATTTATTTTGCTTGAAAAGGGAGAAGGATCAAGCAGGTATTCTTTAAGCGTATTCTACAATTGTTATATGACCAGTATCAGCAGAATTTGTTCACAAAGTGTAACTTGTGTATCAGAAGTCCTGCCTTGCAAAGTGATGAATGAAGAGTCTTAGACATCAATCAACACTGTCAGTAGTATTCACCCCAGAATCTTTAAGGAATTCTGAATTTCTAACTCTTCACAAAAGTTAATTTTCTTCCTTCCATGAACATAGAATGATTTTGTTCCCGTCTTTTTTTACTAGCGAAAGTTGTTTTTTAAGTTTCTTATGACATGCTGAAGAGGAAAAAAAACCAGGGAAAATTTGTACAGTAGTTACTGTAAGGGTTGCTGTGGTGGGTTGACCCTGCCTAAATGCTAGGTGTCCACCAAAGCCACTCTATCACTCCTCTCCTCAGCTGGGCAGGGGAGAAAAAGAATCTAACAAAAGGCTCCTGGGTCAAGATGAGGATGGGGAGAGATCACCCACAAATTACTGTCACAGGCAAAACAGACTCAACTTGGAAAAATTAGTTTAATTTTATTACCAATCAAAATCAGAGTAGGATAATGAGAAATAAAAACTAAATCTTAAAACACCTTCCTCCCACCGCTCCTTTATTCCTGGGTTCAACTTTACTGCCAAATTCTCTACCTTGTGTCATCTCCCCCCAGGAGTGCAGAGGGACGGAGAACGAGGGTTGCGGTCTGTCCATCCCACACTGTCTCTGCTGCTCCTTCCTCCTCAGGAGGAGGCTTCTCACACTCTGCCCTGCTCCAGCGTGGGGTCCCTCCCACAGCAGACAGTCCTCCATGAACTTCCCCAACGTGAGCCCTTTCCACAGGGTGCACTTCTTCATTAGTTTCTTCAGCATGCAATCCCCATGGGTCACAAGTCCTGCCAGCAAACTTGCTCCAATGTGAGCTGGCAGCTGCATGATAATTAGTTGCTGGCTAGGGTTAAACCACAACAATAGTATGACTATATGTTGATGGTTTTTCCCCTGCTTTCCTTATTGTGGGTCAACTAGTCTTCATCTGATTGGAAAGTAGCAAGTAAAACATGAAATGATAGTACTTATTCAGTTGCATATTTTTTTTTCATACTCTTACGTCACATTGCATTAAACCTTGTTTTAGCATGTCAAAGTAGGAATATAATGGTAAAAGGGACAAGCTTGTATTTGGACAGAAATATTTGCTTATAATGGATAGGAAAAAGAAGCGGTTAAAATTATTATGTCCCTATAAGAACTATGTATGTTTTTATGCAAGAGATTTAAAAATGTATACAAGTTATTTCAAATCTAATGCATAAATAGCTTGAAAGTTAAGACTAGATTCTTATATGTTGATGTAATAGGATCATTTTACCTTTTAAATTGCAAAGCCTGTGACTAAATTTCATTACTCTTTCCATTGTGTGTAAACCAAATTTCACATTTATTTTAGCAGAGTATTTTGCTTTGTACAATCACAAACACAACAATGAGTATGGAAATATCTGCCTGCTTTACAGGACTAAAAAAAATGAGATCATATGTATGAAATTATTATTTAAATGCTGTAAGAAGTACATATATGAATTCTCAGACTATATACATTTTCCATTAAGATTTTTGAACATTTGTTAGATACAGTGTTTGTAAAGAATTAACACATCTACCAGATACAGGATGAAAATAAATTATTTAGATGATATTTAGTCTAGGAAATAAACTAAATGTACTGGATTTGAAAGAAAAAAGCAAGGAGTTTCATAAATAAAAGTGATATATAATAACTATGTATCATAAGAATTATGGGCACAGAAAACAGAACTAACACAGAAATACCAGTTGTCATAGGAGTTTCCAGGCTTTTTGAATGAACTGCAGGAAGTATCTTCCAGTATCCTCCTTTTTGAGCAACATCTTCTGGCAGGCTGCTGTACTGGGTGAAGAATAGCTTCTGGAAGCTTTTGCTTGCTATCTGCTTCCTTTTTGGGGAGTGCCTATAAACACTGTATTCACCTGACTGCTAATAAGTTAGAGCCAAGCAACTACTCAGCTGAAGCTGCTTGGGGAGCAGATATAAATCTAGTAGATAGAAGAACAGGTTGTGGGGGGTAAGGGCTTGTCAGTTGTTGTAAGGTGGTTCTTGGAACTATACTTAAGACTAAAGTGCATGCAATGATTGTAGTAATGTGCTACAGCATAGTCTCTAGCATCAGCTGAAGAAAATACCCCAAGCAAAACTGAAGCCTTGATGCAGGCAGCGTTCCTGAAGCATGATGTTGCCGTGCAGACTTTGGTCTGCAGACAACTCTTCTTTCTGGGGTGGGGGTGATGGTGGCCTTGCCTGTGAAAAAGCTGAGTAGACTGCACACCATCACAGAGGCTGAATGCAGGAGATCAATAAGGTCTTCCACATACCCTGCAGAGGCAAAAACCTGAGCCATGTGATACAAGGAAGGATGGACAGCTGTAGATTGTGCTAGAAGTGTAGCAGATGGGGGATGCTGGAAACATATGACTCTAGCAACAGAAGAAATATTCTTTCTTTGCCTGCACACCTGTGATTACTGGAGAGGTACAGTGACCTGAGAGTAGGTGAGGACAAAGCGTATATATACCAGAGAAGGCACTGAGGATTCACATAACTACTGACATACCAACCTAACCTCGATCCCTGAGAAGATTCTAGAACAAATGCTCCTGGAAGCTGTGTGCAAGAATGTGAAGGACCAGAAGGGGACTGGAAACAGTCACCATGGATTTACCAAGGGTGAATTATAACTAACCAATCTGGTAGCCTTCTATCATGAATTAACCAGCCTTGTGGATAAATTGACAGCAGTGGATGCAACTGACTTTAGCAAGGCTTTTAATGTGACTTCCCAGAGTAATGCTGTTGTCAAGATCAGGTGTACAGACTGGAAAAGTAGACAGTAAGATGGGCTTAAAATTGGCTGGACCTTTAAAGGATTTGTGGTAAAAGGCACAAAGCCTAGTTGGCAGTTGGTAATTAGTGGCATTCATCATTATTTAATACTGGAATCAAATCTGTCTAGTGCTTTTATTAGTGAACAATGGGTTACATTCTCAGGAAATTCACAGGTGATATAAAACTGGGGCAAATGGGTGATGTGATGAAGGCTAGGATTTCTCTTCAGAGGGACTTTGACAGGCTGGAGAAACAGGTCAACAGTAATCTCAGAATTCAACAAACAGAAATGCAAGTCCCACACCTTTAAGAATAATCCCCTGCACCAGTAGAGCCTAGTGGCCAACTGGCTGGAAAGAAAAGCAGCTTTGCAAAGAATGACCTGGGGGTGCTGGTGTTCAAGTAGAACATGAGACAGATCATGTGTCCATAGCAAAGAAGCATCCTGGGCTACATTAGGAAGAGTGTAGCTAGCAAGTCTGGAGATGAATATTTTTCTTCTCGTGACTTGCCAAAGTGCATCTGAAAGACTGTGCCTAAGTTTTGCGTTCTTCACTAAAAGAAGGACATTGCCATATTGGGGCAAGTCCAACAAAGAGCCATGAAGATGGCCAGGGTCCGGGAGAACTTGAGGTACAAAGAGAGGCTGAGGTAATTGGACCTATTCAGCCTGAGGAAAAGGCTAAGAGAATATTTTACTGATGTTTACAACTACCTCATGGGAGGATACAGGGAAGACGGAGCAAGGCTTTTCTGTAGACATGAAAATTGTGGCAGGGCAAGAGGCAATGGACACAAATTGGAATGCAGGACAATTCTGATTATATATTAGGGGGGAAAAAACCCCACACGATGAAGGCGGTTAGCTATTGGAATAAATTGTCTGGAAAGCTTGTGGAATCCACATCCTGGGAAGCATGTTCGGATCTTGACAGGACACTTCCCTGAACTAGCTGGTCTAGCTGGTCTTGCTGTCAATGAGAATTAGACTATATGGCCTGAAGAAGTCATTTCCCAAATAAATTATCTTGTGATTTTATTACTAATAAGGAATCTTTGCCCAATTTTACCTATACTCTACAGCTATAATAATTTAATTTGAATTTGAATTGAATTGCCTGTCCCTACACACACAGTCTTTAAGACTGCAAGCATTTCAACCGTATCTAAAAGTTTTCCATAATCTTAATTAGGGTGTCACCTTTTATCAATCAGCTTTGTAGCTGGGGGAAAAAAAAAAAGTGTTTGTTTATATGCAATGCTTTTCCAAAATCAGAATTTGTATGAATATTTTAAAACTTCCCAAATATAACGTTTTTCCCACATATTAATTTAGCCTAAATATAATGTTTTTCCCATGCATAAATTTAGCCTTCCACTAGGAAATGGCTTCATATCTATACTGAATTTCACAAGGGATAAAACAAAGTAAAAAAGAAGTGCTATAGTGGTGTAGTAAAAAGTTTATTACAACAGTAGTCTGTCATCTGGAAAACTTGCCTTGAAATGGTGAAGTAGAGAAACAGTTTGAGGAAGAGGTGAGGAGTCACTCTTTAAAGTTTGTAAGTTCTCCCCGGTAATCTGATATTTAAGGAAATAATAATCTAGAAGATGTTGGATTTGTGGAATGTATTCAGAAAGGCAACAAAAATGAACAATTGAAAACAGCAACTGCCTTATGAAAAAGTAAGGACCTTTAAGTTTGTAGAAGAAAACAATGAGAGGAGAGGAGGCTTAGAAAGAAATTAATGAAAGTAGGGGCTAAGCTGAAAGCAGAAGCCTGTTCATAAGAAGTAAGAAGGCACTTGAATAACTTAGTGGGATTTTGGACTAAAACACACAGAAGAACTTTTAACAGATGACATTACACTTCTTAATTTGTTACCACAGAATGCAATGTAGCTAGAGAATTTATTTAGGTTTGATAAGGGATTAAATAAATTCACAAACAAAAAGGCTATAAGTGGATACTAAAGAATCCTTGGACTTCTTTAATACACCTGAGGTTTGGAGGTTTCAAAGGGAACAGATTGCTGGAAGATGCTAAGCTAACGTGCTTTTCCTAAGTAGCCTCTCTTCTTCTGCTCTCAGACAGTTCTAGGCCAGACACAGTGCTGCATTGACCATACAGGGTGTGTCTTAGGTTCTTACAGGATGTTCTCATGGTTTTCTCTTTTACAAAATCTTGTATCTAGTACACAGCTTCTTTCCCATCCCCATTCATGCCTTACTGATGTATTATCCCTGCTACACCTAACTGAATACATAAATATTTAGTTTTTCAGTGGGATTAGTGGATGATTAGCATGTGCTAAAGTAGACTGATTTTGAAGCAGAAAATCCTGTCAGTTAAGATGCTTGGATTGATGGATGCAGCCTAGAATCAATTTTTGTTCAACTTAATACACTGAATCAAAGGAGCAGTACTTCTGATTAAGCGTAAACTCACACACAGAAAAATTGTAAATCAAATTCTTCTTTTTTGGGAGGTTCACTGTTATTAAAGTTTACTGTACCATGAAATAAGACTGTACTTTCAAACCTTTCTGGCACCCTTATTATGAAGTAGAAGCTTATACATGGAAGTTTTTGCTCCAGGAAGAGGCCTTAGGAGAAGTGCTGCATGCTGTGACTCAAAATAAAGTGAATCATCAAGATTACAGATGGGAAATGTTTAGGAAATCATTCAGTCCTTCACGCTGCTGCTGCACAATCACTCTTAACATAGAATTTGTAATGATTATTTTTTTGCTTTGATTTTGAAGTTGCCTGATAAGAAAGTCTAGCATTTTTTACGTGAAACTGTTGCCCAGCTTACCAAAAACATTACCTGATGCATAGTTCAAAATTCGTATTCGTATTCGTATTCGTATGCTTCAAGTTAGAATTCATTTATACAACTTGTAAGTCATACATTTTTTTCATACCTCTAACATCCTAACTTGTACTGGGATACCGTTCCTTCTAAACCAGTCCATCTAACCAGCTGTAGAAATGCTGTTCAGCAGTCTACCACTTACAGAAGATGCTTTGAGTATTCATACAGCAAAGGAGTACAGAACTGCTTGAAGGCAGTTAGTGGACCCAATATTTCAGGGAAATAGAAGTTAATTTACTCATATGATATTAGCTCTTTTGCAAAGTCTTTACAGCGAAACTTGTGTGGGCAGTCACATCCATGAGATATCAATGTTGAGTCTTCGTCCAGGAAGAGGGCTGAGGCCACTGATAGAAGTGTTGGAGAACCACAGGTTATGGAGCTGGGTCCCCAGGATCTGCCACATGCCTGACTCTTGCGAAAGCGGTACCTGGAAGCAAGAAGTGACAGGGAATATCATTAGGGGTCCTTCCCTGGAGTTCCTCCTTACATTTATAGCTGATCCATACGCTAGCATTGATTTTTCTCTGGTATTTGTGAAACGCTACATATATTTTTAGTAACTCTATTAATTCTGTGGGTTTGAGAATCTTGCTATATTTAGATGTTTTTCTAATAGTGAGATTCCTGAGAATGTCCAGCCATTTGCTACCACAGAAGGTCTCATTGTTCATTTAACTTTTTCATGGAAGCCTTTACAAAATTAGTTAAAGGCTTCAATTGTTTGTTACATTATGTGTAATAGTTTAGTCATAAAAGGCCTAGCAGAAAAAGGTGACAATTCTAAAATTTACACGAGTTATGAGAGCCCTCTTTTATGAAGAAAAAATTCAGAAGTATTCTAAATATTTGCAAAATAAGGAAGTAGAAAAAATAATCTTCCTAGACCATCCTTTGCTTTCCCACCCTGCAGTGTAATGATTAACCTGTCCTTTCTCTCTCCTCCCCAGCAACATTTACATCATGACTTTTAAGCCTGGTACAGGAAAGGGTCCACTTAGTTTAGCTTTCTAAGATGTATGAAATAACATACTGAATAAATCATTATGTCCTCATGAAATTCATACATTATAGGAGCGTTGTTACTAGAATTTTGTGTATGTATCAGCAAAAATGTCAGACAAAATGAAGTATGGTAATACAACAGAAGAATGTTAATCACTCCTAGCCTCAACCTAGAGAATTACAGAGGGAAGATGATAACAAGGCTAAGCAAAAAATGCCCCATTTGGGAACCTGGGACAGAATCTAGACAGCAAATTTATAATCCATCTTTTCTGCACAGAACATCACCCATACCATCCAGCAGGTTTGAATCCTGAAAAAGTGAAAAGCTGTCTACCTTTACCTTCAGTATGCTATTTCTTTTTTTTCTGTCACTGTTTCATTAAAGGAAAAAAAACCACCCCACGCCAAAACAAACAAAAAACCAAAGAAACCAAAAAAAACACCCACTATTATTCAGTATCTGGAATTGATAATTAAAGAGAGTCCCTGACCTGCTCATCATCAGAAGAGAAAGACTCCAAACTACCAAAAAAAATGAGTCATTAATGCGTATTCCCCCCAAACAAATAACTGATTAGCTCTGTGTACTGGGTCTGGTTGAGATAAAATTAATTTTCTTCATAGCAGCCCATATGGTGCTGTGTTTTAGACTTGTGACCAAAGTAGTGTTGTTAACACAGGGATGTTTTAGTTGTTGCTGAGCAGTTCTTGCACAGCATCAAGGCTGTCTCTGTTTCTTACTCTGCCCTGACAGCAAGTAGGCCGGGGGTGGGCAAGAAGCTGGGAGGAGACACAACCAGGACAACAGATCCCAGCTCAGGAGAGGAACATCCCATAGCATATGATGTCATGGTCACCAATAAAAGCTGGAGGAGAGTTTTTCTAAAGTAGCTGTTGCAGAGAGACGGGCTGGGCATTGGTCTGCTGGTGTGAGCTGGAGAGTCACTGCCTTTGCAGCACTTGGGTTTTTTTGTTGTTGTTTGGGTTTTTTGGGGTTTTTTTTTTTTTTGTGTCACTTACTAAACTGTCCTTATCATGACCCACCAGTTTTCTCACTTACGCCCTTCCAATTCTCTCCCCCATCCCACTGGATGAGGGTAAGCAAGCGACTGGCTGAGGACTTACCTGTCAGCCAGAGTCAACCTACTCCATTCTGTTTTTATACTTTAAACCTTCCTTAAGTCTCTATTTTTTCCCCACTGATTTCTACTTTTACTTGTAGGCACTTTTATCATTATTCTGTATCTTCCAGTTTCTGGCTGATACTAATTTTTATGAACTTATGAACTTTTATATTTGTTCTCTGTTTGTTTTTAAGACTATTTTATCTAGACATATGCTTTAATTGTAGGTTTGATGTTTTTAATTATCTAACATTTAGATTTAAATAATTACAGTTTCTTGAAAGATTCCTTGTTGTCATATTTTCCAGTTTAAATTCTCTCAGCTGATTTTTTTCTTCTAATTCTGTTTAATTTTCTAAGATCTGTCTTTTGAAACAGTTATACCAGAGTGGTTCAGAAAAAGCTAGATATGTTTGATGGACATATTAACTACAGTTAGACTTCTGATCTATACAAAAAATCAGTAACCCACAATAAATGTAAAATAATTCTGAAAAAGAAGAACATGAGTTTATTTGTTGGCTTTCTTGCTTAATTTAAATGCTACATTTACATAGGAATAATAAATAAATACCTCCAAAATTTTGTTTGCATCTAGACAGTGCCATCAATGATATTTGCAAGCAATCTGTAAGTTGGATAATGTCATCATTATTTCTTTTTCTTCTGACTTTTGTGTATGTATGCATAGCTATAGATACGAACACCAATCTATATGCATTTATGTATGTGCATATATACAGAATCTCTACATACATGTTTTCAGAATATTTTGTTATCAAAGTAGATTATCTTGATATGTATTATGCTAGATAAATAACTCTATTGTTTATAAACTTAATGGAGGACACACATTAATAAGGAATACAGTTCTTTAAAGACAGTTCTAGGTACTGAGTAACAAGTCGTACATTTGCTACCGACCTCTAGATAGGTTCAACAAACTTTTTTTAATGCAGGCTGTACTTTTCCTTTTTAAGAACACAGATAAATTTATACAATCAATTCTGCCAAACACTTCAGTTTTTTCTTATTTATATATTTAGTTCAGTCATTCAGTTGTAGGCAATTGCAGTGACATGGCTGCTTGTTGCATACAAAATGAAAACCTATAAATGTCAAGGCAGCAGAAAGACAACATCAGTTTGTCTGTTTTATTAAGTTCATTAAAAAGTCTCTTACAAGGCTTTGATGCTAAGGGAAGCTGTGATGAAGAAAGAAAAACTAAACTTATGATTAAAAGAGCACATGGCTAATTTCTCACTGTTGTGAAAGGATCTGAACTTATTAGGTGTAGTAGCTTTACTAAGTTGCTTTCTCTTTTGTAATTCCCATTTTCCCCCCATGTTCCCATCTTTATCACTATAGTGCTTCATGCCAGTTGTAAGTGAAATTTTCCAGCAATAGAACAAGAAAAAATTGCTGGTTGCTTCTCTTTTTTTCCAAAAATGTGCTGTCATTTATAAGGCTAAAAATATATTGGGAAAAAAAATATTCTATTGATTAACAGCTCATTCGTAATGTCAAGTCAATCCTCCAACCCTAACAGATGACTTAAAATTTTGACATTTTTCTAATAGAAACAACACTATTTATTTCAAAGTGGATAATGAGACATTCAGTTATTGTTAACAAAAGCAGACACAAACCAGTGATGTCTTGAGAAATACTGTAATAACCCATTACAAATCCCTCAGGTGAAGAAATATCTCTATGACAGCCTTTAGCTTGAATCTATTCATTTCTAAAACTACTGTAACAGCAGTAACAGAATGGAATGGAATCATCTGTTGTCTCAATATTAAAGTTATTTTAAAGACCTGTTAACATCATCATAGCCGTATTTTACAATTCACCAAAGTTATACTCTTCTATAAGGATTGTAACTCACCAACTGTCGACTAATTTTTCATTTACTGCTTCTTATATTTGGCATCTCTACATTTTTGTCTGATACACTAATGGAATATGTTACCATATGTAAGTACCTCTTGCTGATAGAATGAGCCCATTCACATATAATAAATCAATAACATTACCCCAAATAAATAAACAAAAAAAAAACCCTAAAGTTTTATTACATAGGTAAACAAATTAATTAGATCTAGAAAGCTACTTAATTCCCTTTCGCATGTGAGAAACCTCAAGTATTTTTTGTATTCATATACTTGCTGTGAACAAGAACCTGAGGTGTATCAGCTCCAGATTTCTACCCCATCAGTTTTTTCCGGTATGTACCATAAATAGGGGATCTCTCACACCTCCATTCTTCGGTACGTATGATCATTTTGTCAATGACATGCACAGATGTCATTGTAACTATACCTTTACATAGAAAATAAATACCTTTCATTGTCATATGTATGTTTAGAACAGGCCATCATGGACGAAACTTAAATAATGCTAACTAAAGCATGCAAGATTAGCTGCATAGACAACTGACTACATGTAGAAGGGTATCTGGGCTTATTTAAGGTACTGTCATTGGTGAGAAAGGAGTAAGGTAAGATAAGATACTGATGGATGTCTCAGAAAAGAGCACTCAAGCTTTTTATTAGCACCTTCACTGTGAAGAACTATCCAAAGAGTATTGCATGCTATAGAAAACTTATAGTAGTGTAGATAATCACAGTTCTGTAATTTAAATAAAATTGTATTTTACCACTCTCATTATGATACCAACACACTTTTCTAAGAATGCAGAGAGTAACTACTTGTGTATATTGATTGTTTGGCCATGGATATTTTAAAATTACATTTTCAAGACATCACCAAAACTTTATATCTTTACTTTTAGTTTGTTTTCAAAGCATACTCTGGAGATAATGAAACTTTGTTCCCCATTTCAGAGAACAAGACACAAACACAAAGTTAATGAGTTGTTAACAAAAAGCCTAAACTGAATGCACTATTAACTGTAGGTCTGCCTATTTATAGTTACCATATGGAGGCAAGTACATTAAGATTTTTACTTCTGTCACACAAGCAAGCTCTAAGCATGCAGGGAATAGAAGAATAATGAGTAATTCCTCATTTACCTTCTACATTGTCAGACATAGGTGGCCAGAAGGCGGAAGACATGATCAGAGAGAATGTTAAGAGCATTTTTATATTACAATGCTTTGTTTCAATATACTTCACCAAACCTACCTTGGACAATGCTTCACAAAACAGCGGTGCAAGATAGTTCCTTAAAGGAAAATTAAGCCAGTAATATTTGCATCCCACTTAAAGATTCCATATTGTAGAGAAATTAAGCATTTGTTATTAAGCAGGAGGAACACTCATACTTTTCCCTTACCAAAAAAAATAAATAATGTATATACATGTATGGTGTGAGGTATGTGGGTGTATAAATACACACGCCAACACTCACATACATAGTTCTCCATCATGTTTTCTGATTGAGTTTTAGTCTACCCGTTGCTCTGCTCAGTCCTTCACATTGGTGCAACCTCTAGTTCCTCTCTATTTTCATCTCTTTCTGATATTAGAAATGCAATTCTTTTCACTCATCCTGTTCCAGAAAACTGCTATAGACACCTAAAATCTTGGTCATCACGCTTAAAATTGTACTATTTATAAAGCAGTTAAAGTGATAATCAACCTATGTTTTTTTTCCAAAGTGAGTATGCTGTGTCTACTAAAACACAATTTTATATATTTGTTTTGAATGTTTAATAATTTTTTAGTCCAAAACTTCTATTTCTGGAAATAAGTGATTTGTCCAATATATGTCTAAATATATTCAAATTTCTAATCAAGGATCTAAAGTTTTTGGAATTATGATCTGCTATGTTGTTTGGCAATCTCTTATTTACAAAAAAACACAAACAAACAAACAAAAAAACCCCACAACAAAATCTAGAGTGTATTTATATGGACAAAACCAAAACAGTCTTTATTCTACTGCCAGTTTTTAAGCAATAATAACATTCCTTATTTTGGACAGTATTCTTTTCCTTTTATATTTCTACACACTCATTTAATTTTTCTTCTATGTTTTTATCCTATCTTTATGCTTTCCTACCCTCCTCTAAAATAACTTCCCTCTTCTCCAATTCACTGTCAGACTGGTCTTCTCCTTCTGGTCCTGCAACGTACTGAAAAATAATTAGCATTTGTTCAGTTTTCACTTTCTATGGCTCTGTTTGCATTAGTAAGGAGTAAAAATATTGTATAAAATTCTTGACATTGTCAGCTAACAGAATTGCCTTGCCAGATCTTCAACAAAGTCTATAAGTCTATAGCTGTAGCTTTACTGTTTTAGTTACCCCCCTTCCCCCTCTCCTTATCAGTTACTAGAAACAATCTGGGGCGGGGGAGTGTTCAGTTTTTCTGGTATCATAGGGTGTTCTAATTCGATAAGAAATGAAGGATCATATCTGGATTTTATAATTGTATTACCTTTGGAAATTACGAAAGATAATCTAGAAAATACATGATGGATGAAAGGGCATGTCTATGTGCTTTCTCTCTGTCCAACAGGTTGCTTATAAGCAAATTCTAATAAATAGTTCAACCCCAAAATTTTGGTTATGTATTATCTGCCATACCATGGCTTAATACCATGAATGACATGAACAGCTGGCTAATGTATGGAGGTTTTTTTATTTTCTTATTTGTCTTCCTGGATTGTACATTAAAAATCTTCCACAGTCCTGAGGAAATGCATGCCCAAGTTCATGTCGCACTTCAGAAACCATTCTCTTTTAAATAAAGAGAACTTTAAATAAAGTTCAATAAATTGTACTTTCTGTAATAATTTAATGTATCTCTAAAATAAGAATATTGCACTGAAGACCTCTTTATTTAATCCAGTATCAGATCATGCTATAGGGAGCAGCTCATGCTCTTATCTCCTTACGCTTGTCACAGGAATTCTGAAAGGCAGGCAATGCCTCTGAGGTGCGATGGAGGATGGCAACACTGCACACTGCTTGTTCTGATTTTACAGGAAGCTTCATATTTCACTGGCCTTTTTTTCAGAGATGCTAAACTGAGTTAAATTTTGTGTAATTATCAGAAGTTAGAAAATATATATTAATTATTACTTTTGTTCTTTATACTGTTATCGGTTTTGTATAAAAACATAGTTCATCACATATATTAGGTTTCTATTGAAATTCAAAAGTATTTCTTTCTAAGAAATACTAGATGTCTTGAAATTATATAAAGACCTGTCAAATAAATATAAGCTTTGAGAACAATAACCAAAAAAAATTATGTAATTTTTCTCCATCAGTTTCCATTACTGTTTTTAAAGAGGTGTTGTTTTGAATTAATTGTGTACTTTACTGAGGGAATGAAAGAGCTATTTCTCTTCATTAAACCTTAATTCTTTCCACTAGAAACTCTTTCTACTCTTTTTCAGAAAAAAAAACAGATTAGCACAATAGACACAATAGGGAGAGGTTTTGATGATTATACACATTAAGTTAAGTCTATCAATAATGAAAGGGTTTTGTATATACAAGACAGATCACTAGAAGTAATAAAAGCAAGCAATCATAAATAAATTACATTAAAAGGAAGCATCAAAGAACACTATGAAGGCAGAAAAACACCTTCAAAACATAAGCCATGCCCTATATGTTCTATGGAAGCATGACTGTTGCATATATCAGCATTGAAAAAAAGGGTGCAAGGAGAAAGAGGTGATTGGTGTTTGTTTTAATTATAGACAAGCAGAAATTTTCCTGTGTAATCTATCTGTAAACTATCAGTGAGAGGAAAAAAAACCAAACAAAAAACCCAGAAAGTTCTCTAAGAAATATGCTTTTACAAAACAGGCATTCTGAAAAAAAACTTTTCCAGAATTTTTTCTTTTCTCATTTTTCTCTTTTTTAAGAAGAAATATGGCTCCACTTCTGCTTTCTCACTGATGGAGCACCATCATTTTAATTCAAGTTAATCTTGCTACTGGTGCTCTAAATCAGGTGAGAATCAAGGGATGTTTTTTATTTTCTAACTAAACTAGCAACATTTGAGTGGTAATACTTTTTTACTTCTAGATTACTAATTTATGCCTATGAATTATCATTATTATTTATGTTTTAAAAATGCCACTGGCCTAGAACCTGAATACAGCTGTTACATACTGACCTACTAGCAGCCTTGCTAGTAGGTCTAGCTGGTTTTGCCTGCTTTGGAAACAAGCATCTGAAATATTTATTTTAGTCTTGTTACACAGAATGTGTTTTAAATAATATCAAAGTAGCACGTACAGTGTCATGGTTTAACCCCAGCTGGTAATTATGTACCACGCAGCCACTTGCTCGCTCCCCCCTCACCCAGAGGGATGGGGAGGAGAATTGGAAAGGAATGTAAAGCTCAAGGGTTGAGATAAGGACAACTTAATAACTGAAATAGAATAAAAATGAAAGAACAATAATAACAATGGTAACAGTAACAGTTACAACGAAAAGGGGGAGGGAAAGAATAAAATCCAGACGGAAAGGAAGAAAGAAACACGGGGTGCACAGTGCAACTGCTCACTGCCCACTGACTGATGCCCAGCCAGTCCCCGAGCAATGATCCACCTGCCTTGGCCAACCCCCCAGGTATATATACCAGACATGACATCCCACGGTATGGAATACCTCTTCGGCTAGTTCAGATCAGCTGACCTGGCTGTGTCCCCTCCTAATTCCTTGTGCCCCTCCAGCCTTTTTGCTAACAAGGTCTGAGGAACCGAAAAGTCCTTGACTTATACAAACATTACCTAGCAGCAACTAAAACCATCAGTGCGTTATTGGTGTTGTTCTCACATCAAAGCCAAACCACAGCGCCATACTAGCTCCCAAGAAGATAATGAACTCTATCCCAGCTGAAACCAGGACGACAGTCACTCCTTTATAGAGGGAGCAGAGGAGCACGTCTCTGGAACCTAGCTTTAATTACCTATTGAAGTTTTGTCATTTTTCAGGTCCTATAGTTATGTTTCATTAAGTGATATCATATAAGACTGATCTATGAGATGATGCAACGAAAAATGATATGGAAAAATCAAAACTATCTCTATTAAGCAATTTCTTACTCTTGGTTTTTCATTATGCATAAGGGAATTTATAAATGCCATAGGTTTTGCATATAAATTACAAGAAGAGATTATATAGGAAAGAGTAATAAATTACCTATTGGTAGTAAGAAACAAGGTATGTACTGTGATATACATCACCTTCTCAGTATGTCTTGATATCCTCCCAAAAGAAGCCATAAACACTGACCACTTTGCAGTCCTTCTGGTAAAATGAAAATGGATAATTGCTATTATTTCATAAGACTTTTCTTTTTTCTTTCTAATTTTGTGTCTATATTATTCTGTAGTTGTAAAATAGCATTAGGTCCTCTTCTAATGCATCATACCACAAAATGGTAAGATAGTGAGTGTGACACACTTCAAGGCAGCAAGCACAGTCAGAATAAAAACTTATTCTGTGGCTTCTTAGTGTAAATGATAGAGAAACTGAAGTTGCCTGCTGTGGTACTGTAATAAAACTTCTGTTGTAATAGCTGTAAGTCTTCTGGTGTATTTCTGTAAGATGTGCAGAGTATGCCTCTGTTCTTATTTAACCCTTTTTCTCTAGGTCTAATCCATCTTTTAGTCAAATTGACAGAAATGTTCTTACAGTATGGAAATGTTCTTACAGTATGGAAAGACATATTTGGCCTTTGTAGGCTTTTTCCTAGGTTTGAGGGATTTTTTCAAAGAAAAACATAGAGCAATATTTGTCTTACATCTTCTTGTTAAATTGTATGGCTTAAGGTCCAGCTTGCCCAAAGGAGTAGAAATAGTCATTCAAGTCAGGCTAAGAGGAAACTGATGCACTTATTAGCCCTCACTGGCAGAAAGAAGTTCTAGACAGGGGGAGAATGAAGAGAAAGTGACAGAAAGGTCAGAGTGCTTACAGAGAAATTTGAAGATACTAGCAGAAGAGTTTATTAAGTCAATCCTTTTACAGTAACTTTCTAGATAATTAACTTCTATTCCGCTGTTCTGCTCTATATTCAAGAATAGATGAAATACCCTTAAAAAAAAAAAAAAAAAGGTAGGAGGAAATGTGTAGCTGATATTTGGGTAATTCTTTAGAAGAGAGAAAGGAAAGTGTTGATCTGCTTCCTGACAAAGAAAATTGTTGACATATGATGCCAAGAAATTTTCAACATCCTTTCTGCTTGACATCAAGCAAAAAAAGTCAACTACATCAAACTGCCTAAAAGGAAGGTCTTTGACCATAAAAAAAAGAGAATTATCTAGAAAACACTTAGGTGAAAATGTATACTTTAAAGTTTGTTTGGCCACAACTTCAGCTGTGTTATTTAGAAATTATTCAGAACGATTTCAGAGCTGTTGGCTTGTGGATAGGTCAAATAACAGAAAGGTAGGAAAAAGCAGATGACGTACAGAACTGTCAGATCAAACTTGAATTCTTGAAAAAACACTAGAAAAAATGTAAAGATGAACTATTTATAAACATCTGAAACCAACAGAAAGATGACAATCACTCACTAGGTAACATGGATTTCTCAGGAGCAAGATGTGTGAAACCATTGCAATATGTGTTCTCAGGTGGTAATAAACTTCTGGACAAGGAAGGAGTAGGTGATATATATCTTGAGTGCATCAGCATTCTTATAAGGAAACCAGAGAAACACTGTCTCATTGAAACTACCACTAAACTACATGTACCTCACTGGAAAAAAGTAGTAAAATATGATAGTGATTCAGAGCGGAAAAGAATTTCACTGGAAGTGTTTTGGGTCCACTAATGCTCTTTATCAGTGTTCTTCATCAATGACTTGAATGATTTAATTGGGAATATTATGACAGAACTTGCAGATGGCACCAATCTGGTAAAAAGACAGGGAAAAACTCCACTAATGGTCTGGAAAAGAAAGAAAATTCAGTTAATTGAAGACACATCCTCTTTGGCAGTCATAGACAAATACATACAAATTGGGAACAACCAGGCAGTTAATCTGCAAAGAGATCCAGAGAATTCAACCTGAATGGGATTCAGCAATGTATTGATGTTGTGGAAAAAGAAATCTCCATGTTGAGATATTTGGTCAGGAGTTCTACTTGTGCCAGAAGCGATGTAGTTCCCTGCCATATATCAGAGCATACCAGCAGGCTCCTGCCAATCTGACCTTGCCTTGCTGACTGACTTCCCAGCTTCATCTCAGACCTGCCTTGTCCCTGCAGGCTGTCTGGTCATCACTGGTCCGTGGCAGACCCTGGTTACCTGCTCAACTCTTCACATTTGTATACTGTGGGACTGTATTGCTTGTCAGTGAGGTTGTGCCCTGCCTGTCTGGCTGTCATATTCTCTATATCAATAACAGAAGTTTATTAAAATTATTAAACTAAACCTAGCTGAACACAATACATTAAAATATGGTGTTAAGATTTAAATCTGCCAAACAGAGTCACCATGTGAGATGACTGGAATGTGTGTGTTATTAACCATTACTCATCTCTCAAAGCCTATTAATATTTAATGTTCTAGATTCGTGCCTCTGTATGGAGCTGTAGGTATTCAGGTTTTGATCATGAAACACGGCAAAAAGTTGTTATTATTCATAATGCTAGAGCTCATTAGTGAATGAAATTATCAGAAAAGTACTGGTGTTCAATAGGTAGTGATCAAATTGTTAGAGAACAGTTTTTTACTGTTAGAGAACTCAGTTTAATCTGACAATTTTTTGATCTGTAAATATGCCACATAACTTACATTCAGGACCACACAGTTCATACTAACCTGTAACTTTGGTCTGATCCCACAATGGGCTGCATTCATGAAACAGATATAACAATGCCCTTTAACTCTCCTGTGCATGAGCACAGCTGAAGCACGTGTAGGTAAAAACGAATCTTCAGGTTTGAGCAGCACCTGCAAATACAGCAGCAAAGGGAAATTGCTCTGCCTGTGTCAGGAATTTCTGCCCTAGCACAGAGGTGACTAAGACCAACTGGACAACAGTAACTGCTTAGTAAAACCCTAGAAGAGGGCCAGAAAGGCATGTGGTACGCTTATATATGGTACGCTTCTAGCTCTGCAAGGCCTACCTGTGAGGTCTGTCCACTGGGAATATCTGAATCAGAACTGATCTTAGAGCATAACCTTCTTGGAGGAAATGTATTATCTGTAGCCTAGATGCAGTCTCCTTTTGTTGCCTGTGACAGGTACATCAGCTTGCCATCATTGTCATGTTAGTGTTTACAGTAAACAACCTAACATGACTGAGGCAGAACTTCTGTGGTGTCAAGAATATTTTAAAGTGTACATGTATTTGTTGATACTAAAGTGCATGAGTGGTAAGCAGAAGGTGGACTGACTGCTAGTTAAGATTCCTTTCCAGACTAAATTGAGCTAAAAGAATGTATACAAGTTTTTGCTGAAAAGATATTTTTTCAGTTTTCCTGTCAGAAAATGATAGTATAAAATTCAAAGCGAGTTGAAATTATGACTTTTCAGATGCCAGTAGAACTTTCTGAGGAATATCCAATGTAATGTTATTTCATAAAAAAATGCTGACATAATGGGATAAAACCTGAATTTTGGCCTAGGAGCTTTATTTTTTTCAATTACTACTTAGTTGAGAAAACTTGGCAAAAGATTTAAAACTGTTGAAATGTTTCACTTCAAACCTAAATGACAGAAAATTTTAAATCTGTTGAAAATATGTTGCCTTAGAATATTTACCTATTTGTTTCAGGAATGGAATATGTAAGTGAGAAACAGAAGTGCAAACACCCTAAATACTCATAATAGCACATTTTACAATATGTTTTAACTCTCTTTCAGATTATCTGTACATAAACACAAGTTTTGACTTGTCCCCAGCTACATGGGGAAATAAAATGACAACTGAATTTCTCACAGGAACAGAATAACATTTTTCAGATTGCGGCTGTTGTTAGATCAGGAAATCTGCTTGCAAAAATAAGCAGTCTTCAGAGAACACAAAAGCTTTCTTAAAGTCGCATGTGCACAATTTCTCGGTCTCTTTAATTTTGGAACATGAAGGTTTTAACACTTTTAGAGAGTAATTCTGTTATCCTAATCTAATCGCTCAAGTTCCAATTGTCTTTACTGAGAATTGGTGGGTTTTGATCTCTGAGTTCCAGAAACCATATATGCAAAGATACAACAAAGAAAATTGCATCTTCCATTGTTTCTTTTATGGTTTGCCCAGTTACTTCAACACAACAATCACATGTATTTATTAGAGCAGATGGTTACAATAAAACACTTTTCTGTTGTATTGTCTGAGGCAACAGCAACACTTTTTTCCTGGTCTGTCATCCAGTTGTGATTTTTCCTCTTTATTACCCCTTCTTTATTTTGTTCAATTATGCTATTATAACTTGCATATTTTTATAAATTTTACATTTTTTACAATGTTTGCAATAAGTACAATTTTTATATTTGAAATTAGAGGGCCCAAGCAAAAGTAGGATTTCATTATGATAGGCGTTGAATGACAAAACCAACAACAATCATTGTCTCAAAACTCAAATTAATAAAATAGCTTATTTGTTATTATTATCACATCCAGTGCAAATAAGAAGAAATTAGAAATCCATTGGTATGTAAGAAACTTAACAACTGTGAAAATACTGTCCAGGTTTTAAATTAATTTATTAAATCCTGACGTGTTTCTCTCAGTCCGTTTAAGCTTTTCCCGCTGTAATTTTAACAGGAACCATATAACTTTATCCCCAGAAGTAATATTTGTTCAATAAGAGTGAATGAATGCACATCAAATCCTGCTGGCCTTGACAATAACCCTTAATGTGAGGTTTCAGTTAATAGCTTCAGATGTACCTGCCATCCAGAATATAAGGAGCCATGTAGTGAAATTGCCATAAATCACTGTGTGGCTGGACTGTGTCAAAATGGATCACAATGCAATGATCTCCCTGGAGAGCTTAAGTGTCACAGCCTGACTAGTAGAAATCACTTTTGTCATGAGGCATTTAGGTTGTTCAGAAAGAAATGTCTGAAGAATGTAAATGCAGCATTTCTGAGGGAAAAAAAATAATTAAATACTCTGCTGCTAAATTTTCATTATCTAAATTCATGAAGTATCTTTTGAGTGTCTGTAGCAGAAAAATAAACTGATACTTGCTCATTTCTTTTTATAGGAAATAGTATATTCTTAAGTACTGCTGCTGAAACTATTTTGATAAGAAACTTTATACAAAACCAGATGTTTAATATTAAAATGGGGCCCTGAAACCATCACCCTTTGTTCTTCAACTTAGTATAGTAAATTCAGATATATTTGTTTATGCTGCAACAATTTGATAATTAATTCAAAACATAAAAATAAAAGCATACATAGGTTAACATCTTTATTTCCAATCTATAAAGTTATCATGAATATTTATTTTTAGTTAGTCAAACAAAAAAATCATGTTGGCTTTTCTATATTCAGTATCTGTACTTGAATGACAGTCACATAACCACATACATATATCTGTATATAACTGTTACTATCAGTGATTAATGTTTCCATTTTACTTCTTTATCATAATTTTTTATATTAGTTTTATGTAGTACTTCAGTAAGCAGATGTTAACAGCTATTTACAAAGGCAAAAATGAGAGAGATGCTTGAATTTTTAATAGCAATCAACAGGGAGGAAAACTTCAGCTGTGTGAGAATGTTGCACAGCTGGTGTTCGGGATGGAATAGAAACATAGCTTCAAGACACCTTTCTGCATCACCAAAGTGACTGCTTGTGTAGGGCTGTTTTAATATGCATTGTCTTGTATTTATGCCTCAAAGGGTTGTTACACAAGCCAGGATTTCTAAAGTGCAGCATGTTTCAGCAATTTACCCTGATGGTCAGAAGTTGCTGTCTTACCTCATCAAACCAGTTGCTCAAAAACTAAAAAATCTTCCAGATCAGGAGCTCTTCAGTCATGCCCTAAGGACATGATTTATAGTTCCTGTAATTTGAAGACTGTGCTAAACTAGACTCAAGCAGGACTGAACTTCAAAAATTTTGATTTAAAATTTTAATTTATTACTCTGGATTTGCACTCAATAAATGCTATAAATACAGGACTATGTTTAGTTTAGACCAAAGATTCTTCCTTTTTCTCCTTGTTGTGTAAAACATTGATGAACACAAGGTCAGATATGGGGCAACTTGATGGCACACTAGAAGCTGTTCTGGCACTACCTATGCTACTGAAGCACAGCATTCCTTTATAAATCTTCTTTAAAATGAAATGTGAAGTTCACATGTTCAGCCAGACTTGGTATCCAAGTCTGTAAGACATTGGAACTAATTCTATTTAGCTCACTGAACCAAATCTCTGGTTTAAGTCTTTAGTGGCTTTTCATGCTGTAGTTGTTAAATTATAATAAATTGGTCCAGTCTCTTTTGATCTTTGCTGTAACATTATTTTTGCAAGAATCTAAAAATCTTTAGAAACTTTTAAAGTGCTCAGTTAATAGGAGAACAGAAAACTATACCTCTTGTACTTTAACTCACTGACTTTTTATGACAAAAGTTACAAGAAAAATGTATAAAGTTTGAAACCTGGCATTTATATTCAGCACTTGAATCCTAGGTACACACACAATGATTGATTTTTTAATTGCTTTATACCAATTAATTTAAAAATATTTATTGGGTTTGAAAACTTTTTCAGTGAAACAAAGAACATTTACTTGCAACTATTTATTGTGCATGTTCTAAAATAAAGATGCTGTCATCAATGAACCATGTGATTTTCTTGTTAGATGATGGCTTCAGAAAGTATAATACCATGGCACATATACCCTAAGTGTAAAATGTAGATTTCTATTTTATCTTTGATTTTCTTTCTTAAGTTTTGTGTATTTAAGTCGTCAACAGAAAATGCTCAATGTTTCACAAGATTAGATTTCTTATTAACTACAAATTAACTGGTTCAAAAAATCAACATCAATAAGCTGCCAAACCTGTCAGGTATTGTAATATCTGCTTTATAATGGAATGTAATGAGATAATTTTCTCTTTTGCTTGGAAACACAGTATGTTTTCTTAGTGTGGTGTAGGAACACCACACTAAAATTGAGAAGGCTTTTATCAACCGTGTGCTTACTGAAATGTCAATAAAAATAGCAATATCTGCATAAAAACACTTGAAGAAATTGATATTCTATCAAATTCCCTTGAAGACCTGTTGTATCTTGAATGGTTTTTATTATTAATGCAATTACAGCTTTATCATACAGTTCTTTTGTCCATTTAGAATTGTTTTCTAATGAAATGGAAACTTTCAAAGAAATTGTAGTATTTTACTCTAGCCTAAATAAAATTTTTAAATATAAGTAAAGAACATAAAAGTACTTAGCAAAATTGGTCTCTCACTTGTCTGTTTTCTCAGTCTAAATATGATAATAAAGTTTTTATGTCTTCTGTTACTCTATTTTTCATCAGGTTTTACTGGTCAGTTTTGTGAAGCAGATGTCACTGCCTGCCTGTCACAACCATGTGGCACTTCTAGCATCTGTAAAGATGTATTGGGTGGCTATCTCTGTTTCTGTGCACCTGGTTTTATAGGTGGGTTCAAAGAAGTGTTGCTCAACATGTTTAAACCAGTCCTAAACCACAGAAAAGAAGGTTATTCAAAAGTAGCAACAGATGTAATTTAGCAGTGTGCCTCTGATTAAGGCAAAAGCAGCTTTTGCTTCCTGGCACACAGAAATACCTGGCTGTGTAAGAGTATTCAGCTGTAAAAAACACTGACCACAAGGGACTATTTCCACTCCAATGACTTTTACTTTATACTATTTTAGACAGGGTGTCTGTCTTACACTGATGCTATTGCAACTCCCAGCCATATGCAAATTGGCCTTAATTTGTCTGCTTTGTGCTTCCTGTAACAATAAGGCTGCAGTAACAAGGGCCTCTGCTGCCAAATATACATCCAGGATCCGGGGCAGGTTTAACTACTCATATTTAAATCTACCCTGCAAGTCATTGTCGTTAGTACAGAGTCTGACTAGATTAAAGTTAGTTTGGTCATGTCAGCGTACTGTCATCATAATTCCAGATTACAGTGTAAAAAAACCAAAACAAAACCCCAAAAAACCCAACAACAAAAAAACCCTCTTCCAGATACAGATTCAGACCTTTTTGATCAGCTGTATGATGAAATAATCAAGTGCAGAAGCAGTTCCATGAGTGGCAGGTCAGCTCCGCAGTCCAGATCCATCCTGTCTACCTGCAGGGACTTCGACGGGGCTCCTAAAGCAGGAATAGGATGACTCCTGAATCTGTCTCGATAGTCAAGAGGGAAACATGAAACAAGAGGAATTCAGATCTTGAGTAGACTCATTACGTAAACTGTTCCTCTATGACCTAATATAGGCATCCATTTAAATGAAGACACCTGTAATTTAATAGTTGTAGTATTTGTGTCTACAAAAAAACTAGGAAAAAACTATAGGGAGGGGGGAAAGCAAACATAAAGGTAGGTATTACCTACCCTTTAGGCATAACTAATAATAAATTTGAGGACATTCTCATCTCTTCGGATAATTCATATACAAAATGCAAATAAACACTTTCTGAGATTTGTTCTACCACAAAGGCAAGAAAAAATATAAGGTACATCATCCTCAAGTAGAAATCAGCATCTATAGCTTTTTCCTCCGCATATTTAGAAAAAGATGGCAGTATCTTACTTTTTGATTATTAGTTTCCAAAAATAATTATTAAAATATTTGTTCATATTGGAAACCTTTCCCTGTATTTCCCATAGAGATCTTCACAACAAATTAATTAATTAATTTTTATTATATATTTATTAATAATTATTAAAATTAATAAATTAATGAAAAATAATATTACAGGAAAAGACTGTGATATTTTAATATTTGGTCTTAGAAACCATACTTACACTTTCATGATGTTTCAGGAAAACTCAAGACTTTATTGTCTTTACAATATTAAAAGATGAAACTTTTTGAGTACATCTGTAAATGAATCTATAAAATTCCCTTTAGATCTTTGTTGAACATTGTATATTATATATACATTTCACTTTTTCCTTTAATTGACAAGAAATTAATTCCCCAAAGACAATTTATGGCTCATTGTTAAAAGTTCCCTGTACCTAACCTCAGTTATTTTATTTTGTTGTTGCTGCTTGCACTGGTGACTCACCAGTGGCTTGTTCCTAATGAACTGAATCCTTCACTTGTTTCCAGGTAATAACTGTGAGATTGAGGTGGATGAGTGTCTTAGTGACCCTTGTCACAATGGAGCTACTTGTGTTGATCATCTGAATGCCTTCAGTTGCGTCTGTCAGGATGGATTTCAAGGTATTAACAAATCCATAGAACTGTAACTTCATAAATCTACTTTGAGTCTTACACAAATTTTTTAACATATCAGATGAAATGGATGTATACTTATTTTAGTGTCATCTGAAGTTCTAAACTTTTAAATTCAGCATAAGTGCATCTTGACAAAAATTATCTACTTGGATTTCATGACAGCATGGAACTAGGTGTTTTCTGCTGGCTAGTGACTTAGCTGTTGAAAATGCGTAAGTGGGGTTCAGTGAAATTTTGCAAATAGCATATACTGTTTTCTGTAAGCTTTCTAAACTGTTGGCAGATTTAATATAATAGAATCAGAGAAAAAAAACGTGTGGGAAAGGTTTTGTTTTGGCATATTTGTAAAATGTAAATGAAAAATATTATCACTTTGATAAGTGGATGCATTAATATCTGCAGCTAGTCTTTGCTTTCAACTCAGATTAGGAATTTAAAGTGCATACAATTTCTTTTTAATGCATCATTTTTTAAACATCATGGATTTTTAATCATTGAAATACAAAGCAATCTATAATTCAGATGTCATAGGGCAAAATATTACATTTCTACTGTTAGCTATGTTCAGAACAACTATCACTTTCATTTTTATTTATTAAAATTCTTTGCACTTTCCAAACCTCACAATTGATGTCATTTTTCATTTATTCTTCAAATGATAAAAAATTAGGTTCACTCAGAAATATTAGTGAAAGTATTTTTATGCTTTAAGTAACTATGTTGTTATGTTAGCTATAGTCTAGTCTGGAACAAATTGTGTTCTTGCCTACATCAGATATCTTTTTCCATTTTCTGGGAGTACATCTGTTGCCTTATCATGAACACAAGGAATATTTCCTCTCGTGTCATTGCAATGCAGTCTATTACATTTAATGTAATTTGTTTTCTATTCGTCTATATTTGTATAATAAGAAAATTGTCTGTTTTAAGCCTTAGGAATCTGTTCAACAACTGTACTTTTACTCTATTGATAAAATTAGTGAATAGTTTAAACATTAACTATATCAACATACTGTCATAGATGCCCAAATTTGACTATAAAAAGGGTGTCAGATACATTTCACTATGTGAGCTATACTCTGTTAAAATAAGTCTTGATGTTTAACTGTATATTCTGTTCAGTAACTTCTCTCCCCTTTGCCTGATTGTGTATTTATAGGCACAACTTGTGAAGCAAATATAAATGAATGTCACTCTTCTCCATGTCTTCATAATGCATCATGTGAAGACCTTATCGGTGGCTATGAATGCATCTGTCTACCTGGCTTTACTGGTGAGTTGTATTCATAGTAAACCTTGTTTTTCACAGTAAGGTAGTCCACAAAGCATCTATTAAGACATCCTTGACTAATTTGCTTGTGTTTCCTTCTCATTTCTCTTTATCTGCCCTGGTCTGTTTCATTTGCATTCCAGCAAACTGGAACACTGAGTCCATCTGTAAACTGAATAGCACAAGATAAATTAGTCTGCATTTAAAAAGGCCTTCAAAGCTTACACACACAGGGAAGATTAGTTACCATTTAGCAACTCAGAAATAAGTTGTTATGTATTTGTGGTGATAAGAATTAAATGGATGCTAACATTATTACGTGTGGCTCTTTATTTGGCTGATTTATGTTAGTTTCTCCTCAGAAGTTGCTTGACATTCTTGTGGTGAAAATGAATTAGAAATTGTCACCTGATTGTCTCACTAAATGTTCAAATCTCTCATCTTTTCCAAGGTGCAAGATGTGAAACAGATATAGATGAGTGTGCTTCATTTCCCTGCAAGAATGGAGCCACCTGCATTGACCAACCTGGTAATTACTTCTGCCAATGTGTGGCTCCGTTTAAAGGTAATGAACACCAAGGGACGGGGGAAAGCAAACATAATTAACTAGAAAGCATTTCTGTCAATTGTCTGAACTCATTTCACTCTTACTACAGCATTATTAGTCCTTCGTTTTCTCAAGCAAATCTTTTAAAGTGACCAGCCAACTATGCCTTAGGCTGCAAGTAATGTGAAGTAAACTTTGTTTATACATTTATTAGGAGTGTTTATTTGTTAATCAAAATGGATACTTTAAAATCAGTTTGTTAACAGAATAAGATTATTTACAAAATGAGAGCCATCTGCTCATTAAGCTGCCATCACAAAGCTTTTCTACACATTTTTCTCTCTAATTTCATTGGCTATGGAATTCTCTAAATTATTTTTTCATTCTCAGAAAACAATTTATAGTTATCTTGGAATCCATAAAGTGTGTGTGATCATTTCTGTTGATGCTTTTAAAGGAAATACACTTAAAATGCAAGCTTTACTGTGACATTTTTCATAGAAATTTTGAGTGTTTAATTTTAAACACTCACTGCTAAAATAATTCAAAACAACAAATTGTGCAGTGTTCTAGAGCAAATCTAGTTCAAGTGATAGTCTCAATTAAAGGCACTTGTTGATTTATAAATTAAATATAAGTACATCTTTTCTCCTTTAGTTCAGTATAATGATACATTATTAGGATTCCAGAATAATCATTATAAGGAAACTTTCTTGATATGTTGAGACAGCAGGGCTTTTCCCCTTCAGGGAATATGGCTGCATTAAATTCATCATTCATGAGAAAAGTGTGAGCTCTAATGTTTGTTCTTATTATTTTAGTTAATGGTCAAAAATGTAGTTAGTAATTTTTATTAGTTTTAATTTATGTTCCGCTGAATAAGGTCTAGTATAATAACAAGTAAATGAGTACTGCAGTATCAGAATTGCACCTGCTCAGAAAGATGTGAAATAATTTTCAGTACAAGGTTAGAAATACTTAAGTACTTGTTTCACAAGTACCAGATTCTCAGAAGACTTTGGTATTCATTTAGATATTTAAGTGATTTTAAAATTTCAGGAAGTCAAAATTCCTGTAGTCCTTCAAGAAGCTAGCTGTGTCTAATAGTCTCAATGGAAAAGTTAAACCCTGATGGCAAGATTCATAAATGATATGTGAGATCCTCTGAAAACAATATTCTTGGTAGAGGATGTCTAGAATCTATAGGATTCTTGTTGAAGTAAAAGATTTTTTGAGACTCTGCTTCTTTACATGATTACTCGGCACTTTTCAAGATCAAATTCTTATACCGATGTTACCTAAATTTATGATGGTATAAGTAAAATCAGAATGAATTTCATAAGAAAACTTTACCTCAGTCTCATGCCATCTGTTTGTTTAGTCTTAAACTGCTGTAAATGTAGTCTTTGACAGATTCACAGTAAGCCAACATAATGGGTAGTTAAACTAGGTTTTCTAATTGTGTGGAAATATTGAAGCTACTGCAACGAATACCTTTATGTGCACTAATTACAGACTACAGAATTGCTTCATTAAGAAAGTAGATACATGATATTAATCATACAAGTTATATAGGAATATCTGTTCTATGTTTTTAATATTTTTCACAGATTTTCTTGCTTCTGTTATTCTCAGTGGAAAAGCATAAATGCTATATTATGAATTCTGTCATTTACTTGGAAAGCAATCTGAAGTTGTATTTCCATAATACATTGTAATGGTTTGATTCTCCCATCACAAAGTCTGACTTGAAGGGTATGCACCACTATTAGGAACATATAATTTACCAGTTGATCAGAATGTGTACAGCACACCTTTATTATACAGCACATAGAATTAAGAAATTCAGAGCATGATTTGGACATTCAGGTGCATACATACAATAGGTAGCCTGTCAGATTAAGTTAGAAATTGATTCTATCTACAGGAAGTGGTTTGCATGTATTTCTCTTTCTTTCTTCCTGATTTCCTTGACTATTCTCATTTGTTTATTTTGACACAGAGACTATGTGAGATTATGACCAGAAAGTTTTGATTTTTCTGTTTTCTTTTTCTTTCCCCTTCATTTTCTCTTCTTTCAAAAAAGAAAATAGAAAAATCTTCACATTTTTGCTTTTTCCATTTCACTTCTTTTGAGAACAAGTATAGCTACTTCTCATTTTTACATGCTGCAAGCTTTTTGTTATCCTGACTATGTACTTCTATATTTTAACACACTTTTACATTAGTCCTACATGAACATGAAAAGTCATCAGAATTTTAATTAAGTATTATTGTATATTCATAGTTTCTTGTCTTTTTCTTGTGTGGGGATTTGTCTTTTATTTAAAACAAGGATTTGTGTACTTTGACAAAATGTTTTAATTCATTCCATTGGCTTCCATGGAATACTGGAAGTCATCCAAAGCTTTTAAGAACAATGATGCTTGGGCAATGGTATAAACCTGGATTTTCCTTCAAACGTCCAACAGTCCAGGCTGTGCAAATTAACTCTACAAGCCTGATCTGTGCATGATGTTTTAGTTTTCCTGTGGACACAGACCTTCTTAGAAAATCCAATTTCCATGGTAAAGTCAATGTACAGAGAGCACTGGAGAAGTACATCTTCTGACACTGTTGCTATAACTCTTAACAGTGAAAAAACTAATGCATTCCTCTCCATCAGTGTTCCCCTGACAGAGGATTTCCCCACAGCTAGTGTAGATCACTGGTCTTTCTTCACTGGAATTATTGCCACTGAAATTGCTACTTTTGACTTTTCCCATTCAGTTGAACAGCTTGAGGGTACTAATAGTGCATCTATGCATAATTCAGAAGAAAACTGAAGAAATTTACAAGGCTTCCACATGCAAAATAACATTCTTGTCAACTTCTAATAATGCTCTAATTACTAAATATAACTGAAGTCTTTTCATCCTATTTCAGCCAAGTTCCTTGTCCTGTGGAGAGGAAAATTGCATTTAAATTTTCCAGAATCATACAGCTTTCTTTACCTGTAGTCCTGATAAGGTATAACATAATGAAATTAAAAGTCCACATACTTTTACATCACAAGTCTTTAGACTTTGGTTTGGAGGAAGCTCAAGATTTGATTAAAGAAAAAAAAATATCTATACCACATTATGTTATTACTGAAGAGATTCCTGTGCAAACCCACACAGAAATTCTAGAACTTACTAAGCCTCACTGAGCATGCATTGTAACTAAGGTCAAATGGAGAAAAAAATACTAGCATCTAGAGTTATGTAATATGCTTTTGTCATGTATAATAATTATCTATGCCACAAATAATGTATGTGCTTGTGAATATGTTCTAATTACCCCAATACAACAGTCCACTTTTTAAAGTCCAGCTCTCTGCTTCTGTCTGCTTTCACTAGTGTTCTGTCACTGACTTGCATAGTACAAATTAGTATTACACCTCATACTTAAATGTTGAAATGCTATTTACCATGCTGCCACTTACACATACTGTAGCATAATGCTCTTTTCATACAAGATTTAACCAAAGTACATACCTGGTACAGTTGCTTCTGCTTTGTTCCAGTGTATTAGTTCCTGCAAATATGCTGCTATTTTAGATAGTCTGACTGATAGTCTATGGCAGTAATTTATCTATTACAGTGTTAAGCAGGCCTCAGCCCTCATATGAGCTTGATTCCATTATAGTATCCTAGCTGGGGAGTTATTATAATAACTTTTTTATTATGATATTGATTCTACAATTGTAGCCTTTCTAGAATAGAATCACAGTTATTACGGAACTGATATCGAGTGTTTCAGAAGAAAGTGGGTGAGAAACGTAGTATGAGACAGTACCTCATTTAGGGGTCCTAACAGTTTCATGAAAGCTCCGATGTCTCTGTCAGGAAATACTGTCTTGGTCCATTAAAAATGTGCACACAATTCAAGAACAATGCAACTAGAAAATGTTACAGTTCCTACTGTTATATTTTATCTATAAAAAATATATATCTATATTTTATCTATATTTATATCAGTGCTGTTCCTGCCATGTGGAAGCATGTTAAATACAGACCTGAAAGTATTTATTTACAGAGAATAATAGGAAGAAGAAGTTGATATTAATCATATTTTGACATAAACATGCCCTTTAATTTTCAAAGAAAGAGACTCCTCATTCTTTTATGCTAAGGAGTAAAAGAATATTTTCCCAGACCTCAGACCTACCATATTTTTCAGTCCCTTGCTGGTGTCCATTACAGTTTAGCGAAGTACATTTTTTGTCTCAAGCTATTTATTTTGTTATAAGGCTTAAACATACTGATTATATTCTTCACCCACACCAGCAAAATCAGAACTGTCTTTTTGGATTGTTACAGTTTTATTTGCTTTCCTTAGTTATAAGCCTTCGTATAACTTACAGCTGGAGGAGTACATTGATTTACAGATTTTATCTGGCTCTTGCTCAGTTACATGAAGGAAAGCGAAGAATGCCTGCAGTTCAATTGCTCAAAGACATCTTAGTAGGAGACGTGCTCAAATGCTGCCCTGATAAACACTGGTTTACTGTTTCTTAGTAAAGCTGGCCCACTTTTGAGTTGTTTTAGTATTACATATTTACTTTCGAGGTGCTTCAGCCCAATTATTAGCCATTTCACCCCTATTTAGGTGTATTGGTGGTTTTGGTGTTTTGTAAGAACCTTGCAGTATATTCAAATATTCTGCTAATAGCCAGGTCTGTAGTAATAAATGCACGTTTACTGTTTATAGCTTTGAAGTGCCAACATTTTTTATGTATCACACAACCACATCAATGAAATTAGTCATAACTGTTAGACACCAGTCCTTGCTGAGCGTGTAGCAAAGTGGGATTGTCCCTGTATCAGGCATGCTGCTTTCAGCATTCTTAGCATGCAAAAGGAGAATGATCGACTACAATTTCTAGACCAGCTAATTTTTACAAAAAATAAAGTAGGACTTATAAGGCCACTTTATTCTTACTTAGGATTGAAAGCTAAGAACAGATCTTGCACTCCCACACCAGAACTGCAAATTTTCCCCATTTTTCTGCACTGGTATTTAAGCAAAAGGTGAACCAAACTACTTCACCAACATTTCTGTGACCCATGGACTGAGCCAGTAATTCTGCTATTCCCAAAGAAAGCTCAGGAAGGAAGCAAGCATTACAATGTCCCTTTCAGGTAGAGATCATATATTTAATATGTGATAGCCCTGTAAGAGCTGACATTAATATTTTTTTTCTTAAAAAAAATATGCCTGTTTAATAACTTGTTTTTAATAAATGGAGCAAAGAAGTTTATTGTTTGATCCAAATTATTACATGACTCATTTAAAACAATGCACTGTATGTGTTTGGTCTAGATGTTGCTAATAAGTATGACCTTTTTAATCAAATATATGTAATTATAGAGAAAAATTGAAATTCGGTTCTGAGAAAATGTCTACTTATTTGTTGCAGCCTTAATGACACATGTCTCCAAATGTGTTCCAATTAAGATTAAAGCAAAAATGGTAATTGTCCATTAAACATGTTGCGAAAGAAAGTAAACTTGTGAGAAAGGCAGCTCAGCAGAAAAAAAAATGCTTAAGTCTGTTGAAAAGCAAGAGTAATAATGAAGTTTTCAGCATAGGACTCTCTATTATGGGAACAGTTAATTACAAAACAGATAATAAGTAAGAAATGTAAGTGCTCACGAAGGCAAAAAACTAGAGTAGAGATAATGGAGCAATTACTTTTTCAGTGCTCATAGGCCAAATCTCAGTCTTTCCTGTGCCAAGACCCATGCAAAAAAGGCAGTTTTGCATGACCTGTGGCTCTTCCTAGGATGTCTCTGTGTTAGACCATAAAAGAATATCCCCTGTTCAATATCAGTTTATATCTGGTTTTGCCACTGTCTTGACACTGAACAGCCAAATAAAATTTTATTTAGGGGAAAAATGAAACTGGTGCATAGACCTATGAAGGGCACTTTGCATCACACAGGAGCTTTTTTGTGGGTAGAGAAGCAAAGTGGCCGTGTCTGTGCTATGTTATCTATAAAATATGCATTGCCTCTAAGCAATAAAGAAGGTTGGTCTAAAAGGCTATGCAGTGCTCAAGTGGGAATCAGTATAAACTGGAACTTGCCGTTGGCTTATACGTGAAGTCCCTGCAGAACCTTGGAATATTTTTTTTTGGTATTTCTACTGATTTTTCTATTGTTTCTAGAAGTTTTCGTCTAGATACATAAATTCAGGTGTTTCTGCCTCCAAAATGAAATAATTCACAGAGTAAATGTTTTGCTTAGCCTTTTCTAGTGTCAGTTTAGACCCTTTTAGGTAGATTAGATACCCACAAGTGTCTGGGAGATATGACAAGATCTGCAGGAGACCTATGGCCTTCCAGAACAGCGCTGAGAACACAAAGGCACCTCTAAAAGCTTAATTGTCTATACAAATTCAGTGAGGTATGTGTTGCAGTTTCACTTCTGCTTTCCATTTACACCTTGGAACACACTTTGATCCACAAGGAAAATTTTCTAAGTCTTTACAGCCCTGAGTACTCTGGGAATACTATGTGTGTAAATCTGGTCACCTACAGCAGATAAGGGGTTTGAATTTCATTAGTCATTCTGTGCGAATGGCGTACAAGAACCTTGGTTGCAGGGAAGAGATTTAAGTTATGTAGATGACACAAGGTATATTAATTGCAAATGAGAATCTGTATGTATGTGGCCATTAATTTGCCAGAAACTATGTGCAAACCACAATTTTTCAAAGACTTAAAATGGTTTTGTTTTCCTTGGTTGCCCTATAAATTATGAGGGCATTGCTGTTGCTCAAAGTAAGTTTACCAAATTTTGGGAGGGGGGGCTGGTGAAAAAATATGTTTGCAGCTTTATTTTTCTACATGGTAGGCCTGTTTATGGTGTAGGGTCATCTGCCAATACACAAATAAAAGTAATAAAATAATTATCCTGGTATAAGCTGCTACAAATAATGCCTGGCCAACCTGTCAATTTTTCAGAAAATGAAAACAGGATCTCAAAACACAGAAGGGTTTGGCCACCTGAACTGAACATGGCCGTTACTATATCTGAAAATGAATTCCACAGGTTCTAGGCCATAAGAAAAAACTGAGTTTGATACCAGCTTTCTATAAGTCTTCCACATATATTAGCAATTTCAGTTGAATTCTGATGCAATAAACAAAGATAAGATAAAAGAATGAAAAGAAAAACATTCTCATATATTTCATTGGTAAATAAATTTGTGGTAATTGTTTTTCTTAGTAACATTCTTTTTTTATTTTCTGAGAAAGAATGATGCATGCTTTTATGTTGAAATCTGAAACACAGATGTGGATACAAACCTAACTTCATTGCTTAGTAGTCATAAACTTATATATTTTAAAATGAAATGCACCTAAATAATATATTCACCTTCTGGTTTTGTCTGTTTTTACAGAAATTTATACAGGTATGGAGCAATAATATATGCATCTCTGTGTGATTTTCATCTTAAAGTTTGTGATGTGGCTCTAACTCACACTTTGTCCCTGCATTGTTGCATGATCTGCATTATCATCTACAATTAAGGAAATGTTTTTTACTTGAAAAGGGCTAAGTATTACTTTTCAAATAGTCTTCCTTCAAAAATCAAACAAAATTATTGATGCTCAATTAGTATGGATTTCATAGAAAAATGCCTTTTCATAGATTATATATAGAATCACAAAGCAATTCCTTTCATGGAAAGCAGAATTTGCATTCCAAGGAAAAGATTAGATTTCCTACAAATTGGAACTGAAAGAAAAGACTTGTTACATTTTTAAACTCTTAGAGTAATACTTTGCTTAATTTCAAGTAATATCAACATGTGCATGTTTCTGAAGGTATTTTTTCTTCCTATCCACTTCCAGGGTACTTCTGGTTTTTTTATTTACATTTACTAGCCTGTAATCATCTCAGAAGTGGAGGCATTTTGTTTTCTTATGCCACAAAGTAGATCCAGCTAAGTAGCCAGCTTATAAAATAATGGCAATCTTGGAGCTACGTCTAAACTTTTCACAGTTATAGAAAATGACAAATTTGAACTTTTAATAGAGACAATTTCATATTTAACATTAAGATGTTTAATCTTTACAGTTGCAGGCATCTGCATTTTGGGCATCTAACTTATTGCTCATGTTGCTGGGATTATATGATAAGTTTATGAAAGTCTCCCACTTTGGGGGTGGGAGGCATTGAGCTGTATAAAGTTGTTGAAAAAAAACCCACAGGTTTCTCTAAGGTAATCAAATATTTTTTTTAATTAAAATTATTGTATCCACTAGTTTCAAAAGAACAGTCCTGGGAAAAACAGAAAGTTGCATATAGGTGGGGGGCAGGGATTTTGGGGAGGGGTTTGGGATTTATTTATTTATTTATTTTATATAGCCTTATTGTGCCTTTGTACATTGGATTATCTCCCATAACTAAACACATTTTTACTTTTTTTGAATGGTATTCAATTTACATAATTTACCTTGAAAAACAGTGGTGATTCACTTTAATGTTAGAAGTGCCTTTTAGCTCTGCTGTTGAAAGGTGAGTTACAGAAAGACTGAAACTTAATGTTGTTGCAGTGATGTTTTGAAGATAAAGTAAAAAAGCTAAAAAGAAAATATCTAGGAAGACAAATTTATCATGGAAGATTCACATCAGTAATTAGCTTTTACTTCATATATGAAATTAGTTTAGTGTCATTTTGAAAAAATGGTCACTGGGTTCTGAACCTAAGCATATAAAATAAATAATGTAAATTTAAATAAAAACATTCCTGAGTTAACATGAACTTTTGAAAATTTTCATGTATTCATGCACGGCATACAAAATTAGTCTGTTGTAGATTTTCTCTCTGTTCTTTCCTTGCTGGCATCCTTTAAGCTGGTGTAATTTTCTCATTTCATTGAAGTAAAATGATATTGACTTCATATGATATACATTCTGTTTCATTAAATTTAGAACAATGGTGAGTAGACTCTAAGCAAGACTACTGAAATCTAATGATACCAGTGTCATAAGGTTGCTGGAGCTGGATCCCAATAAAATCAAATACATTTTAAAAATAATCTTTTAGTTAGCCACTGTCTAAAGATCACATACAAAGATCAGACCAGCATCACAGTTTCCATCAGAGCAGCTAGCAGAACTTGGACCATGACACTCACGTCATAACCTCACAGTGCACATACTTCTTCTGACCCCAGTCTGGTGCTCAAGGGTAGCTGCTGCTGTCTGGTTGGTTCTTCCTCTCTTGTCCAAAACCCCTACATGGACCACTTGGCAATGACTGCACTTGGTCTGTCTTGAGAGCTTTCTGTCCTCATGAGTGCATATTTAATACCAGTACCAGACTACTTGGTATTATTTAGGAAATTGTCATCCAAATGACACACTTCTTGTTCTAGTACTAGCTATAGATAGTTTATTTTCACCATAATATCATAATCATGCCAGGGTTTTGCAATAACATATATTTTGTCATTGATTCAGTCCTTACTTTTACAGCAAAACGCTGACTTTAAAAGCTGTTGTCAGATTTAATTCCTTAAAATGTTAGTAACAAATGGCTTTTTTATTAACTTATTTTCCAAAAAGAGTAACAATATTGAAGAGATGCCATTTCTGATTATAAAATAATACTGTACTACACATCACAACATTTAACATACACATTTATGCTGAGCAAATAAAACAAACGTCAATAG
Organism: Ibycter americanus; assembly: GCA_035590275.1. NCBI lineage: Eukaryota > Metazoa > Chordata > Aves > Falconiformes > Falconidae > Ibycter > Ibycter americanus. Next base: position 15,676,367 of record JAVJGI010000062.1, read on the forward strand.
TTTTGCATAAAGAAATGAAAACTTATCTCAGGTAATTTACTTTCTATGTCATTTTTATAAACTATGCTTTTGACTTTTAATAATAGCCTTAACAGAACAAACTTCTTTAGCAAAAAAATAAAATAAATCTATTTTCAGTGTTTATATAAGATATTTAGGTTCTATTGTAGAAGTATTATAAGCAAACACAGTAGAAAAGATAATTCATTAATATTAGGAGACTGACATTTCTAAATATGCAACATGCTTCTTATTCCTAAACAAATAAAAAGAGGACTTTCCAAATAAATTATTCATTATTTGGTATGTGTTGTATGCTGATAGAGAAGCATGGTATATGCTATGAGTATATGCTTTTATATATATAGAAAGAAGTATATTTAATCCAATATATTGTGCCAGTGAAAAGAAAAGAGTTCTTCAACTGATTGTGCTATTTAACCATTTGTGCATATTCTTTTGGGGGTTGTTCAGGTTTATTCTAACAGAGAGCCCTTTAATTGTCCAGTAAAGTAAAGACAATCTATTCTTGTAATCAATAAAATATAGCCAAAAATTCAACAGGCAGAAAGGTTAAACTCATCTAATGAAAATAAGCACAGTTGGAAAGATGTGCTGAACTCATTAATTTATTAATGAACTTCCATGTTTCATTCTTCCACATCTGATGTTGGGCATACTTTCTGTCACTTCTTGTCAGCTAACTGTATTTTATGAACATTACCATTTTATTCTGTGATGTCCAGTTTAAAAATCCTGATATATTAGTGGGAGAAGACAGTTTTTAAACTGTTTCCCTGCATAGCATTCCTTTCTGTCAACAATAACAGAATTACTATTTCAGAAACTTACCAGATCAAGTGAGAACTTTCCTATATTTAGTAAAAAATAGATGCAGTCATATTAATCAGCTACAGTTAAACATTTAGTATTTATAGATTTGCACAAAAATTATCTAACAAATATTTTACAAGAGAAAATGCAGAAGACATGAATTCTGTTTTCTGATTAATTTACTTTATTAAAGAAATTTTTCACCTATAACCTGTTTGCAGCTTGATTTATCCAAATAACTTTAATCATACATTTACAGCTTTGTAAAAAAACACTGATATGATAGCAACAGCAGCAGTGCATTCATTGTAGTAACATGTAACCATCATTGCCAATTACTATTCAACCTTAATCTTTGTGTGGCTATACATTTTTCAAAAACATTCTGCTGTAAATCAGCCAACATTCTTTTGTTTCCTTGCTACTTATATTGATGAACAGTAATAATCAATTATTTAATAATGAATTATTTTCAGAATTATATTAAAATAATATAAACAGTTGTGATCCTCTAAGGGAGGGAATGGTCCTTTAAATTATTAATTCTCAACACTGATGGTTAATAATTAATTGATTCAGGGAAAGTGACTGAGTGAGTGGGAGACAGTCTTATTATTTTCTTGTCTTTATGTTTTCCCAGTCTTCCAGTTTGAATATGAATGAAATTTCTGCCAGTAGCAGCAAAAGATTTTTCATGCAGTGATATGTGGGAAATCTGGGTAGGAGGTAGAAGAGGTTGAATTTCTAAAGAGTGGTGAAGGTTGCTTGAAAGAAGGCATTGAAAAAACTTTAGAATACTACTAGAAATTAATATTATAACCACATGTTTTGGCCTTATTTGGTAAATAGGATTTTTAACCCAGATCATCAACTTTATGACCAGATTTTTATTTACCATTCTTTATAAATGTCAGGATAATGCAAATATTTTTTTGCTTTGTGCTGTTTAGCTTTACTGTAGCTAGAACAAAAGCAGTAATTTGTGTTTCCTTTAATTCCTTAAAGAGGGGGGAAAAAGTCTTCTTTGTCAGGGAACAATTTTGGTGTAATTTCCAATCAGTACAAACTTCACTGGAATTCATACTCTTCTGAGGAGTTACCCTGAGTAAGAATCTGAAGAAGAGGTATAAACCCATGCTCCTGCTTGCAGAACAGCATGGGAGGAACGTGCATGAGCTCCTTATCAGCTAGACATGCATCCTGGTTGAGTTGCCATGCTACCAGGGGAAGGAGCTGCAGGTGAAGAACAGGCTACACAACATCAGTGACAACAAAATGGAAGATGAAGAGGTTTTTCTTAGAGACCCTGAAGGGACAAAAGCCTGATACCCACAGGAGCAGGACCGGATGAGGGGGAAAGGATAGGTAGAGGACACAGTGAGGCACAGGGGGACAGACTGTACAACATTGGAGGCTGGAAGATGATTACTTCTGACAACTTGAAGGAGACTTTCTCTTCACTTACAGAGGTTCACTTATGGAATAAGTATTGAGCGGTAACAACAGGTGAGAAAAAGTTGGTTTCATTCGGAGGGTCATGTTAGTTATCTGAGTCTGATGCATATAACCTCACCAGTACCACTAAAATGAAGCAATGGTTGACAACAGGTAAAAGACTTCCTTTTCTGAGGGAAAGTGTCACCCACCTCTCAATCAGATCTGATCTCTGAGAAGGTTTATTTACGTATCAGAGGGCTGGATTCAGGATGCAGAAAAGAGATTGCCAAAGCTTGTCTGATGCCCAGATATGTACCTTTTGCTGCTTGTCCATGCAGGCACCAATGATGCCGGCAACAGAGACCCTGAGCATATCAGAAGTGACTAGTGGACTCTGGCAGCAAAGGTGTAGGCTGGGGATGGGGAGATGGGGGACAGCCAGAGTTTTCCACAGGACTGCTGGTAGGAATAGAAACATCCTGGGTGTTAATATCTGATTAGTGGTACAGACAAGACTTCATCTTTATTACCATGGGCCCTCTTTGAGCAGTGAGGTCTGATGGGAAAAGATGGAATCAGTCCAAGAAAAGAGGGGAAAGCATCTTTGCCAACAGGATTGCTAACTCTGTGAAGAGAGTTTTAAACTACATTAATCGGGGAATGCAGAGAAAAACCTAAAAGGAAGTAGAGTTACATGGAGCTGGAAAGTATTGCCTGTTGGAAAGTATGATCAAGGAAGCCATCACACTTCCTTGGAGTGCAACTGGGAGGCTCATCTTAAGTGCCTGCACGCAACGTACACAGCATAGGCAAGACAGAATGAGTAGGAAGTCTAAGTGTTTTCTCAGAACTACAGCCTCCTATCAGAAGAACAAAACACCAAGTATGTTGCGAGATATCTCGCATTACTGGTATGCTGCAATGGATGGATGCAAGCTCTCTGGAAATACAGGCAGGGTAGATGAGGGGGCTGGGCTGAACTTCATGAAAAACTGTCTTGAATGCATGGAGCTTTGCTATGGAATGGGTGATGGTGATGCACTGCTCAAGTGAATGGGGGCAGGATGAAAAGGGAACCGTTTAAAGAAGTATTGTGGTGGGTGTCTGCTACAGACAGCTTGATACAGAAAAGTTTATGAAGCATCGTTAGGAAACTGGAAAAAGATTCATCAACACAGGCCCTAGTTCTCATTGGGATATTACCACTCTGACTTTTGCTGAAAAAACAACATGGAAAGATACAAGTAATCCAGGAGATTTTGGTATCATGGTGAGTACAGTTTTTTGAAACAATTTTGGGGTGAGAAAACTAGAGGAGGTACTTATCTGGATTCTCTATTAGTGAATAAGAAAGGGGTGGTTTGGGATGTAACGGTCAAAACCAGCTTTGATGACAATGGCAGTGAGATGATGGAGTTTAAAGTCCTAAGAGAAATTAAAAATTCAAGTAGCAGAATAATGAGTCAGGACTTCAATGAGCTGGCTTCAATTTGCTCAGGGATCTGCTTGGCAAACTCCCATTAGAGACTGCACTGAAGGGAAAACTGATTTATCTTGGGTCCACTGACTTATCTTGAAGGAGAATTTCCTCAAAGTACAACTCTTTCCAGTGTGCAGAGACTCAAGCAGATGTGGCAGAAAAATGGACAAATGGAGAACTCCTGACCGAGATTAAAGAGAAAAGGAAGTGCACAGAAGGCAGATGCAATGGTGAGCTACCTATCCAGAAGGCACCCAGTCACAGAGGAACAGAATTAGGAAAGATCAAGGGCAACTGGAGCTAAAACTATCTAGGCAACTGAAGGGCAGCAAGAAATATTTCTATAGGTCTACCAGTAACAAAGAAAGATGGAGAAAAATGAGATCACATTGCTGAATGTTGTGGTTTCATCTGGGATGGAGTTAATTTTCTTCTTAGTAGTTGGTGCTGTGCTGTGTTTTGGCTGTGATGGGAGAGCAATGTTGATA
>JAVJGI010000062.1:15680705-15718401 GCA_035590275.1 Ibycter americanus
CCCATCTTTCTGGGTGAGGGGAGTGAGCGGGTGGCTGCGTGGTGCTTGGTTGCCGGCCGGGGTTAAACCAGCACACTGAACTGACAAAGAACGTGGAAAAGTCTGAGATTCTCAATGCTGTTTTTCCACCAGTGGGGAAGCTGGGTTTGCTCAGCCTGGAGAAGAGAGTTTCAGAGGGACCTAACAGCAGCCTGATGCTTACTTAGCATGAGCTAATAGAGAAGACAGATTCAGGTTCCTTTTCTCAGAGCACACAGTGAGAGACATCTATCCAAGAGTTCATTTAAAAAAAAAAAAATGCAAACCTTATCACCACATAGGATTTGAGGTGACAAACATGTCAATATGTGTTAAAATTTATGACAGCAACAAAAGAACCTAAAAGCGCAGGTTACCCCATAACTTCCTCTCTGAATCTGTTCAAACTGAACCTTTTACATTTTAAATATTTCCAAAAATCTTTTCTGAAATTATGTTTGAGATGGTAAGAATCATCATCAGCTGAAGCTTGAATCAAATTATAAATTTAAATTTCTGAATAAGAAAATTACATTTTTATCCATAGTTCTTTGAAGATCACTGTTTTTTGGAGAAACTGAGACCAGACAAAAGTTGTTCAGTTACTCTTTGGTCAATTATGCTATTTTCTACACACAGTGTAGAGAGAAAATCCAGAAGAAACCCAGTATGTTATTGAATCAGCAGAGCAAAATGTTTGAAATAAAAACCATACATAGAAGACAGGGGTATGGGAGTATATTGAGAGTTTTAAAAATAAAGGTAATACTTTTCTGAAATATATATATAGTTAATTCATGACAATTTGCCACAAGATACTGAGATTAAAAACTTAAAAATCATTAACATTCCTATGACAGAACTGTGCACAGTTCTATTTACACTGGAGAAATATTTGTAAATAACTAAAACCTGTGGCCTACAGGACATATGTCCTCACTGTTTCTTATTGCCTCTTTAGTTTCCAGTTGTTCACAAAAACTCTGTTATACTCTCATCCAAAAGAGTGGTAGTACTGATCGTTGAAGAAGAATATTAAAACAGGGGAAAACTGATGCACTGTGGCAGAACTTTTGCTTTATCTACCAGAAAAGTCTACCCCCCAAACACCTGGCATGTAAGAGGATGGGCAAATCTGTTCTTCTGTCAACGCAGAAGAAAAACAAGTACTGCATTACTGGATCATCTGACAGTTCCACTTACATTGTGAGTCGTGTTAAGCTTATTTGTGTGGGTGTGAACTTCACATTAGGTCCCAGCAGGGTTGTCACCCATATCAAGCTGTTGTGATAAAAAGATAAAAACTTCAGGGTAAAATCTCAGTGCGCCATATGGTTGCTTTGCTATGCAATTTCATGAATTCCAGATCTGAGAGTGTTGGCTGCCTATGGCAGGATTATCCTGCACCAGAGAGACCATTGGTGACATAAAGACAGGGAACAACTTGTGCCATTTTTTTCTCCTCTGTCAGCATGAAAGCGGGGTCAAAGGGTTGTTGGGTTTTTTTCACCTCAATTCTGTTCCTACTTGTTGCTTTTGCTATTAGGAATCTTCAGAATTCAGCTTTTAGATGACTGTCTTACAGTAAGGAGTCAGCTCATCTAAAATCCTGCTAGCATTTTGGCCAGTGTGTGTTTCATTATTACGAAGAAGGTCTGCTCATAGCCAGTGTGCTATTATGTGATTAACAGTAAAGCAAAGGCAGCTAATGTGGAATAGGCCAATAAAATTTTGTCTATAACGACAGTACAAGCAAAAGAGGAGATACGTGTGTTCAGCTGACTGCAGCCAGTACTAAGGGTGTAATAACTCTGCGCCTGACCGTGCTGTTTTATAGCAGAGCCCAAATCATTTTACTGACAACATATCTCAGTAAATATGAAAGTACATTTCCCAAGTTAAAGTTAATAACATTCAGTCTCATGGACACCCTAGTATTGAAGTTATCCAATGAGTGTTTTTCACTCTTTCACGATATCCTACAAATTTAAGGAATTTTAAGCTTTCAAACAAGTCACGGAATGGCACTAAGCGGCTCTGTAGCTTGATCTCGATCATGATGCTGTAGTTAAAGCCTTGCTCTTCTGAAACTGTAATAAAATATTCAATACATTCCTCCAGAATAAGTTAACCACTTAACTGATTCCCCAAAATTATATGCAAAAACCCAGTATGAATTACCAGTTCTGTTAGTTAGCAACTGGTCTACAAACTTAAAGCTGCCATATACCTTTACGTGACCTGTAACACTGGTTGATTGTTTGTCAGGAATTCTTGTCTGAAATTTTGAGCCTAAAAAGAAGTTGAAAATTCTCAGTACTGCTGTCCATCTCACAAGCATGGCTTACCTCATGCACCAAGCACAGGGACCCGGCGCTGGCAGGGGCTGCAGGGCCCCTGTGAGGGGCAGCCGGGGCTGCCCCGGGCCGGGCACAGCCGGCTCCAGCCGGGTGGTGGGGCCTGGGGGAAAACGTGTGTAAGAAAGGGCAAAACGCTGCACAGGCAGTGAGTGAGGAAAAAAGTGTGAGAAACAGCCCTGTGAGCACTGAGGTGAGAGAAGGATGAGGGGGAGCTGGTGCTCCAGAGGCCAGAGCAGGGATTCCCCTCTGGAGAAGGCTGTGGTGGAGCAGGCCTCTGCCAGGAACAGTGGCCCATGGGGTGTCCACACTGGAGGAGGGGAAAAGTGCGAGGAAGAAGAAGAGGCAGAGGGGAACTTTTATGGACTGATCACAACCCCCATTCCCCATCCCCTGTGCAGCTCAGGGGTAGGGAGGAGGTAGAGCCATCTGGAGTGAAGGAGTGAAGTTGAGCCTGGGAAGAAGAGGGGGATGGAGGAAGGTGGTTTTAGTTTTGTGCTTGTTTCTCATCATCCTATTCCATTTTTAATTGGCAATGAATTTGATCAGTTTTCTATGAGTCTGTTTTGCCCATGGCAGTAACTGGTAAGTGATGTCCCCATGATTATCTTGATCCACAAGTTTTTCTATTTTATTTTCTTCACTCACCCTGCTGAGGGGGAGTGGAAGAGTGTCTGGGTGGGCATCTGGTAGCCAGCCAAGGTCAACCCACCACAAAATAACTGTCTGGATTTGATTTTCCACATGACTACCCAGGTGCTTTATGTGGTAGTGTCACGTTGTCCATCACTGGGTTAAGGTTACAGCCTGTCTAAGGAAGAGAGAGGTTGTTGGGGCAAGAAGAAGCTGCTCCAGAAGGAATGGCTGGGCAGCCAGAGCTGGGGCAAGGGCACTGGGGAAGTGGGCAGAGGGCCTGGAGTACAGCAAACCCTGGACAGCTCTACCAGAAAGCACAGCATAGACACAGTCCAGCTTCAGCAGTCACAGAAGGGCAAATGGGCTTCAAAGTGGCTCAGAGGGGCTTGTGCAGTTGGTTGTAGCCCCCCAAACCACTGAGCTCTGTCTGAAAGAACAACCTTGCCTTCAGCAACACTGAGGGAAAAGGGACGCAGCTTTACAAACCCAAACCCATTTGATCTCTGTTCTCTCTGCCCTCATCTGTAAGGGCCCTTTCTGAGAAAAGGCTTTGTTCATTATCTGGGTGCCAGGTTGCAGAGTGATTATGCCTTAAAATGTAGTGAAGAAACAACTGACACTAAATGTGGCTCTCTGAGCTCACCTGCAAATCAATTCTGTGCACGTGTGTCTGCAATGAGGGGCGTGCCCAAAGCCTCCCACATCTTAAATCCTGATCTGGGAAGAAGAGATGTTGTCAGATGAGCTTGGAGGGAGTAAACAGCTTGGTAGAGTGTGAACTGGCTGCAAAGGTGCTTTGCTGCACACAGGCATATTCCAGTGCAGAATCTGGGTAGATAAGCAATTGTGTATAACCAGCACCGATGTATGCAATAAAGGATCTCACTTGGGGTCCATGCCTTTGTATGCCACACTCATAATTTTGAGTTTTGCTACTAGAAAACATGAATCAGTATTGCTTATGTTCTAACAAACTAAGACTCTTTAAAGGCCCTTTTAACCTTTTTTGATCTATTTCTTGCAAATTAAAGATTCAGATGAAGACATTTGTGACCCAAGATCAACATCACACAGTTCCTTGATTAGCCCAGATAAACGTACATAATCTGTGATACACTGGAGTGTGTTGGAGAGTAGAAAGCGACTGTGTGAGATTTTCTATTGTACAGAATTTTTATAAATGATGGAGACAGTTATTATCAAACACATACATAATTTCAGTAAAATTGTGTGCAGTCACGAATTGCAAGCAGAATAATTACACAAGGTTACTTGCATTTCATTCATTTTCAGGATTGTGGGTTAATGTATAAACAACTCATATTGTGCTGTGACAACAGAATATCAGGAAGATATAATAGGAAGCTTCAAAAAATTCATTAATTATTTTTAAGTCTACTTTTTGAGCCATTTTAGAGGACAAGACTAAACAGAAAAACCATAAAATATATTAAGGTAGCTGTTATGATTTGAAAATGCAATGTCATATAAACAAAACTGATTAAATTGTCTTTTTTTCCTTTGTAATTCTACCGCACAAATAAATATTTCTGCATGGTAATACACATATATGTACCTCTGAGAGCCTCCAACTCCGTTTTAACTAGGGATATAAAGAAAATACAGCTCATAATAGGCAGCAGCTGCAGGGATACGTTCATTAGTTAAACACTGACAGCTTTGCCATTTTCCTTTTCAGGTTTGGACTGTGAGTTTAGGCCTTGTGAGGCCAGCAATCCCTGTGAGAATGGAGCTGTGTGCAGAGAAGAAATGAACTTGGATGATTTTCCCCTTGGATTCCAGTGCCAGTGTATGAAGGGCTTTGCAGGTCCACGTTGTGAGATCAATGTCAATGAGTGCAGTTCTAACCCTTGCCTCCACGGATACTGCTATGACAGTGAGTTCAGTCTGGTTACTCACTTTAATGTAGAGTAGTCTTTCTGTTGAAGCATCTGTAGCTACTGAGCTGCTCTGGGGAGACGAGTGGATAATTTACTGAAATTTAGCTTGTCTGAAGCTCCAGAGCCAGTACCAGAAGGATTATTTTTGCCAAAATGCCTCAACTCCTGGCACTGGGCTTTGTGTGTTCAGGGGGTCAGAACTGCATCTAATGAGAAACTTTAATGAGATTTGTGCTGTCTCCTTTGATACCTAAATTAGCCAAACACGTCTTACATTGTGCATTCAATGAGAGAGTACTCAGGTGCTGAAAAGGAGCTCATAGAGCAGTTAGGCAGTATATGTCATAATTCTAATGAGTCCAAAACCTACATTAAATATCAAACTGATGCAAAATGGAGTGTCTGTTTACTATTAAGTGGCTTCTATCATGCAACTGTGTAATTTACACTTTCACTGATAGATAATACCTAAAGTTTTTAGAAGAAATTTGATGATGAATTACTCTACTATATCCTGACTGGATTGGCGGGGTAAGTTTAGTAGCTCCCATTACGTATGGAGTACTTACTGGAAAGTTTTATGAGACTATTACCACCTATCAGATACTTTCTATGCTTGGTAAAAAAAAAGTGAAAGTGGTAATTTTCAGAGAATCTCATAATGCTGGGTGGAAAGCAGAATGATATCTGGAGGTCATGTAGCCAAAAGCAGAAGAAGCTGGACTATCAACAGTGCTAGAACAGGTCAGCCAGGGACTTTTCTAGCTGAGTTTTGAAAGCCTCTAAGGATAGACAGAAATTCCACAAACTCTTTGGGACAGCCTATTCCACTGATGCACTACCCTTGTAGTGTTACACACTGCTCCGTGGCCCCCCCCCTCCCCCAATCCCACCTATATCTCCTAAACTAACTTTTGGCAATTGCCCTTATTATATTATCTAACACTACTAATTGGAATTCAGTTCTGTCATTTGTGCAACTGCCCTTGAAGTTATTGTTATAAGACCTTCTAAACTATTAACCCTTTCCTGAAGGGACTAATACAAAACAAGCCTGGCTGACTTCACTTTTCCTCATAGGTCCCACACTTTAAGCACTGAGCAACCGTGTTTGTCTTCTGCTACATCTCTCTCCTGTTTCCCCACACCTTTTTAAAATGAGAATGATGACTCAAGAAGTTCTCTGAAACTCAAAATCTTTACACAAATTTGCAGATCTAATCAACTACTAGTTTCAGATGAGATCTCAAAGAACCGACCCCAAATTACTAAATATATAATGATCTAAAACTCTCTTAGTTGTTTTTTTTTGGTTTTTTTTAAATAAATTAGTTTCAATACACTTTAAGAATTCTATCTTTCCAGGCATGGGAACAAGGCGAGTGGCTTCATATTTTACCCAGTAAGGACTATTTCCTAACAAGTTGACAGATGTTTTCTATGTATTCTGTATTGGTTCAGGGATTTTTTTGAGCTGTAATTTATATGAACTGCAGTAAAGTTCTTCACACTCATGAAGTACCAGATCTTTTGGGGACAGCTTGTCTTTGTGGTGCCTCTGGACGGATGATGTGGGCATCTCAGTTCCTCTGCACTATGTGCACTGGCTGCAGAGAGCTGGAATCCTATGGAAGCTAGGAAGCTCTTAGCAGATGAATAACGCTCTTGCTCTGAAGGACTTAAAGCATTTAGTGAATACAATAGCAGCTATGTTTACAGACACAATGGCAGAACAGATTCCATGGTAAATCTCAGTGATAATGAAGAATCCAGGGACGACTTTGAGGTTAGAATAAATGCAGGCCTGCAAGAAGTGCAATTACTGCTGTCACGCACTCCTTATGTGGATGTAGCACTCTAAATTAGATTCCACTCTGTTTGGATCATTAATGATGAAAAAGGGAGAGGATTCTTATCATTAGCTTGTTAAGATTAAAATGAAGCATGGAAATACATCATAACTTGGGCTATATAATTCAACTCAAGCAAGTTTTCCTTTAATATATTGGTATAATATGAGGCATTCTTTACCAAAAGAAAACAAAAAAACCCAAACAATGTTTAACTGCTCCATCTCTTTTAGGCACAATATCAGAGATAAAATCTTATGTACGTATTTTGTGTACAGTTTTGTGATGGAAAATTACTCATTAGCTTATAAGATGCCATCATTTTTTCAGAAGCTAGTAATGGGTCCTTGAGTTATAATTCTTACCTCAAAATACTGGAATTGTTTAAGTAAAATGCAGTACATGAATCTGCTTTCATATTAAAAAGGTCTTTTGAGATACTGCATTTGTTTTTTTAAATTTTTTTAACATGTCCACACCCTTTAGGTAGCTAATCTAAATCTTTTCCAGATGCTAGTCATAATTGTGACTTACTTAACTTTACTATATTCAGTTGTTATTCTAAAACACTCTCAGCACTAAACCACTATCTCTGTTACAGTTGTCAATGGCTTCTATTGTCTGTGCAACCCAGGATATGCAGGACTGAAATGTGACCAGGATATTGATGACTGCGTAATCAATGCTTGTGAACACAATTCTACATGTGTTGATCTACATCTGGTTAGTACAGAATATTTTTTAACCAAAATGATTACTAAGTTTTCTTCCTGAAATCTAAAGTAATACTACTGCAGTTTTAAACCTCGTCTTATTCCATACCCCTGACAAAAGTTTTATAATTATGCTTTCCAGTCACTGTTTTTTTGTTTATTTGTGATGATATAGACAATGGGAAAGAAAAATGTTTTTATCATTTAAAAGCAGTTACTGAGTCAATATGTTTTTGGGGGAATTCAAAAGGAGAGGAATATTTTCAACAGGTGTGTTTAAGGCCTCATAATAAGTGACAGGAATATTCATTTACACCAGTGACATTGGCTTCAAAGGGCTTAAAAAGTATCTTACACCCAAATAGCTTTACTTTAAGTACTTCAGCATTTATTTTCAAAATTCTTCAGCTATACTAGTTCCTGAAACATTAAAGTTTCAAAAATAACTCTTCTTCTCAGAAATAAAAGCATTCTATCAGCTGATTCCTTCATGGGAGGAAAGGAGAAAACAGACATTCACATTGTGTAAACTTTGGCACCAGAGGTGGCCCATGTTCTCTGTCGCTCCCTCCAAGAATCAATTTATTTCCAATGTACTCAATAGGGACACTAAGACTATACAGTATGAATATTGTCCTTAAGAAACATTCAGATTATCAGAGAAATTGGTGGTGGTTAAGAACGATTGGTGCTTTTTTCCCTTCTTCTAGTTTCTACCAGCTTGTCTGTGAGAATGTTAAACTAATAAAATGTTAAAGCAAGGTGTAGACTTCAGATTAATATTAAGATGCCTAAATGTAGGTGTGTATATATGGCATGAGCTAAGCATCTAAGTACCCACCAAAGATGCTAGAATCCTTGCTGATGCAGTCAGCACAATCCAGAGAGTGATTTGGGTGAACTGAACAACCCTGTTGGTACCACTGACTGCTCCATTAGTGCTGAAGCAGACACCCATGTTTAGGTGTCTTCATTTCCCGTTGAATCTCATTCCAGAAGTCCAGAATTTGGTGAGGGGTGTGAGGGTTTGTGGGGTTTTGTGTATTTGTTTTTTTTGTTATTTTGCCTTTTTTTTTTTTTTTTTTTGTATGTACATAAAGAAATTGCATCTCTTTCTGACAAATCCTGGTGGTAACCTGCAGCTATCACTACTTCCCAAGCTTGAATGGAAGTTACATGCTTCAAGAGAGTTTTTTCAAATCCTCTAGTCTCTGATTTCCAGAGTTGTTTCTTCTTTTCACAGTTAGAACACTTTATATATTGTACAAATTTTTTGTAAATATGCTTCAAGAACTAGTAAACACCTTGCACAAAATTAAATACTTGATATGGAGACCACAAAGCTTGTGACACTTCTGTTCTCGTCTGTTGAAAATACATATTTTTTTACCAGTAGACTGAAATTAGTATTTCAATCTCTCATACTGGACACATACTGCCATTTTAAATCAGGCTAGAGAGCATTCCAGAGATAAATTTTATGCTCACAAGGCATGTGCTGTCCTATTCTTCATGAGATTGTGTTGTATATCTAGACATTCCAGGTATTATTCCTGACTGCAGCTGATGCTTTACCTGAGACTTATAAAATGGAGCGGTGCATGGAAAAGTTTAAACAGCATCCTTCCTGAAAAATACCATATCAGAAATGGACATAATTATGGTTCTTTATAAAATTTTGTTACACCAGGAATGTATGCTAAGTTTCACTGAATGAGTTGTAATACTGAACCAAGGGGACTTATTAATTTGGACAAAATTAAACCTGACAAAGAATGGGTAGCTCATTGCAATTTTTAACACTGTTTTAGATTTTTCTTCATATGCCTTTGATGCTTTTGTTTTCTTGATTTCTTTGTGTTTACTTTTGTCCTGCAGCACCTATACATTTCTCATCATCTTTGTCACAGACCTATGCCATTTTGTTTTAAATGGACTGTGACATAGCAAATCAGTGAGATCCGTGCAGGTTCACTGATTCAAAGCAAGCCAGACATTAAAAAGAAATCTAACCTGTGTGGATTCTGTTACTAACTACAGAAAATAAATACTGTAGAAACTTAGTGGCAAGGTGTCATTTGAGACCTTGGATTTGATCTTTTTCAGACCTCAATGGCTTTCTCAACATAGTTCATCTATGTTGTCAACATTACAGTAAGTGTTCATACTAACATGTTCATTTTGTTGTTAGTTAATGCACAGATAAAAAAATCTTCAGTATTTTTTTTCATTAGAAGACTGTTCTTTGGCGTTTTTGATAGTAACGTGATTTGTTGCTCAAGAAAAAAATGGAAAATGAATACAGAATGAGCTCTGATGAATTGAGAAGTTAGAATCAGCATATTTTGAAGACAAGAAATATGGACTTGCTAGTAGTTTCATTTTGCTATAGCAATAATAATGCATTACTATTCAATATTTATACTTTCTCCTCTATTCTTCTCTATATTATATTTACTTAAACTAAAGTTTCTGATACAAGTTTCTGAAATAATTTTAATGTGGATCATCTTTTAAGATTAATACAGAAAGGGACATGAAAGACTCATTCACTATGTGATTGCATTATTCAGTTTATATGCAAATAATTATTTACTATTTATATGGCCAACCAGAGCAGCGATATGTGTTCCTTAGCTGCCTCCCAAGATGAGTACCAGAAAGCCAGCCACCTCAATGGTGCACATGGCTATGGCAGAACCTCTTGTACCGCTCCTGGGAAACCTGCATGCTTGATTACCTCTGAAATGCCTGTGCTTCCATGCATGCAGCATGGGGAATGAACAGGAAGAATTAGAGTTCTGGCTACAGTTGTAGGGCCATGACCTCATTGCAATTACAGAGACATGGTGGGATTGTTTGCGTGACTGGAATGCTGTCATAGGTGGCTATGTACTTTTTAGGAAAGGCAGGCCAGCAAGGAGAGGTGGTGGAGTTGCTCTTTCTGTGAGGGAGCAACTGGAATGTATCAAGCTCTCCCTAGGGGTGGATGAAGAATGAGTCGAGAACTTATGGCTAAAGATTAAGGGGCACGCTAACATGGGGGAAACAGTTCTGGGTGTTTACTACAGGCCACCTGATCAGGAAGAGGAAGTCGATGAGGCCTTCTACAGACTCTTGGAGGTAGCTTCACAATCACAGGCCCTGGTTTTCATGGGGGACTTCAGCCACCCTGATATCTGCTGGAAAGACAACACAGCTAGGCACACACAGTCCAGGAGGCTTCTGAAGAGTATTGATGATAACATTTTGGCACAGTTGGTGGAGAAGCCAACAAGGCGAGGTGTTCTCCTGGATCTTGTACTCACAGAGGAGGACTGGTTGGGGATGTGAAGTTTGGGGGTAGCCTTGGCAGCAGTGACCATGAGATGGTGGAGTTCAGGATCCCCTGTGGAGGAAGCAGGAAAATGAGTGGGATTGTAACCCTGGACTACAGGAGAGCTAAATTTGGCCTCCTCAAGGACCTACTTGAAGGAATCCCATGGGTCAGGGCTCTAGAAGGTAGGGGGGTCCAAGAGAGCTAGCTAATATTCAAGCATCACTACTTCCAAGCTCAAGATCGGTGCATCCCTATGAGTAAGAAATCAAGCAAAGGGGTCAGGAGGCTTGCATGGATGAGCAAGGAGCTTCTGGCAAAACTCAACCAGAATAAAGAAGTATACAGGATGTAGGAAAAGGGACAGGCCAATTGGGAGGAATATAGGGATCTTGTCAGAATGTGCAGGGAGGTGATGAGGAAGGCTAAGATCTGTTTGGAATTAAATCTGGTGAGGGATGCCAGGGACAACAAGAAGGGCTTCTTCAAGTACGTCAGCAGCAAAAGGATGACTAGGGAAAACGTGGGCCCGCTGCTGCATGAGGTGGCTGCTCTGGTGACGAAGGACACGGAGAAGGTAGAGTTACTGAATGTCACGTTATAAGGACAGGGTGAGAGAGCTGGGCCTGTTTAGCCTGCAGAAGAGAAGACTGAGAAGGGATCTTATTAATGTCTACAAATATCTTAAGGGCAAGTGTCAAGAGTATGGGACCAGGCTCTTTTCAGTAGTGCCCAGTCACAGGACAAGGGGCAATGGGCACAAACTGCAACAACAAGTTCCACCTGAATACGAGGAAAAACTGCTGTGAGGGTGACAACGCACTAGAGCAGGCTGCCCAGAGACGTTGTGGAGTCTCCTTCTCTGAAGACATTCAAAACCCACCTGGATGTGATCCTGTGTAACCTGCTCTAGGTGAACCTGCTTTAGCAGGGGGTTGGACTAGATGATCTCCAGAGGTCCCTTCCAACCTCAACCATTCTGTGATTCTGTGACTATATTATTCTATATGCAATGTCCTTCTTACTGTATTCAGTGTCTTATTAGACACTCTGGTGGCTCAGGAATAGTTAATTGGGTACCCCTACGCTAACAAAAGTTCCATTCTGCAGTCCAGCAGCTCAAATACCTTTGATGCATTTTTTCTAGGTCAAAGTGAGACAGCTAGCATTGCTAGAATGACACTTGCAATATGTGTTCTTCCTCTTTGGTGTTGGTTATGTGGTATAATATAGAGACTTAAAACTAGATAACCATGTTATCTTAACAATACATCAGCAAAAATAAGCACAAAATATGAAATTTGTGTGATGGGTTGACCTCAGCTGTCAGCTAAGCGCCACACAGCCACTCACTCACTCTATCCTCTCCATGGGATAGGAATAGGAAGAGCAAAAATCAGAAAACCTGCAAGTTGGGATAGTTCAATACACAAAAGAAAGAGGCAGCAGAAAGAAAGACGAAAAAAAATCAAGTGATGCAAAGGCAACCATTTACCACCTTCCACATGTACAGTGATGCCCAGCCAGTTTTCAAGCAATGGCCACCTTCCCAAAACCCACCTCCTCTCCATTCTTATTACTGAGCATGATGTTACATAGCATGGAATATCTCTTTGTTCAGTTTGGGTCAGCTGTCTTGGTTGCGTCCCCTCCTAGCTTCTTGTGCACCCCAGCCTACTCACTGAGGGGACAGACAGGGAAAAAGGAAAGGCCATGGCTAAAATGCTGGTGTCTTATCAACACTGTTTTGATCACAAATCCAAAATGGAGCAGCATATGGGCTGCTATGAAGAAAATTAACTCCATAACAGCCAGACCTACCACAGAACAGAAATCTACAAAAGGAGGTTGTTTAAACTTGACAGCGGGAAATTGCAAAAGCTGGGCAAGTGCTGCAGCTCCTGATATTTTAAAAGGTCTAGTTTGTAAAATCTGTCTGTAGAATATTTATGTAAGGTGTTTATATCAGCCAGTCCCACCAGGGATGTGGTCTTCATTCTGATACAACCAAAGCTTCTACACGACTACCACATACTGCTACACCATAAGGAATTAGGCTTTCTATTCTGGGTGCCCTATTTAGAATTTTAAGGTTTCTCTATGATAAAGGTTCTCAATACCATAAATTTCCCACTCAAAAAGTATTTCCAATGCTAATTGAAGACACAGAGTGAGCAGCAGCAGGAAGGGTAAAACCACAAACTATTTCACATAACTAACTATAGAGAGAAGCGGGAACACAGCAAATGTCTTCTCAAGATTCTAACAGTGGAGTGCTCCAAGACTGTATGCCAAAATATAAGGGCAGATGGTTATAAATGAGGACTCCAAAACCATTATGTCTGAGTTGCTCAGATAAAATTTGGGACATCTATTGTTTATTCAGTTCCCAAATTTGTTCATATAGTGAGATTGCTGAGTGTTACATTAGCCACATGTGATGTTAAAGAAATAGTTCTAAGTAGTGACAACCAGACATACAGAACTAACAGATGATTTTTAAAAAATAGACAAGTCATCTCACCAATATATCAACTTCCATCTATCTTAAAAAATATGTGACAAATTATGAAGTGCTTTTCTATAGAAATACCATGGTAGAAAAAGTAATTTTTCCTATGGCAACTAATTTGAGACATGAGTAAAAGGAACAAATTATAGACCCTTCCCTCATTAGGTTGTCTAGGCCAGCAAAAATTAAAAGCTTGTAATTCTTCTAGTACTATTAGCATAGCTACCTATCCTATATATTCTCAATCATCAGTTAGCTCAACCAGAATTGTTGTCTTGTTTTATGGCCTGGATGTTTTGTAGTTATTAAACATTCCTGACTACATTCTGTCTAAGCAAGTGATTTTATTTTCACTGTACTAAAAAACATTTGGCCAGTCCTATGTAAAACAGTATGAAACCTCAGATTTATATATACATGTAGAAATAATTCAATTGTTCAGTCAAACTGATACATCAAAAGAATAGAATGAGAGAAGTATGAGAATGGTTGAAAGGTTGTAGTGTTGCAAAAGAAAGAGGTGCAGTCCTCAGTAACTGAGGAAAAGAAAAGGGGTGAAGATTTCTGCATTCACTGTATAAGTAAATAATAAATAAACATAGAACAAACCCAAAAAGATATAAACAGTTAAATATTTTGCTAAAAAAGCTAATAAACAGTAAGTAGAAAAAAAAATAAATTGGAATATTAGCCTCTGGCTGTGATTATGGTGAGGCAGGGTTTACAAATTTTCTAAAGAAAATTAAAATAATTAACTCAAAGTGTTGTATAAAGTTGAGATGTTGTCCTTAATAGTTTTTATAAGATCAGATGGAGCATATAGTCTATAACATAGAATATTATTTCGGGGTATTTGCATTTAAAAAAAAAAAAGGAATAGTAGGTTCACAGTAGCTCTGACTTCAGTTTTTGCTTGTACTGTTCTGTATGTCAAAGTATAATGCAAATTCTGTCACTTTAGTGTATATAGATATCCAAACAGCAAACTGTAATAGGTATTTCTTCAGAGCTTTGTTTCTGGAAGCTACTATAGCTGTGTACTTATCACATAGTAAATTAAAAAATATAAACTGTAGGTAAAGTTATAGTTGTATAATAGTGTTTTTATTGCAGTCCCGTATCCTCCTTATGGTTAATTCTTGATCCCTCCTTTATTTAAAACACAATTATTTCCCTTTCAATAAAATGTATTGTTATGGAAATGAGCTCTCCAATACAGTAACAGAAGATACTGTCAATTTGAACCTACAGGTCATTTAGGAACTTACACTTTGGGCTGTAGAGAAGATTTATGTGAAGGATGGAGAGAAAGCACTATTTTATATTTTTCTTTACAGAAAAAATATTCAGAGTTGACAGGCAGGAGGAGGTCTATTCCATGGATCCTATTTCAAGAGCATAACTCACAAGTAGGTTAGCTCATTACATAAATTGTGAAAGGAAGATTAATTGGAAGGATCTCTGGCATTGAGAACCAAGATACAAAGTAGTAGTTAACAGTTTATGGTAGGTGTTTGGACTACCCTAAGATGATTTCCTAATTTTGCCATCCACCCTTAATTTCCATTTAAAACAGAATATCCTGTACTTTCTGCTAGATAGGGAGAAGAAAGAGAATAATCTCCAAAATTTATAATTCATTTTAGAACACCAAGAGATGGTCAAGGTGTGATGAAGTAACTGAGCTTCAGGAGGCTTTTCCTCCTAGCTGATGATAGCAGGTGTTCTGACACTTGAAATGAGAATAAAGACTAGATAGGCCTGAATCAACAAAAAATTTCCCAATTCCTGTGGGAGTGGAAATTTAAGGTCTCAATGAAGTGAACAAGCTCTGCCACTGAAATTGATCTGAAACAGTACCTCATTTTAACTAAAGGTCAGACCATATACCATGACGAGCATACAGTATACAATGATTACTAAGCACTTAACAGTTCTCAGGTCACATAAATTCAAGTTGAGTTGTACACGGCTCAAACTTATGCATTGTCTTCACTGAGAGGATCCATGTGCAGCAATTGTGAATGTGCTGCTTGACAAGTCAGTTTCAGATTACCAATTACACATCCCAGAAAACAGCTATACAGCAGCTGGAATTCACTTAAGAAACTAGCAACAGCAAACTTCTGCAAAGTACTACTACTAATACAACTTACTGTGCTGCCCTGAAGATTTGACTTGCCATCCCTGATACATTTCATCTTCCACCTTTATTTCATTAAAAGATGAACAGCATTTTCATAGTCCTTCAACAAAAGTTTTGAAGAAGATCTAGTGAAATAACTCCCTCCTCTGCTTTGTACTACAGAGCTAGTGGATATAGCAGTACACAGACTGAAAACTTAGCCATTATGGGGTGTACTCCTTTATGCTCTAATAAGTCCAGTTGAGTCAAAGACATTGGAATGCACAAAATTAGCTGTTGATTTACTGACTTAGGATAATGTCCTTAATACTGATCCATGGAATTATACATTCCTTGGATAAAGTGATTGTGATGTCTTATGCCCTACTCATCCAATAGAAAGTTGAAGTCAGCAATCAAGCATCAACTTTCCATTTATTTATTTATTTATTACTTTTAAATGCTTTAATTTTATTTTTTGAGAGAAATTGCAGGCATATATGAAAATTCTTAGTTTTAACCAACAATGTCAGTAAATACCATAGGAAGAAAAGCCTTCTATTGTCTTTTTTACAAACTGAATTTGAAACACTCTACAGAACTGAATAAAACTGTTACGAAGTGGAGGAGAAGGAGATTAAGAGGAAGTTAAAGATGGGCTTTCCAATGAGACTTGTGATCAGACGGCAAATCTGTGTGATAAAGATAGAGGAAGGTGGTCCCAGATGGTGTGCTGTAAGTTCTGCCAGCAGCAAGGACGCTGGACAGGGAAAATCAGCAACAGCAGGAAAAGAAATGAAGAACTTCACAACAGAAGGAACAGGCTGGAGAACTGTGACCTGTTTGTAGAAAGCATAATCCTAAATTCTATTTTCGCATGATACATAGACTAACATTTTGTTTGTGGTGGGATGTGAAGTGTTTGTACCTTTGAAAGCATTAGAAGACTGGCAGTGGTATTACAGAGACTTGGGACTACAGAGACTTCATTGACTCATAAGGAAGAGAATTCTGCACAAGAAGATTTAGCTGCAGAGAAGTGTATACAGTAAATTCTCTGTATTTTGTAGATTTACAGAGCAGAAGGTCATGGAAGCATACGGGTCCAAAAGGAAATTACTCTGTAATTAGTTAAACGGTGAAATTTATAGGCCATCAATCAGTCTTAGAAAACTGCCCATATATATGTTTTTACCATACAGCACACAAGAATTAAGATTAAATTTATTTCTCAGTGGAAGGATGATGAACTAATCCATTTACTGTGGGATAAGTCTGAGCACCAGGACAATTACTGAAAAGGAGCTCTGAAACTGTAATTTCATACCCTAATTTTTATTGCAATAAGTAATTGTCTTGAAAGTCAAGCCAGATCAGTCTGGGTAGGAATTTTTAAGCCTAATCTACACCCTGTTCTGAGAACAGCATTGCTCATTTTCTCATGATGTATTTTTGTGACATTTGTCATCAAAGCACCTAAGTATCTTGCAAATACTTACTTTTAAATCTTAAACACAGCTCCTATTGGCTTCAGGTGCAGCTGTTGAGTGTTCAGCGTTCTGAAAGTCGCACCTGAAGCTGAAAATTCAGAACGAAAGAAAAGGAGGAATTATTTTATATCTATAAAAGATACTTGCTACGCTAAACCAACTTCAGCTAAAGTACGATTTATTTTAATTTTCTTAGGGCAACATTCAACTGAAACCATAAAAATAATTCTTCTTTTCTGGTTTCCTTCTTTATTCTAAGTACAAGTGAACAGAAACAAACATATTTCCCTTTATTGTATCTCTAGAGCAGACCAGTTTCGTCATGCTCTCTCATGTAGTAAGTGAAGTGATGGAAATTTATTTCATCCATGTAGGTAAAGGCTCTGTCATGGCATTTATGTGGAAAGGAGCTAAATCTAATGCTTCATAAAAAAACCTTAATTCTGGCATTTCCTAAGTTTTGAGTGTATGATTTTGCAACTTCTGCATTTTACTTTTAGCATGCTTTTTTATATAAAATAAATGTAATGGATCCAAATCATTACATGGATGGCTTTTGGTAGAGAAACCATTTTCTGTCATTCATATAGTAGGTGGTTTTAACTCTTAAATGTGAGCAGGTGCTACATGTATTTGCAGTAGTTTCTGAGAAGCACTCAGCCCTGGCCTTGCTCTGCTCCCACTGTAGCTGACAGAAAAGATGTTGTTAACTTCAGAGCTCCACCACCCAAGTATTTTCCAATTCCAGGGTCAGTTTTTTATGTAGTGGCATACATTTGATGTTATGACCCCTTGCCAAGCACATCTTTTACTTTCTTTATTAAAAAAAAAAAGTACAGAATATTATCCATAGATTATCTTCTTCACAAGTGAAACGTTAAAGAAAGAAACCCCTAGGATCTAAAATATCTCTGACCCCAGGTTTACTTGTCTCTTTATTTGTTTCCCACAAAATATCCCTATTTATGAAAATGGACTCCATCTGTTTTCTCTTTTTATGAAAGAAGATATCTTACCCAAGGATACCAAGTTTTCACTGTAAGCAAATTTGCCTACATTATCAACTCTTCTCCAAGGACTTCATAAAGTGAAAAGCATCTGACATTTAACTTTAAAGGCACTGCTGGATGCTGTTATAATAAACTGATAATCAAACATCAAACAAAATCAAGTCTTCTGATAATCCTTCCCTGGCAATATAATTCATTGATCTTACACTACCAGCTGTGCCAATTACTGTACCATGGTCAGCAGGGACTTTGCTATTTGGACACCCTGAAAGCAGCTGACTATTCTCTTTCTGAAGCTTAAGAACCCTATTAGATTTATCAGTACCTTGGTGCCCTTAGGCCACTTGTCAGATGATCTTTTGATCATCGTCTTTGCTTGACTTTTTCAGAAATCATATCCAGGCTTTAGACATAGTGTTGTCCATTTTTGGTGTGAGATTAGTTCAAGATGACAGAAAATTTTATATTGAAAATTTTATATTCCAAAGCAAAGAACTGAGGTAGTAGTAAGAGGGAAAATATCAAAATTACTGTACAGCAAATTATTTTTCCAGTTCCAAAGGACTGGCTTAGAAAAGCAAGTCAAATGCAGCTCTGTTTGCAGAGTGAATTAAAAGAGACAGATGTTAGTGTTTCAATAGTAGAAGAGAATAAAAATAAAAACAAAACATTCTTCATAAATGTCTTTTAGTGTATAAAAATATTTACTTTCAACTATATATTTCAGGGATAATGTATTTATAAGCATAGGGCTGGACTGTCATATTTGAAAGTGTATGCTTCTAGAAATGCTCTGTTTGACTTCAGAAGGTTTCCATAGGAAACAAGAACCAATATTATTTCTCAGATCCTGAAGACACTGAAGCCTTTGTGTTGCTACATTGGGCAGTTATGCCATAAAGACAAATTCCCCCTGAAGATGTAGTCAAAGATCCTTTTCTGCTACATTAATTTCACCTCACACAACTTTGCAAGACTTACAGTATTTTCAGTCTGAAAATAAGTTCTACATGGGTGAAACAAAAGAATTTTTCCATTTAGTGGGAGGGGTTTTCTCTTTTGTTTAAAGAATATTAAATAGTTTTGTACCTGACTTAAACTGTTTGCATTTCTAGAGAAAGTTTGAATGTTACTTCTACTCCGTCAATTATAGGTTGAACTACGGTGTCTCTTGTGTAATAAAATAACTTCCAAAGGAATAAAAGCCTCTTCTTCCTGTTTGTATAACAAAACGTGAAAGAATTCACAATGAAATATGTAGAACTGATAATTTATCTACTTATGTTTGTCATCCACAGTCTACCAGGTCATTTGCTAATTTTAGTAGGTCTCTGGCTGCTAACCTCTACTTAGAACTACCTTCAGGCCTGCAAAAACTACTTGGCACTTGGCATGGAAAATAGCCCAGAGAAAGAACGGTTACCCCATTTTTTTAGTTACTTGCAAGTTCTGTGATCTGTCTTCCTTTAGATTTTAAAATTCTGTTCCAAGGATTCTGACTGAAAAACTGTGAGTGAAAGTGAGTGTGAGTGAAAGCTTTTGGCATCATTTCACCTTGACTAAGTGGTTGTAAAGGTATACAAGAATGGGCACTAACAGATAGTGCTGTACATGACATTTGACATGAGACTTTTTTTATACCTGAGTACATATCCAGTGTAGCATGTGTATGGAAAGCACATCTGGAAGAAATATACTCCCTGGGGTACCATTATTTTTCTTCACAAGTTATATTTTTTGTATTGTTTAAAAGCTCTTAGTAAAAAAATCCAAACAAGTTCTAAGGAATATCACTAGATCTTTCTCAAATCCATTATACTGTTCTAATGTAATTAGGAAGGCCAGATTTTCATAGCAAGAAAAAATATGCTGTAATATATATGTTGAGGTTAAATAATTTGAAGCATTATTTATCAATAATAATTAATAAACATTAACTTATAGCTATTATTGTGGTGCTGATTCATCTGACTTTATTAAGTCCTTACTAAGCTGTTTTCATATGCAGATTTCACTGTATCAGTTTACTGACATTTCTAAACCATCATATCAAATGATTACTTTTTCTCCATGCTGAAAACCTTCTTTCTGTTTGCATACGCAATTCAGACATACTGTATGCCATGTACCCAGTCAAAATCCGTGACGAACTTTGTTGTATTGACTGCCTCTGTCTTTCCCCTTGATCAAGATACTGTTTTACTGCACAGCACTTATATAAAAAGAGTATTCTCAGACCATGTGATAATCAGATGTTTTTACTACATAAGATCTTTTTTCTACATAAATAAAATAAAATAAAATAAAATAAAAGCCTATATATTTAACCAGATTCAACAGTAGAGAATGCAATAACCTATTTATTAAGAAATGTACTTTGTAGAATTAATCCAGTTATATAAAATTTTCAGTCTGTGCATGTGGACTTAAATTAATACATATAAACTTGAAAGATCTTGCGGTGTTCAGTGTTGACAGCCAAGTAGATTAGATTCTCTCATTGTTACATATTCCTATATTTTCACTCAGACTATTCACTCAGCACCAGCACTCTTGTTACAAAAAGCTATGCCACCAGCTGGAAATTTATTTCTCGCAGTTTCAGGCTCCTTAAGTTCTCCTTAATTGACGAAAAGTATCCAGAGTTGGTCTTGTGTCACACAGGTTAGAAAAGGTGTCATTCTGGAGGGAGGGCTAAAGGCATGGGATAAGTTCAGGGTTTCATGAGAGGTTAGTTTCTTGTGTAGTCAGCTAACATTTTAATGTTACAAATATGTCAAGGTGCCTAGCATAGTGATTAATGGACATGAAGAAAAGGGTTTTCTGTCATATCAAAATAAAATATTCTGGAGTATTTCTCATAAGTAATACTTTCCACATGCACACTACTTGCTAAGTCACGCACCGTATCTCACCTTTTAGAATAGAAAATGGCTTTAAAGAGTAGAAATCACTTTAATTAGACATAAAATTTCAAAGGTCTCAGGCTAAAGGTAATGTTTCTTCCTGAAAAGGTGTGGTCACAAGAGAGATTCTGGAAATACAACTTCTCAGATTAGTTTAACAGGCTTCTGAAATGGCTTTTTTAACATTGGACAAACTGTTTTAATAGTTCTCTGCTTTAGCTCAGTAGTTCAGAACAAATGCTAATCCAGCTTACTTGCCTCACTGGGAAAAGTTCTTGCTCATAGTTAAGAATTTCATTCAGAAGTGGTGGATTCAGTCTTAGCTAATTTAAGACCAACCTGGTTTTCTTGCACCAAATTGCTCTCTGGACAAATGTTTGCCCTGTCCATTTTTATTTGTTTTTCCTTTCCTTCTGTGTCACAGTCTTACTAAATGATTTTTTCTTTAAAACAAATGATTTCTATTTGTTTCCACTTTGTAAGTCAAGAGTAAAAAGGAACAAGAAGAAAAGCCCAAATCCTGTAAAGTGTCTTGTAGGGTATGTACATTAGCATTTTAGTTTCTATTACAAGAACACTTCTGAAGAATCTCCCAGCTGTACCCACTTATTACATATAATTTGCATTGTGGAGAAGACTTGGATGATGCAAACAGCATTTCCCTTGCATGAAACTAAACCAGAAAATGCTCTCCACACATGCATATAATGGGCTCCAATCACAGATTTTCAGCGCCTGGTTTAGATAAAAACTATTTCAAAGTAAAACCCTCAGAATCCAAGTAGTGTGTATGTTGGGTCCTCAGTGCCAACAGTTTTCAGAGATTTGTTGTTATTGCTGATTGCTACTGTAAATGTACCCATAGTCATTTGAAGTTTCATGAAAACAGCACAGTTCATCCAGCCTGGTTACATTATATTACGTATTACTTTCTTTTAAATGTATACAATTTACATAAATTGTATGCCATGGAGGTTTTAGGAGATATATGTTACGATATATACACGCCAATACATTTATTTTGCCACTGATGTTGCTACAAAGTAAATTATGTCAGCCAGTCTAGCAATATTGTTTTACTTCATACATGCACAGCAAGTACCCTCAAATGTTCAAAATGATCCTTTGTCATGCAACTGCTGAAAAACTGCATGAGTCTGAAATTTACCTCATGAGTTCCCTTTCTGTTAAAAAGCTTTTTCTGAAACCAGCAGTGACGATTTCTTGCACGGTAATGTAGAAAGTTACATCTACCTTACATCTTTGAATTTATTTCACTCAGGTAGATTGAGCAAAGAGTTTCCATGGGCTCTCAAGACTAACACTGAAAGGTATTTCCTTTGATTCACTAAATAATATTCTTCTTTCAGAGAGAACTTTTAAAACCAAACTATATTAAAGATATACTCTTGTTGTATACACTCTTTTATTTGGATAACATAAAAACCTGAAACATGCTGAGATATTGCCCAGAATAAGTAATTTGCAAGATTAATTTGTAATATCTTACTCTTTTACGAAAGAACTGACTCTGATGAAACTAGGAAAACATTACATTCATTCAGTGAGCAATCACACTAATTGAGTTCTATAGGTCTATTGGGAAATTATGAACATAGGAAATTACATGAGATTTAGGTTCAATTGAAATCAAAACTCTTGACCAAAATTTCTTTTCAATGTAATTCTGATAGCCTCTTACTACTTCCTCATTATTCTCCCTTATCACTTCAAGTTCTGCGTTGATACTTGTTTTTGACTGCCATTTAGTGGTCCAGTGTAAGGGCTATTTGCAACCCTATGCAGGGATGCATTTGCACATAGACCCAGTCAGAACCTGGCATTAGTCAGAAGCTTTCCGAAGCAGTAATTATACATGCATTTGCTTCTTTGAGGCATGCTACCAAGACTTTAAAATAGTTACAGGCACCTGCATCGCCTTCTGGATCTGTTATAAAAAAAGAAAGCTTTTTTAGAATTCTCTACTAACAGTTTTAATTTCTGAATCTGTCTATACTAAGGCCAAGAGTTGATATATTGCATAAATGCCTTCTTATGTTTAGAATCATAGAATCATCTAGGTTGGAAAAGACCTTTAAAATCATCAAGTCCAACCGTTAACACAGGACTGATAACTCCATCACTAAACCATGCCTCTAAGCACCACATCTATGCATTTTTTTTAACACTTCCAGGGATGGAGATTCCACCACTTCCCTGAGCAGCCTGTTCCAATGCTTCACTACCTTTTCTGTGAGGAAATTTTTCCTGATATGCAATCTAAACCTCCTCTGGTGCTGCTTGAGGCCATTTCTTCTTGTCCTATCACTTGCTACCTGAGAGAAGAGACCTACCCCCACTTGCCTACAACCTCCTTTCACATAGTTGTAGAGAGCAATAAGGTCCCCCTAAGCCTCCTTTTCTCCAGATTAAATGTAGAGGGTTAATTAACATTGATAATATACAGTTGTGGGCTTGCATCTGGGGCAGTGGGTTGGATGATGTGGATAATGTACAGCTGTGGCTTGTTCCTGCTAAGTAGCTAAATAGCACTGAGGACGCCAGAAGGGAAGGAGCACTGGTGGAAGAGGAGCACCAGGTGAAGAGAGAGGAGACTGGATGAAGAAGAGCCCAGTGATGTAGAAGAGATGAGGAGAGGCCCTGGGAGAAGCTGAGAGAAGAAGGGGGCCTGCATGAGGAGAGGCTGGCTGGAGGAGAAGCCAGGAACCTGGATACAGCAGAGGCAAGAAGCAGGGTGGACTGGCCTGAAGAGGATGAAGAAACAGCACAGAGAGTAGATGAACTTTTGGAACCTTGTGTGGGACTGGTGGTGGTGCTGAGGCATGAGAGGGCTGGTATGGGACTGTAAAAGCCTTGTTGCAGCTTGATAGTTTAGTAGTGCTGCAACAATTAAACAATTCCCATTCCCTCAGCTGCTTCTTAGAAGACTTTTGCTCCAGACCCTTCACCACCTTCACTGCCCTTCTCTAGACACACTCCAGCAACTCTCTGTCCCTCTTGAAGTGAGGGGCCCAAAACTGAACACAGTATGTGAGGTGTAGCCTCACCAGTGTTGAGTACAGGGGCACAATCACTTCCCCTGTTCTGCTGTTCATGCTATTTTGGATCCAAGCCAGGATGCTCTTGGCCACCTGGGCACACTGGTGGCTCATTTTCAGCTGGCTATCAACTAGCATCCCCAGGTCCTTTCCCACCGGGCAGCTTTGCAGCCCCTCTTCCCTAAGCCTGTAGCGTTGCGTGGGGTTGTTGTGACCCAAGTGCAGGACCTGGCACTCGTCCCTGTTGGGCCTCCTATAACTGGCCTCTGCCCATCAGTCCAGCCTGTCCAGATGCTTCTGCAGAGCCTTCCTACCCTCAAGCAGATCAACACTCTTCCATTAAGCTTGGTGTCTTCTGCAAACTTAATGAGGGTACGCTCAATCCCCCCATCCAAATAGTCAATACTGAGCTCTGGGGAACACTACTTGTGACTGGTCACCAGTTGGATGTAACTCCATTCACCACCACTCTTTGGGCTTGGCTGCCCAGTCAGCTTTTTACCTGGCACACAGTACACCTGCCCAAGACATGAGTAACCAGTTTCTCCAGGAGAATGCTGTGGGAGACAGTTTCAAAGGCTTTACTAAAGCCTTTTACCTCAGCCTTTCCCTCATGCACTAGGTGGGTCATCTTGCCATAGAAGGAGATCAGGTTCGTCAAGCAGGACCTGCCTTTCATAAACCCATGTTGGCTGGGCCAGATCCCCCTGTTGTCCTGCACATGCTGTGATGGTGCTCAGGACGATCTGTTGCGTAACCTTTCCTGGCACTGAGGTCAGGCTGACAGGTCTATAGTTTCCCAGATCCTTCTTCCTGTGCTTCTTGTAGATGAGCAGTTTTTTCAGTACAGCTTCAACACCAGCAAGAAATTCCCTGAACTTGTCAATGAACTGTATTCCCACCCAGATCAATTCTGTTCCAGTCAGACATCATATCCCTTGTATTTCAGCCTAGTACTCTTTTCCAGGTTCATTTGTACAGAAGTTTGTTTCTATTTATAGGCAAAATAGATTACTTGAAACAAAACTTCACCATCTTAGTGTAGACTCATTGACTTCCTCTAAAATAGTAAATTGAACGATGTCAGAGCTTGTTCCCTAGCTTTCAGAACAAATGGCCTGTGACATCTTGGTTTTTTAAGCATTTTTAGCAACGAAAACAGGGTGGCTGTGTTCTGGTCACTAATGAATGTGCATATAACTAGCTAATGGTTGATTCCTGGTTCCACTTCTCCCATTTCGTCCTTGGAAGCTCTCAGCACAAAAGGATATCATGCTGCTTTATTTGTTTCTCAGAAGCATAAATTCTGAGGCATAAAATTATAAAAATGCATTTAACTTTCCACATTTGCAGTTTTCGTCACAATGACAAATGGTATTTTATGTCAAAAGTAACACATCTGAATAGCTAAGTTGTTAAGCTACTATTATTCAGTCAAATAATACTGGGAAATATTTAATGTTGTATGCAAAAGTACTATTTTCATGGCAGGTTGCTAAAAGTTAAGAATTAGCACCAAGCAGTCAATTTTTAAAGACTTTGTTATAAATTACTATGGTTTTAATGTATCTTCACTTTTACAGCAGGATTAAGTTCTACCAACAGTATGATTCACTAATCCAGTATGGTCAGTAGTCGAATAAAGAGCTTGCACCTGCAATTGATCCCGGAGTTTGTAAAACAATCAGCTTCACTGAATTTCCTCAAACTTAAAAAAATCACCTTACTTGTTCATTTCATGATCTCATTGCTTGCTTTTCTTGTTACTCACAGGAGATTTTAAGTTGCATGTTTGTGCTTTAAAATAATTTATGTTTTAAGAATTCTTTCTGTATGGTGTACATTTGTGTTCTTTCATCTATAGTCCATGACTTGACTTTCAATTTTGCCAGTTACTTATTACTTACAAAATCTTTACATCATGAACCTGATCCTTGTCTTTTGAAATAAGCACTACCTCACTGAAATAACTACAGTAATTTTTAATTCAAAAAGCAAACATAAAATTTTATTCATCTCACTAGTGCTCCATATATAACTTTGCTCTTACAGTTTCTTGTCAACATCTGCTGAGTAACATTCTGTCATGATGAGATCTTACCAATAGAGAAAGAAATCTCATAGGAATAATTCAGATGTCTCTATTCTATCAGTGATAACTTAAGAAAATCTGGAAAAGTTATTTAAAGTCTGCTGCTCAGTCTCTCTTCCAGTTAAATGGCAAAACTGCTTCGTATGATGGTAAGATTTAAAGTCCCATCATTTTTAATTACAGTTTTCATAACATATATATATTTATTTATTTATAAAATATAGTCTAATATATAAATATTACTGCAATTTCCCTGGGTCAAATACTGAATTTTATGTTTGGTTTTCACTCATTCACACATGCCCAATGGAACCATAGAGTGTCTAGAGAGGAACGTGAATGACTGAAATACCAGAGGAGACACAAAGTACTTCTTTGCATTCCACCCATGTTTTCTCCCATTTTATCAGATGGTTGTTCTAATTGAAATACAAATTAATACTACATTAAAAGAAAAGATAAAAAATCAGAGAATTTAATCTGAAATCTCCTTGAGGTGAAAACAAGAAACAAGAAAACTTGGAAAGAATTTATGATTTTTGTTGTATTTTTTTATTTAATGAATATACAGAACAGGTTTACTGCCCTGGTAGCAGATGAGGGACTGGGAGTTATGCCAACAGGGCGTCGAGCCAGCTGAGCCTGAGACACTCAGCAGCACTACAAAGAAGGAAGCAGCAAGTGACTGCAGTGGAATACTCCCTGCTGAGGATGGAGGTCCCCATCTGCCAGTGTTCCCTGCTGTCTAGGGAGGATTGCTGCTTTCCAAGGCCTTGGATCTGGGACATTTTACCAAGCCTCGTCCAGCCCTGGGACTATCATCTCTTGCTACTCTTCCATTTAGATACCAGTAATATGGCCTGTGCAGACCTGGAACATGCCTCCAGTGACTGCGTATCTCCAGAAGCGTGATAAAGGATATGGGGGACCCAATGATTTTCTTCCTGATCCTGCCAGTGAGAGAAAGCAAGGTGTGGACAAATCCTGTTAGTCAACAACTGGTTACATAGCTGGTGTTGATAATAGGGTTTCATTTTTTAGGACCATAGGACCTCTCTCAGGATTGAGGCTAAGAAGAGATGGGATCCACTTGATAAGTGGGGCAAAATTATCTTTGACAACAGGTTTGCCAACCAAAATCAAATGAAGAAGTGATGGACTTGGTTGTCAAGCAAAGGGTGCGGGTGATGTAGACAAGAGAGACCTTCTGATCAACAGACTAGGGCTGCAGAGGGCCCACCTCAGTCTATACACAAGCGCTAAGAGGACAGTTATGAAGGAAATCATTGCAAGTTTTCTGAGAAATGACCACAATTGGGTGCCCATCTGAAGTACCTGTTCATTAACACATGCAACACATCAGCAAGTAAAGACAGAGCCAGACTTGTCAGTACACAGTGATGTCCAGTCAGAGGCAAAGGGCACAAACTGAAATACCAGCAAGTCAGGAAAAAAAAAAAAAAAAAAGGAAATCCTTTTTATTGTAAACGTGGTTGAATACTGGAACAGGCTGCCCAGATGTGAAGTCTCCATCCTTGGATACACTGAATACCCAGGTTCTGAGTAGCCTGCTATAGTTTACCCTGCTGTGAGCAGGGTGGGTGAACTAGACAGTCTCCAGAGGTTCTTGCCAGTGTCTACTGTTTTATGATTCTGTAATAAAGTAGCTTGATTCCTGTATCTGATCCAACCCCTTGCAGTTAATAGCATATCTTTCACTACAGTGATATGAATTTATATGGGAATGCTGTAAAGCTACAGAAAAAACCAAATAATAGAGTCCTAGAATTGTATTGCAAAAATACTATATATTACGAATTTATCAAAAGGTGGTTCACACCTGTAGAAATCACTTAGGTGGAGAAAATTATATTGACAGAAAGTGACATTAAAATATGCCCATACAAAAATGCAGCAGTAGTTTATTTAACAACCACTACACTTGAGTGTAAATGAGTATACCAGGATAGGAAGCTCAGGTTTATCTGGTCCAATCTTAGAGTAAAAACCATTTAAGATTGACTTGTGCCAAAATAGCATCAGACTTTTACTTAATAATGACAGATTACAGAATACTTTAGATCACATTTCTATGCTTTTCTTACTTAAACAAAATTATTCTGTAAATGGACTTTCCTAAATCTAGTTATATAGGTATTTTACTATATAGTAAAGTAGTGGTAGTGACTGCAGGACTGACCCACATAACAAGGGGACTCTCCATGTAAATACAGTAAGTGTTAATCAGAGTAGCAGACCTCAGAAATGGAATCTAAGAAAAGAAAAATTCTTTTTCACTCATGTTTCATAGCGCACTGGAATAAGGGTGTTGCTACATTAGCAAGCAACACAGATCAACAGAAACAGAGTGAAACAGTGGGAGCTGAGGCCTGGCTGCAAACAAAATACGTGTTTTGGGGCAGGGGCATGGAATTTTGGACTGGTTCTAGCGTAGTGAACAGAGTCCTGTTGACTAAATACTCATTACTGCTCAGAGATCATTAAGTGT
Organism: Ibycter americanus; assembly: GCA_035590275.1. Lineage (NCBI taxonomy): Eukaryota > Metazoa > Chordata > Aves > Falconiformes > Falconidae > Ibycter > Ibycter americanus. Next base: position 15,709,200 of record JAVJGI010000062.1, read on the forward strand.
GCTCTTGAAGCGTATCTTCTGGTTCAGTTTCTTTCAAAATTAATCTGGTTTGTGTGCACTGAGACCACTGTGTGATGTGAGGCAAAGCACAGTTAAGTGAGAACAATTGAGAAATTCATGTCAAAAGCTAAGTCTTGATTTAAAATAAAACACTAATGAGTCTGAACCTTATGGACCCTAAGAAACTTATGAACATATGGTTGTTTTTAACTTATTTGGGTCAATAGATTCATAAAGGACAAGTCTTCTGAAACAGCAGTTTGTGATCTCAGTATGGACAACAGCTTGGAAATCTCTGGCTGTAAGTCTGTCCCTCATTAGTCAGCTGAGATACTCAAATTATGTGTAAGTGTACTGATTGCCTATAAATGTTCTCCATATGTTTGTCTGGTTTTGTGCCCACTAGAAAATCAGTGGTCCATTTAACAGAGCCAGACAAAATGTGCCAAGTGATTGAAATAGTTTAACTCTTACTGGTTCATCACAGTGCTATCATACCAGTTAAATGAAACTCAGCATTCAGGCTCCAGTTCCTTGATTCTGAGTCCCAAGGACAAAGATACTTTGTTTCTTGATAGATGGTTCTTGATGCACAAGGTGCTGAATAGTGTTCAAGAACCTTGCTATTCCAGTGTCACTGAAATGCAGACGCTGGGATAGAGAAATAATGAAGAAAAAGATAGACCATCGATGAAGGATTGTAAACATTTTCAACTGGTAGTTTATGAATTCATTTATGAATTCATATACTACTCTGTCTTAATTACAGCACAACTGTATGAGAAATTCCTAAAATATATAGCTGTGATACCTACTGATGCTATATACTTCCCTTGTCTCATGCATGTCCTTGTTATATTGCGTCTGAAATGCCCTTTGAAACAAGTATCTGCAATCTGTGGTCTTTATATAACAATTTTAGGATCTGCAAGTTTGCAATTTGTCACGTAAGATTCATGTTATAAGATGATTTCTGATTTTCATGTTTGAAAACACTAATAGAATATGTATATATGTGTATGCATATGCAGTACTTTTAAAAATCAGCTGAAAAATGTTATTCTTAAAATTAGCTTAGTCCTAAAATACATACATAATGTAAGAAAGTGACAAAGTTACAAATACTAGCCTTTTTTTTTGGGGGGGGGGGGGGGGGCAGGGGGGGAAAAACAGCTGTGTATTTTGTACAGCATAGCAAAACACAATACACTTTTTGGTTTACTCTGTTGCCACTTGCTGGTTAGCTGTCCATCTGGGCTGACTGTCACTAAATAAGTACTAAAGAAGTCCAGGCCTGGAAAACATTTGCTGGGAAAAGTCCCAGTGCTATAGAGAACAATAATGTACATTCTGCATGTGTGCACACATGTGAAAGACACAAAAAGCACATTCAAGAGTAACAGTTTGATTTTCCCAAAACTAAAGTGATTTTATTACCTAGGTAACATTCTCAGTCTCCTCTGGCTGTGGACTTAGGCTTTTTAGTCATGTTTTAAAGGTTGTTTCATCCTTGAGGAATGAACAATAATTGAGATGCTGTTTTTCACATGCTTTAAATATGTCAGTTTCACTAATAAGAGTATTTATGAACAGTGGGCTAAATACACCTTCTGACAGTATATATGACTGTGTAGAAACTCAGTTCCTCTTTCTCCTCAGCCTTCTTTATGTACACCTGTAGCTTTCAAGTTCCCAGCTTTATATTACTTCTGTTGGTTTTGGCTGTATTCCCAAATGATTTACAATTCCTACTTTCCAGACTGTCAGGTTTTCTCCACTGAATCTTTGTCCATTAAAATATCCACGTTATTTCTGTTAGTATCTGCATGTATTTCATTAAGGGAGCTAAGTAATTTTTGTTTGTTCTATGGAATACTGACTTGTAGCTGACTGAAGGGAAGGCAAGCAACTGTGTGAAAGAAACAAGCTTTTTTAGTGTGATCTTTTAGCAATAAAAACACATCCCTTTGGCAGAAAACACTGGGCAGAAATTATAAGAGTTACCAAAGCTTTCAGCATTATGAAGACAAATCAAGAAATAAACTAAGACAACCTCCAGTTCAGGAGTAGTTTCTAGAGTCTCCATTCCCAGCTGTTCTGAATGATACAAGTAGCAGATAGAGAGTAATGTGGGTTTAGGAAACAAAACGAAAATGCAGGTCAGGAAAAAAAGTATTTTAAAACTGGGTTATTAATATACAAGAGTTATGTTTGATACAATACTAGTTTTGATCCAGTTCAAGTGTACTGAATCTCATGTATGCTAATCTAAGAAACCCAAACTTCTATAAAGCTTTAGACTTTTCTCCTCTCTCTTTACTGAATATATCTCCTCCTTGCAACAGCTGCAAAGATCTTCTCTTAAATTTTTTTAATTGCACCAATTATTTCACTGTTACTGTCAGATGTATGATTTTTTCTCTCTTCCTTACGATATACTAGATTTTCAAACTCAAAATTTCCTTCTGCTTCTAAATTGGCAGATAAGCAGAACACACATCAAACATAGTCAAGTTTTATTTAGCAAGGGTATATCAGAGTATCCTTTTTATATTTTTCTGTCTCTCACCTGTAGATGAGAGAAAAGTGTCCTGCAGACCAAATTTCTGTGTATCATGGTTTAACCCCAGCCAGCAACGAAGCACTACCCAGCTGCTCGTTCACGCCCCCGGGTGCGATGGGGGAGAGAATCAGGAGGGTAAAACTAAGAAAACTCATGGGTTGAGATAAGAACAATTTAATAATTGTAATAAAATATTATAATAATAGTAATGAAAAGGAAAATAACAAAAAGAGAGAGAAATAAAACCTGAGAAAAACAAGTGATGCAAATGAAGTACAATTGCTCAGCATCAACCAACAAATGCCCAGACTGTTCCCAAGCTGTGCCCCCCCCGGACAGCCTTCCTCCTAGTTTATAGGCAGAGCGTGACATTATATGGAATATCCATTTGGCCAGTTGGGGTCAGCTGTCCTGGCTGTGTCCCCTCCCAAGTTCTTATGCCCGCCCCAGCCACTTTGCTGGCAAGGCAGCACGAGAAGCTGAGAAGTCCTTGACTCTGTGAAAGAACTGCTCAGCAACAACCAAGACATCAGTGTGTTATCAACATCATTCTCATTCAAAAGCCAAAACACAGCACTAGGAAGAATATAGGAATAGGATAGGAAGAAAATGAACTCTATCCCAGCAGAAACCAGGACACTGTTAAAATATCATTTCCCAGAAACATAAAAGTCACAGCAATACTTAGATGATTACAACTGAGAAATTTTGTATTGAGAATGTCCCCTGGCCATGGTTACTCCTGAACTGTGCCTCCAAAGTGTTTGAAAGCACACTAGCTGTCCCAGGCAGGAAGCGTTCTAGGGACCAGATCATTCTAATGATTTAATGGTGGAAATTACCATGTTTCAGTGCTGGGACACTGTCCATGTCCTGGTACTGTTTAACCCACCAGCATAGACACAGCTGTTACTTCAGACTAGTTCAAAGTCTAGTTCAAAGTTGGGCAACAAAAAATACATCTTTGTCCCACTGCATTGCTCTTGCTTAAAATTTCAAAGTCAGTAGAAGGACAGAGGAAAAAGAGGAAGCTTCTTCTCTTAGGAAGATGTTAAAACAATTACCTGTAATTATCAGTGAGATTGAAGATAGAAGAAATTTCTTTTTTAATATAGTAACTACTGATTGTTACATTTGAATGCTTAGAGACACTCTTTCTCTCTTCTAGAATCACTGTATTAAAACAACAAAGTCTTATAATCCTAAGTCAGTATATGATTGTCTTATTTGTAGCATGAAAAACACGTGCAGAGGTGAATTTAGCAGCAGATTATGAGCTTCTCCTCTCCCTCAAAACCCTGAAACCTATTCCTGTGAGATAACTTGAGCAGCTGCATCTCCTCCACCCTTACCTGTACTGCCCTTGGGTTACCAAATTTTATTTACTATTTTACTACTAGAAACCCAGGTTTCCTCTGACTGAATCATGTGTTGAGGGAAGAAAAAGAAGAGGAGGAAGCAATTAGTCCAATTTGCTCTTTTTTGTTATCTCACACTGTTCTTGCTTGGAATAATGACAGCCATCTCCTCTTTCATCCTGTCTCTGGCAATTTTCACACTTCTTGACCCTGCTTCCAGATTTGATTCTTGTTTTGGTCACATATCCCTAATGCATAGCACTGATTTATCCTTACCTATAGAATCTTTAAAATTCAATTATGGACTGTCCTGTATAATGTCACAATTTATTCATGTGAACCTAAGTCCCTCCTGTTTGGCTTTTCAGGTATTTAGATGGCAAATGAGCTTCCTTCTTCCTTCTCCTAAATTTATCTGTACTTTTCATGAGGAAAGGAGTACACAGAAGGAAGTTTGATACAGTTCTGAAATAATTAAACATGAGCACAAAGTCATTGTCTCCTACAAAGATTCTCTGTGTGTATGTGTATGTGTACATTTACTTTTATTATTCTGCAATTGCTTACTAAGAGAATAGTCATTATGAAATATTTTTTTTTAATTTAAAAAAAACTAGGTTTTTTTTAAATTCTAGATAAAGATCCCAATCTGCTTTTCCTCTTAATTTTTAAATGAAGAGACTATTAATTATGAATTAAGGGTTTGTATTCTAAATAAGCACCACCCTGTTTGCCTTATAAAATTGAGACCTCCTTCCTCATCTATTATTGAGTACAATGGTGGCAACTAATCCAGAATAGTGCTTATGCTGGCTTTTTCCATACATATCAGTAAACAAATATTCTTTATTCTTCTTCACAGTATGCATGTTTAATGAAATACCAAAACAGCAAGATGCCCTGGTACACTTGACTATTTTATGATTTGTCCACATACAGAATGTTACAGAGCTCTGCTTTGTTTTCTTCTGCTGTATTATCTTTCAGAAGATTATGCACACATTATGCAAATGAAAATAAGAGCAGGAGCAATTCTTGAAACCATTTTTATTTTTAAAATAACTTTCAACTTTCTGCATTTTTAAGCAGTGATATTTTCTAGCTCTTTATACACTATTCAGAAACAATCATTTAATTGGAGAAAAATAACTTATTTACATTTGTATTTTAAACAGTTCTGCAACTATTCACTTCCTTTTCTAAACATCTGAGTCAAAGAGGCTGGCCAATGTTTTCTCACTAAGTTTCGGTCTTGAATTTCCACACCTCTATCCCTTACCTTTAGGTCTTGGTATAAAATTTTGCAACAGTAACTCATTCATCTTATGACTACAACCTGTTCCTACCTTCTTTAGGCCTATACTGGCCTGTGAGTTGTTACTAAAGGGAAAATAAGTTATACCCTTTCCATGCTAGAGTAAATTGACTACACTTTGATGGCAAGTGAAATCCAAGAATTCAGTCTTACACTTGTCTTCTACAGTGTCCCAGCTGTACACTTCCCTTTTCAGAATGCTCAGCCTCAAGTCTGGGTCAGCAGTATAAAATAATATGTCTTTAATATATTGGGCTTCAGTCTCGGTAATGCAAGAATACGGTGTGGGACACAACTTACTCAGTTTTCACTTTATAACCAGAAAGCTGAGAGCTTTGGGCCTTTTAAGACATGCTTGTACACTGATTCTACACTTTTAAAAAGAAAATGCTAATGTTTTCTGTTAAGGTTAAGTAAAGAGAAAGGAAAAAATAATCAACTATGCCCAGTATGATATTTATTTAATATCAAAAGTCAAATTAAATCATATGCTGTTGCATCAAGTTACATTTTCACTTTCTTCTGGGTATATAATCAAAGTGAATATCCAAACATAGAATATAGTGAGATATATAAAGTAAAAAGAATTTGAAATCTAATTTTTTTAGATGACACATAAGTGTCTGCTTTGTTATATCTCAATGTTCTTAATAAAATATTTTAAGAAAAACTATGCTGTACATGCAAAAATGCCTTCTCTGCCCCATTCTTCCTCTGGTATAAAACATTATTTTGAAACTATATGGTTACAAATGAGTGGAATGAGTTTCAGCAGGCAATGCATACCAAATTTTTGTAGAGGGAGGACCCTGACATTGATTACTATGCTTTGGAAATGATGAAGCAGAAAATTTTGGGGAATTCCTGAAAACCAAGTAGTTTGTGAGAATAATATTTGATGGTAATATATTCTTTGGGTAACTTCTGTTTGGGACTTCATTGAGAGAACTAATTTTCTGTTTTCTCTTTGTTTAACCAAATGGAGTTTTCGTATATGCATACATGTTTGTATTTCCCAAATATTAGCATCTTAAAATTATTACACATAGCATTGCTGTACCTCAGGAACAAAAAAGGATGACACTGTAGGTGAAAAAGGGAAAGTAGGGATCTTGCATGTGTTTCTTGACATACCATGGTCCTAAATTTATGTGCCTGAGATGGCTGGTGGGAAATACACTACAGTAATCTCCAATGTCCAGAGTTCTCACGGTGCTCTTATAGTATCCCTTGCTATTGTCCCATGAGCTGCAATGGTGGCAAAACACCCACATCTTCATCTAGTTCCTGCCAGGGCCTGGGTAGGACTCCATGAGTAGAAGAAAAGGATGCATCTTCAGTGGTGGGGAAAGGAGGAGGGAGGATAAAGAAAAAGAAAGAAGAGAGTCAGTGGCCTAATGATGCAACAACTGCAATCACACAGATAGGAAAAGAAGAAATGTAATTTATCACATTTGTAGACAAAGTTCAGACACAAATAATCTTCTTGTGGTTTGTTGATGAGATTGTCTGGCTCATCAATATGCTGCTGGAATGCCAAGAATGAAGAAAAGCCCTAGCCATGTACCAGCATAATAAATTGTCATAGATTTAATAAATATGGGTAGCAGGTACTGTGTTTGCAATACCATTAAAAGGTGTGGAGCCTCCTGAAGTCTGTTAGGCAAGCACTCTCAATATTCTGAAATAGAACTTCATTAGATTATTAAAAGGCAAACTCCAGGAAGGCCTACAACATCCAAATTATGAAAGATTGCCCTTAATAAGATCAAGCTCTCCCAGGGAGTTGAAATGAGACAGAAAAAGTTATAGCTAAGATTAAATATTTTTACAGCCTTACAAGACTTGAATGAAAGTCTTTACATTTGCTGTTAGCAGAGGGAAAAGCCTTTCCTTTCTCTCATATGAAATATAGGTTAACAGGTAAAGAGTTGTTAACCTCTACCATACCAAATATAGACAGAATCATAAAATCTGAAGTCATAATTTCTTACAACATACCTTCCCTAAGTTCACAGTGTAGTCTAATTACAGACCAAATTATTGATGGTTTTATCACTTCATCCTAAATACTATTAAATTTCCTTTTAACTACATGTTAGGAAAACAAAGAAAGAGGGAAAGACAGTTCTTAACATTTGAATGTAAAATGTTAAGGTAGGATTTTATTGTAAAAATACTATTCCCTACTATCTGCATAAATGTTTCATAATGGCAGTATCTTCTTAATAGTCCTTTAATATGCTAATAAATCTAGAATTAATTTGCATTTTTCAGGAAAAAGAGAAACAGGTTATTAAAGTCTGGAGCCTCTGCTGCTGTTAAAATAATATTCTGATTTTCAAGACAAAGAAAGATAAACACATTCAGAAGAAGAAAGGAAAAACCTGAGACTGGAAGAAGTTTCTAGAAATGGTGGGGGTTGGTCACGATGCTATTGCTCAGTTTTCCTAGTCTGTCTCAAATTTTACAGTTCCCTTTCCTCTCTCTCTCTTCCTTCTAGGAAACTGTATCTTTAAAATGGTGATAACCCTTAGCTAACTAAAAAATTATCTCTGTATTAACTTTTGTGTCCTGTTCTACAGACTCTTTATTCATATTTTAATTGACATACGATTTCTAGAAGAAGCCTCAAAAGTAAACTCTCATCGATTTTTCAGTTAAATAATTTGGTTTTCAAAAGAATACTTGTACTTGACTTTAGGTGACCTACTTACAAATTGTGTTACGCTACAAGTGAATTAAGACTGTTGGACACAATTTCTGCTTTTCCCAGAAGGTATTGATTCCTATAAGAAGCCACTCCGAGACCGTGTTAGTTACAGATATTCTCTTGCAATCAGAAATTGGTATGAATTTTTCACTTGTGAATGCAGCTCATTAGCTGACTCTGCTAAGCAGACTCTTCCAAGTTCCTAATATATGAACCAACTTCAGGTGTGCATTATCAGGCGGTCATGTACTCATATTTTTGGTAATGCAAGACTGTGAGTGAAGAAACAGCGAAAAGAGCACCACGGTTTAGTTTCCAACGCAGAGGACACGTGTCAAATACAAACATCTGCACTGCTGTGTTATTTTTTGTCCTGTGATAAATTCTAGAAAATTGCATTGCATTTATTGACTCAGAACCAGGGGATGCTGGAATTCCCCTTTGAGGGAATCTGACCCATCCGGCTCCAGGCTCCCACTGGCCTTCCAGGAGCCGCGGCACCGGGCTCAGAATGACAAAACTCTTGCCAATAAAGATGCTGAACTTTATCATAAAGGCACGCACAGTGCTACCTGGACGTTAGCAGCTACCTAGCTGTATGAGCTAACATACATGGGGGAGTTTCCACCACATTTCCAACTTCTGTGCATGTTGTTCTAATCAAAAAAGCAAAGAATGATGACACAGGCCTGAAAACCAGTACAGTCCAAGCCCCAGGAGTTGCAAATTCAGCCCTAGGTGAAAGTGGATCCACGTTCTCATTCTTTCAAATACCAGACTTCAACGCACACAGTGTGTATCTCTGTGTTGGTACAGCTACACCACTTCCTACTGGTGCATGCCCTGAACTCTGCATCTTCACTTGCATGCCCGGAGCCTAACAGCACCGCCACCCATTTCATTTGAAGATGGACGCTGCCGACACTGCGGCACATCGGCCGAGGGCGGCTACCAGGCACCAGCCGGCGCCGCTGGTGACAGGCGCAGTCATCGCGCAGCCTTTGAGCCACACGATGCGCTCTGAGACCAAACTGCCCGCGTGAGAACTAACGGGGCTCGCACGTGGAAGCACTTTTAGTCACAGATACGCATTTAACGTTAACGAGTGACACCCCTCCCCGCCCGCGGCGGGGCAGGCACAACAGGCCGGGAGAGCAGCCGGGCGCGTCAGGGCAAGAGCTCCTCAGGCAGCCTGCCTGCCCTGCGCCGCTGGGGGCGGGGGAAGGCCACGGCTGCGGGCGGAGGTGGGGCAG
>JAVJGI010000062.1:15718583-15751236 GCA_035590275.1 Ibycter americanus
CCGCCCGGCCCGCTGGAAGGTGCCCTGCTGGCCCGCCGCTGTCGCCCTTAGCAGCGGGCGGCGGGGGCTGCACGGGGGTCGACGAGGTTTGCGCAGTGCGCGCCTTGGGGCAGGCCACCATCGAGATAAGCAAATGCGCCGGGTCCCTTAGGAGGGAACAAGGAAGCGGATCCTTTCAGTGAGAGAAAACCGCTATTCTGGATCGCGGCGAGGTGCTGAGATGCAGGGTCACCATGTGACCAGCCTGTAAGCATGGTTTTCGTTCCAGTGACAACGAGATAAACAATGTCATAAGAAACTAATACTATTGAAGAAGGTTATGGTTGATTGAGGTTGATCGGGTCTCGTTATGTCACAAAAAGTCTGGGTTTCTTTCTTCCTTCCGTCTTTTCTAGATGTTTGTCTCACGTTGTTGGGTCAGGTCGTGCTTCCCCGCGCCTTCCGCCCCTGCCCGCGCGTTCCCCCGTTCTGGTAAGCTGTTCTTCGTGGGCGCCCGCTTCCCGCGTTAAACCAATGCCCTTTGTCCAGTGCCGAGGCTCGGGCGGCCATTTTATGTCTGTCACTAGAGCTGATCCTTCTTGTGCGGGGACGGATGGCTCATGTACAGCTTGTGTGTATGCTTTTGAAACACTTTTACTTGAACCCACGGTAATACCGGATTCGAGTGAATAAAATATATTCAAGTATACGTACTAATACCGGACTATATTGAATAAAATTTGTTTATTACAAAGTCATCTTCCTTGATCATTGTCTGTTAGCTTTCTATCTGGTTGGTTTTATGCCTGCTGTACTTAGAGCAGGACACAAGTGCCTAGGTTTGGCACTTTAAAAAACTCACCTTTTTGTATTAGATATGACAAAGGCAGCATGTTAATTTGTAAAGTGATCTGTTATACTGAAATGCTTTATAAATTTAAAAGTAGGTATGAGTGAAAGTTCAAAAGAGGAAACTTGACGTCGAATAATTCTCTGAATGTCTGGATGCTTCTAAGCATATTTGAGTAGAAGTGTTTTTAGAACAGCCTGTTTCTTTAACTTTCCCCTACTTTTGAGCCCAAGGTTGGCAAAGTGGCAGTCTGGTGTTTTAAGTGTAGTGATGTGACAATGGTCATATGCTTAAGGTCTATATTTGAATCAGCTGTTATGTTATGGTACCAGATAGCTTTGTCTTACGGAAAAATTTTTTTCTTACTTTATTTAAAAAGCTACCACCAGCAACACCACATTTGAAATTCTTTGTATTATGGAATACAGTAGTTGTTATGCTACTTTCTCTTACTCTATTTAAAAAGCTACCAGCAGCACCACCAGCTTTGAAATTCAGAAGGAAAATGTCATTACTGTCTGTCAGCACCTAGATTATTCCTTTGGAATATCACAGGTAACTCCCATAGCTCTCCTGTTAGGTGAGATCTGGAGCAAACTGAAAGCTCTGGACAAGCTTTTAGGTGGGTCAAGTTCCTGTCAGTACTTCTGCTTAACAGCAGTGCATTTATGACCTGTCACTATTCATTGAACAATTGAGCTAAACCTCAACCCAGATACGCTGATTAAAGGCTGATACTCAAATGTCTGTCACTAGCTGGGCTAATTATTTGGTTTATTTTGCACAAGAACGTAAGGCGGTTGTTTTTCATTAGTTTTCCTGTGCTGTTCAGTACTGGTCACGTTTGAGGTGATTTGACTGAAACATTTCCTAGTAAACTCTCCAGGAGAGGAAGGAAAGAAGGATATAAATAGAATATATGGCAGAGGTCAAGAAATAGAGGCAAAAAAAAATCTATTACCAGTTATTAATTATTTAAAGGATCTCAAACTGACTTTGCGTTGTTATCATAACTTCTAGTCTGGTTAGATTAGGCCCATACTTAGAATTACATTCCTAAAAACAGTAACAAAAAATTCAAATCAAAACTTTTTTCCCCAGAAATTCTTCAGTCTTCCTAAGAAGAATCTGTCCCAATTTGAAGCAACAATTTTTAAACACTTTGACTGTGACAGGGACTTATTTTAATAATTGTTCTTAGATATTTCCTATGGTCTTCTGATGTTCATATTTCTTGTAGTGTCTCCTAGAATAAAATTTTAAAATAACTAAAAAAATATGAGATCTCAGGTGCATGAATTTGTTATTGAATATTTTTCCTTTTTCTGCAAACCTAACACATAATGTTTAATATTAGCAGTGCTCAAATGATGGAAAACCTGTGTCAATATGAGAAAAAGCCGTAGTGCATGTTTGCATGCCTCAGCATGTTATGGATGAATCTCTACAGAGAAAAATAATCCCAACAAGATTTCCTTTGGACTGTGAGAACTGTCATATCTGAGCAGTGATGGAAATAATTGATTAAATTCTAAAGACACAGGTCAGCATTTGTTTGCAATGGGAACATGGAATCTAAAATAATTTGAAAAGTCTGTTGCTAGCATTAGTAGTGATTTAATTTTGAGAGCACTAAACTTTCAGCAAAATATTGTATTTTTAGAAATGCGTCACGTTAAAGTGATCAATATCAAAAGCAGCAATGCTTATGAATCTGGTAGCAAAGCTAACATTTTATGAAATGGTTGCCTGTAAAGACATGCAGTGGAAATAATTAGTAATCCCATTTAAGGTCATTTTCCTTGTGGTCACAAATTACAGTGCAGTGCAGTTGGAGTGGTAAATAGGCAGCATGTCTTGATACCAGCCATATTTTAAGCTGGAGCCTGTGCTGAGTAAAAATATAAGGTTGTCTTTACTCCTGGTGTGCTATTGAAATAAGATGAAAATAGAAATTTTTGTACATATTTATTAAATGCATTTAATATACACATAAAGAAACGCTACAATATAAGGCAAAACTTACTACAGCTCATCAAACTTTGCCTCTACTAGATGTTTTAGATATACTTCTTCTTGCTAATATAACTAACTGATTATTTAAAAATTTGGAGAGATAAGAAAATTAAAAATGTTATTTCTCCTGTAAGCCTTGCTTAAAATTTAAATAAAAGAAATTCTGTTATATCCTTGGTATCAGATGATATAAAATCTGTAATAACTTAGGGTGTAAAAGAATATAAGCTTTGGAAGGATAAATAAATGTACTGGTTAGCATTTTTGACATATCAAACTGTTTAGAGAAGGACAAACGAATAAATATAGAGAGTAGAGAAACTTTTGAAAATCCATAATGCTACCTCAACTGCTATAGCTAGCTAGTACTTAATATCAAGTTATTTATCCTAGTATTTCACATTTTGCAGTACTTAATGCAAAAATCACATGGATTTTGTAACTTATATAACAGAAGCAAAATAGAAAAGTACTTTTTTAAAAAAATAAATTAACACATAAGAATATGACAACTAATGATTCTAATAATACGATTCAATAACTGATTTTGGTGATTTTTAAATAGTGGTTTTATCAGAACCATGCAGTTGTAGCATTGTTTAGAAATTAGACTTTTTATTGTAATTTTTCTACACCTCCAAATTAATGTTTCATACTTTTTTTTCACCTTAGTATTTCATATAGTTTATTATAATTTTTCCTCCAATTAAGATCAGTATTAATAATCAGATTGCAAACCTCATGGCACTTAGCCACAAAAAGTGTTTCTTTGCCATGAGTTATGCAATCTGACTATCACAGAGTTATTAATTGATCGTAGAGGAAGCTGTATATGTCTTCCAGACTAGGAAAAGCAGGGTCCAACTGCAGATTTTCTTCATGCCTCGGAAGTCAATTTTCTTTCACTTGTGGAGCAACACTGTTAATACATTCACTGTTCCTACATCCTGTGAAGAACAGGTAAATAATTAATTACCAGAAAACTAAAAGGTAGTGTAGTTGCTGGGATTTTACTTTGTGTAGATCTTGTTTTAGCTAGGTTAAAGTAGGGGTGAAGTTAAACAGGTATTCTGCTTTGGATTTTTGTGTTTTGGTTTGTGTATGTTTGTGGTTTGTTTTGGTTTTGTTTGTTGTTTTTTTTTTTTAAATAAGCTTGCTTATTGAGGATATAAATGCAAACAGACTTGCATAATGAAGGCAATGTCATAATGAAAAATGGGAATAATTAATTTTGTTAGTGAATATATATGGTTATGTAAATAGTTAAATCAATAATAACTTAAAAGTGAAGCCTCAAAGTAGCAACTCAGAAAAGATCCTTAAATTAACAAAAAAGGCTGCATAAATAGTGTTAGGAACTCAATATGGTTTAGAGCAATTGCAAATACAATTTCACAGACGCTTACATTTTTTTAGGTTCACATTTATTTCACAAGGTTAAATGAACTGCTGTTAGTACTAACAAAATTAAGTTACATGAACATTTCCTGTAGGAAGAAGCCCTGCTTCCAACAGAATATGATTTTGTGATTAAAAGTTTTCTGTAGCGGCAAAAACACCTGTAATTTTTCAGGAGAAAAAAAATGTCAAAGGCAAACCTGGGGTTTCCTGCTGGAGTATGTCTCTCCCATTATGTGCCCGTGATAAGTAGTCTTATGATGTGCTCATCCTGTTTGGCCTTAATGGAAAAAGAGTTGCACCACAAGAAGCATGGTCTGGCAGAACAGCTCAGAACACATGGAATAAAGGGAGATTTCTGTATTTCCGCTTGTTTGTTTCTGTTTTCATCAAGCTATTTTTTGTCTTTTCTGTAAATTAAGAACTGTAATACCCCTTCAAAATGTCCCAGTTCCATAGAATATTTAAAAATTAAATTGCTTCCATTCAGATTTTGCACTAGACATGGAAAAAGTACCTGGAATATATATATATGGTAAAAATTCTGCTCAACCTACGTGTGCAGAGTACAGGATTGAAGATTTGCCATTTTCTTAATTGAGATCTTTGTTGTGTGTGATGAACCTTTCTCATTGTACTTTCTATTTGCCAGTATCTGTCATTTTCCAGTAAAATAATATTGACTAGGGCTTAAGGAAATGATTAATTCTTCATTTACAGTGTTGGAGAAGGGGAGATATGCAAATGCTCTTAAATAACATTTTCTTACCACACACAGTTAATTGGATAAAGATATGCTAGTGTGCATATATGGTTCTGGATGTGTATGCAGGAGATTTAAGAAAAATACAGGTTTTGACCCTGTGTATAGCTGGTAAAATCCACTCTTTTTATAAGTACTGTGCTATATATTGTGCAAGGGAAGGCTATGTACAAGGAATAACTGTGGTGTTATTTATGCATTTATTGTGTTCTTTAGAGGACAGGCAAAAGAGGAACGCAAAGGTACAGTTTATTTTGATCTGTCTACAATGGATAGTAATACATAATTACAATAAATAAAGGTGGAGAAATACATAAATAGGTGTCAAATCCTATTCCTCCAGTCTCTTGCTTGATTCACAGCATACTTTTCACTGTGCAGCTTCCTGTCTTCTTATATTGTTTGGTGTATACTGTGCCCTCACCCACAGTCCTACCTCTTTCAGCCTTTCCTCATCTGAGACATGTGCCAGTCTCTTAATCATACTCATGGCCCTTCACTGCACTCTTTCCAGTATCTCCATGTCTCTCTCGTACTGGGGAAGCCAGAACTGACGCAGCCCTCCAGCTGAACAGAGGGGAAGGATCACCTCCCTCTACCTGCTGGCAGCACTCCTCCTAATGCAGCCTGGGGGTAACATTAGCCTACTCTGCTGCAAGGGCACGCTGCTGGCTCATGTTCAGCTTGGTGTCCACCCGGACACCCAGGTCCTGCTCTGCAGTGTCTGGTGTTAGTACCGTTTCTATCTACCTATACTTATATATAATTTATTATAACATGGCACCTTTGGTTACTGTAAATCTACACAGAGATGAAATAATACATAGGATTTTTTAGTTTATGTATGCTACACCTATGCATGATACACATATATGTGAGTAATGTTTTATGCCTGATGTGACAATCCTCGTGTAATGAGAGATCTGTAAAGCATAGAATTTCAGTAGCTGATTGATAGATGTTACTAGTGAAACCAGAAAAAAATACTGCCTGTTTCCAAACAAAAAATTTGGCAGCCTCCTTTCACTTACGGTTTTGTAATCCATTTCTGGAAGAGTTTTTTGGAAGTCAGTCATTATCTCACATTCCTGGTTTATGTGAGAATCTAAACTGACAGTAGAACAGTGTTCAAGAGGTGTGTAGTATCTACTTGTGGGTATGGATTAGTAGTCCCTATTTTTGCCTTTTGTGTTTGTAGCTTACTGTTTTTATATTCTAACATTTGTTTTAATGGAACTGATAAATATGCAGAGAATTGAGGAAATGTCAGAAAACCTTTCAAAATAATTTAAGATATTAAATAGCTAATTTAGGTGTGGCTGTCATGTAATAGAAAAAATTAACGTGGGCTAGTAATGTAATTTGTGTCAAATATATTTTCTTTTTTCTTTCTTTGGGACAATTCCCAGAAAATGATTTTCCAAGGTTGTCTGTCAGTATTATATTTTTAAAATACAAAATATTTTAACAAAATCTTTCTGTCTCCTCTATTAAACTTCGATTTACTCTCACTTCAAATATTTCCCGCTTCTTGGACTCATGCTGCCCATTTCCTTCTCTCTTCATGGAGAATATTTTGCAGGTCTTGAGCCTGAGTTCAGGAGTACAGAGCAGTAACAGTGAACTATCAGTGAAGCTTGCCTTTTTTTTTTTTTTTTTCCCCTCCTTTTTAACAGATGGTGTCCACAGGTTGCAGGTTGTATTTAGTTGCATGGAACAGTCTTGCCTATGTAAAACACAGAGGACAAAATGTTACTTTCTTCTTGTGACTAGAATATGTATTTAACTCATCAGTATATATATACGGAACTCATCTTGAGTGTCCAGCTGCTTTCACACAGTTATTTTACTGTTGTCTTTACTTTTCTCTGTAAATAAGTTCCTGACATTTCATATTTGTCAAAATGCCCTATCTTAACTTAGAAAGATACCCTTCAATTTTATTTTCTGACTTTTAAAATTCATCTCAGTGGGTTTGGAAAATCCATATTGCAGAAATCATGGGTGTGTCCAAAGCAGGCATAGCAGCTGTGGTAGTCAACATGAGCACAAAACAAATAGAATGCAGTTGGGAAGAATACAGTTCGCAAATATATAATGTACAAACTGGTTGGCACATAATTAGGTTTGATCAGCTTTAGTAGAATATACATGTAAATAATTTTAAGTACTGGAATCAGTGGAGCTGTTCCACACTGTATGACACTTCAGGACAAGCATACTAAGCTTGACTTTAAACCATTAACTTCCTTTTTTATTTTGTTACCTTTTTTTCCAATAAAATACTCAAAGCTTTTAATTTGTCAGGAGGGGGTAAGAGTTTAATCATAGAAAGGTCTGGGACAATTGCCCAATATGCATTTTTTTTTTTTTCAGAGTTCTCATGTTTAACTACTTATATTTTTAAAGTGTATTAGGAAAAAAATCGTTCTCTTTACTGTTAATGTAAAAGTTCATAGCCTGTATCACTTTGAAACAGTTGTCTGTTTCCAAAATGCAGATTCAGTAACAAAACAGCTAAAATGCAGCAATATGGTTTGCAGACTGTAAACACCTGTAGGTGCCACAATACTGGTATGCTACACATTTGACCATCATGCTGTGGCGGTTTATTTACTCACTCAGCTTTTAAGAGAACTCCTCACCTTTTTTTCGCTGTCTCTTACTGGCTTCCAATTCACGTGTTTTAATAGGCTTTAAAATCGACCCTGAAGGCTGTTGCAATGTTTAGCAAGTAATGAAATAATTCACATTAGTCATGCTTACCATTAAAGTGTTCCTAACTTCTGGTAGAAAGAAACCTTGTTAGAAGCAAGCATGTCACAAAAGAAGCAATTAAAACTTCTGCTGAATGGAAGTGTTTGCATTGCTGCCCCTCTCTAATTAATAATCAATTCAGCAGATGTTCACCTTGCTCTCTTTTTCTTTTTTTATTTATTTTTATTTTTTTGTTTGTGTAGAACAGAGGCAAGGAAAAGATGCTTTATGCTTTTCAATTCTTGGAGACTATGTCAAACACCCCATTGCATGCAGGTACTGGATGATTTTGAAGCTGGAGATTATACTGGAGTGTGGTTACGATTTGGTGTAATAGCATTGCAGTGTGATGAAAAATGCCCTATAATATATGTCATTTTGAGATGGATATACACACTGCTGAAGTTTTATTCAGTTAAATCAGTCAGAAATTCAGCACTTGCAACACCTGAACATTAGTATATTGAATACTATCACTATAGAGCTAGAAGACTTGTATTTATGCTATCTGAATTACTACCTAATACATCCTGTATTTTATGTAACACACTGTATAGGAGACAGTATTTCTCATGTTATGGGTTGTCTAGTACTGCTTAATTAAGACACTGATGCACAATTTCATATTAAAGGTGTTAAACAAATTGGATATGAATATAATCCTGAGAATTTCCATAATAAATTATTTTATAGTGAGTTCTGTTTGAACTGCATGCTGAACAGTACAACTCAAGATGATTGTAAATACCTGTGCTTTAGGTATGTCAGTGTAATAGCTAAGTAAAATAGCTTTATAGAAGACATAATACCGTTTGTTAGAAAAACTTGGAGGAGGGAGGAAGAAGTAGTAAAGTATTATTTGAGGTACACAAGTTGATTATACAAAAAAAGGTAGGTAATAAGTAGTGTTACATACCTACCTCATATCCTCTTTTTTCAATGTATTAGTAGGTGAAATTACTGATACATTTTATAAAGTTTTCAGGTTTTGAAAGGGGGAAGTACCTCTTAGAAGACAACAAATGCGGAACAGTCAGTAATAATACCTGTTGTAATTATATTAAAAGTATAAAAAGTAACAGATTATTTATTTTACTTAATACATTACAGAGATACCAATGTGTTTGCTTGCCTGGATGGGAAGGAACATTTTGTGAAAATGAATCAAATGAATGTAATTCAGAGCCTTGTAAAAACAATGGCACCTGCATGGATCTTTTCAACAGCTATCGGTAAGTGTTGCATCTTCTCACTGTATGATTATGTTCCAGGAATGACAGACTTATGCATCCAGTTATTAATTTATTTCTCAACTTGGGGAATGGAATGTTACTACACAAATATGCAAACAACTTGTGTTGGATACACTGTTTCACTACACGTTCATTGGAAATCTGCAGACATATTAATTGTAGATGGAAAATTAAAAAACCCATCAATTCATAACATGTAGCAAGTAATCTAATCTGGAACTGTATTTTGTCAAATAAAATATAGTATCTTTTTCTGTCATTTATGCCCTGTAACCGCAGGAAATGCTTCAAGAGTAGAAGTAGTGGGAGTGGACAGTTATACAATCTTAAAAGGAAGAGATTATATCATTGCTGCCACCTTGTGGCTTAAAATTACAGAATAGTAATTTGACTAAACAGCCACACTGGGAGAAAGCATGAGAATTTGGCACTAACTGTATTCTTTTTAACTTAAACCCCAATTTTCATTTAATGCATGCATTTATGGTTTAAAAATAAACTTGTTTCAGTATTATGAGGACTCTGTAAACAATCTAGCAGTCAGCTTCTGTTGTTTGTAGCCAGGGTTTACCTGTATTATGATGTCAATACTAGAACAGTTCTGTATCTGAATGTAAACTCTCGATAGATACTGATATAGATGCATAAAGAATATGGTGTAATAACTGTACACAATACACAGTCTACTTGTTGTGCAGTGATTATATTCCTGGTAATACAGACAATAATCAGAAAGAAAACCTGCCATAGCTGAAAACAGACAAATGATTTCCCAAATAACCAAAGATAAATTTAACTAAGTTAAACAATATATATATAAAATAGATTTTTTTGCATTAGTTCATGTCCAGAATTTAACTGAAACACTTTGCAGACTGCAATAGCACTTTTAGAACCGCATTTTTATATAGTATTAGATGTCCTATTTTGGTAAAATATTTCAGTCCGTTAACAGAAAGACAAGAATCCTGTGAGGCTGAAAAAATCTGTTAAAATATTTTGTAATTGCTTTTTTCACTTTTAAGGCTTTTGGGATACAAAACAAAGTGTTAAAGCTTTTTTAAAAAATTTTTGTAGTTCTTATTTTTGTGAAGTTTGTAGCTCTTTGTAGTCTATAACAAAAAATAATTTTATAACTGCATACTGGATGTCTGATTAGCTGTTATATTATGGCAATTTGAATTATTACATGATATAATGGATTGTGTAGGCAAATACACAGTTTCACCACCCTCAAGGACAATTTTAGGTGCATGGATATTTGGCAGTCATGTATCATTACCTGTCCTTATATTTTACCTGTTTTTTCACCCTCCGGAAGCATTATATATATTGCAGAAGGTAACATGACTTCTCCTGATTTTATTCGTAGCTGGGTCAACAATGTATGAGCAAATCCAAGGACTCGCTATTGTTTAATGAGAAAAAAAAATGCTCAGATGCTCTGGGTTTGGCAAATACTGAACTGGTACAGAAAATGTTTACAATTGGTTTGAACTGTAAGCACCACCCATACTTTTCCTCAGAGCTATTTGTCCTAGTTGACATCACAGAGCAGCAAAATTAGACATATCATTGAGTCATCATATAAAAGGGTCATGATAAGCCAAACAAAACCAGCTTCTTCAGAGATACCTGTAGTTGAAACTTGGAATCTTAAGACTTGGCAGCTACAAGGAAAAAGAGTCCAGACCAATGTTTTTGTTGTATAATCTAAAGTAGTTTCATTTCAATCTGTAGAGTTGTCATAGTTTATGCTCAGAGATGTTAAAAGACATTCTGCTTTTTTTTGCGATTACTCTTACTTGATATCAGAAAGGTGTTGGTTTCTGTTACCTTTTTTAACACTTTTCTCTTAAAAACTACAGCAAGAAGACAAAGTCTTCATTTTCTTGTAGCTAAGCAGTGGCAGTGACTAGTATCTGATCCTAAAGACATCTGGCCATATCTTTAAAATTAAATGTGGTCTTTAAAACAGGATAACTGGATTCTAACTGCCTAACAGAAATGATCATTGTCATTCTGCAGCTGTGCCTAGGCATTGTTTTGGACAAGCACTAGTTGGTCTGGACCAAAGTCAGGCCAGGAACTGCTTTGAGAAGGCAACAGTGATAGACGATGCAGTTTCCTTGCCTGTGGCCATGTTCTGTCACTGTTTGTTTATCTGATACAAGGTTAGCTGCTGGATACCGTACTCAGAATTTTCTGAATTTCTTTGATTTGGGCACACCATTACTGGTACTTGAAACCAATTCTAACTTAAATTAATGTAAAGGATAAATAACATAGCTTTCTTTTATGCCTTTAATAATACTCATTAGTTTACTTTCTCTCAAGTATTTGCAAATCCATCTGAAAACATCTGTTCTTGAAAAGCCCAGTAATTCATTGTGCAACAGCATAAAAATGTATTTTTATAGGAAAACCCCCCAGGAAAATAGTATAATACAAAAGGAAATATTTTTGTACCAAGTTTCAAATCTAATAATGAGAATAATAATATAAAGCATACTTACGAGTTAAAATTTTTTCTTTTAAGTTAATTTGTTTTTCTGGCACTATTCATTTTTGAACCTTGATATGAAAACTTGCTGCCAAAACTGAAGGATCAGCAAGTATGCAAGAACTAAATGCTTTTCTTTGTGGATTCCATCATAGGAAAATAAATCACATGCCAACAGAAAAACAAACAAAACCTTCTCAGTTGCTTATTTTTATTTTAAAAAATCAGAGTAAGAAAAACACTGAAGCAATAGTTAAGCTTGAATTACTCATTGTGAATGATTTGTTACATAATTCCTGTTTTATTCCAGTTATTTTTTGTTCAGCTGATAAGCTATGATATCTTTTTTTTCCTCCTTCTCACTTTTCAGTTTGGCACATGGCATAGCAAAGAAATTAATGTAGAGTAGTTTCATGCATACATTTCCAGTACCCTGTGAACCTCACTCTAATTCTCATGATAGCATAATCTCTCAAATTATGTCTCTGAACATTTATAGACAGATGCATCTATTATCAGCTGAATTCCTTATTTCTTCTCTATCCTATTGTACCATCTCTCCTGATACTTCTGAGATTTTTCCTTAATAATATCAAACCCTAATTAAAGCCCTTGTGTCTCCTTTGTTGTTACCAATTTACAGGGAAAGTTTAAGTGAAAATCTCTTCAACTTTTCTTGGAAAATAATAGGCAACATAGTTTTATGGATGAACTGGTGTTTCTAATGATGTAGAATAGTTGGGAACTTGGCTGTAATAATTATGATGTTAAAACTTGGAGACGAGGCATCTTTCTAAAGTACTCAGTTATTTCTGTATATTCACTCTGAATCCCACAGATTCATGCTATTTGCCATTTTGTCAGTATTCATTTTTGAAGTCGTTATAAAGAATAAAGATGGTAAGTGTGCTGTTGCTGCTTTTCTTTTTATAACGTACCAGTGGACTTCTCCATACTAAACAGAATATCAGACTTACTTCAGTGTATTTCCTTATTCTATCTATTGAGCTTATATTGTTTATAACAGTTTTAGTGTTTGCTTCAGTAGTTATCCTTTGTCAGCAAATGAATTCATCCACTAAGATACCATTTTATAATGTCTTTGTAGACTGAAGTCCAATTCTATTTTTATACCTGTAATTTATCCTTTTTCCTCTTTGTTACTTCTAACATTTTCATTTTTAAAAACGTAAAAAAGACATACAGATGAGTCATCCTTACAGTGTCTTGATTCACTGATTGGACCTCATGCTGACTCTGTTAGTCAAACAGTGCCAGTCTTCAGCACCAGAGCTCTGTCCAGAATCTCTACTCCCTGTGACTTTACTATAAATTCCTTTCATTGTAACTTCATTAAAGATAAGTTTGTCACAATGAATATATAGATGCCTATATCAGTTAGGAAATTAGTGATCTCTTTGGTGGATATATTTAAAAAGATTGACAAACTATGCAAGTTCCAAACTTCAGAATGAGTCTGCTGAATTGCTGATACTCATTAACATTACACATTGCCAGAGGTTAATTCTTAATCGCTGTGTAATCATTATCATTGCATGTACAACACCATTAGTCCTTACCATTAGTAACTTTACAAACTAATATTATTTATATATTTATATTTGTATATTTATTTATCATTTATGCTTATATAATCATGCAATGCTATGGAGCTGATGCTGATTAGTTAGCACCGCTGGCTGTGGCAGTTGATGGTTCTTACTTGTTGAGGTCAAGGTAGTCCCCAGACCTTCTCAGTGAGGGAAGCAGGAAGCACAGTGACCTGTCTTCTTTTTTCCCGTCTTTCCTCACTTATCATCAATGTTTTATATTTCCTGCCTTTTCTCCAAAATAAAAGTGTGATCTTATCTGCCCTTGATGTACTACTTTTGGAATCAGGACCCCTTCTTGTTTAGTTCATTTTTGCAAAGACAAATATCTTTCCTGCCTCCTCATTCTTATCCTTTAGATTTTACTTCTGGCACATGTTTTCTTAGACCCTATTTGTGCAACTATATCACAGGTCTCCATTTTTCCCTTCACAGTTATGGATATTTTTCATATATTTCTGCCAGCTGAAAATTTGTGTAACAATACTGTTAACAAGAGTCAGACGTTCTCTGTCTCCTTCCTGTAACTTTCTCAGTCCATTCTCAAATACATCTTGCCCTGTAGTTCCCCTCTTTTCTTCTTAGCATTTGAAGCCACATACTTTCAGAATAAAAAAAATAGTTTTTCATTAGCGTAATTGTCATCTACCTGAGCTGAGTTCTTAAAAAAGGACTAATCTTGTGTCATTAGAATATATTCAGTGTTATGCATACCATGAACTTTGATTATAGTAGTTACAGAAAAGCAGCATACTATTTCATGCTTCCCCTCCCACCCACCCCACCCCGCCTCATTCTGGAGAGGATTTATTTGGAAAAGTAAAAATCAGCCTCTGAATTTTCTCAGAACTATGCAAGAATTGTTCTGTGCTAAGCTGTATAAGCAGGTGGTGCCTAAATTAGGGATGGATGAATATCTGAAAGATCCATAGTAAAAGGATATATATTCATGCAGAATATTTTGAAGATATGCTTACTTCTAAATGAATGGATTTTAAACTATCATGGAATTAAAAAATAAATCGTGATATAATTATGACTTAAATGCCGAGTTCAGTCTGCCTTCTGTTTTTACTGGCACTCCTTTAAACTGCTGCTATACTCTTTCTTACTTTTTCTCCCCCAGAAGCAATAAACAGCTTTTCCCACAGATGGGGATCAGCTTGGCATTTAATGGTCCCAGATGCCAAACTCTGGAACATTTTTTTGCAAGCAGCATCTGGCTTCCTAGCTGGCATTTCTTCAGGGTTCTTTGGCCACTCTTCCTCTTCTGCTGCAGAGATGTTTGCCAAAACATTTATCTGTTGTACTTCTGTCTTATCTTTAGTTCTGTCTTGTAGATACATATATTTTTTCCCATCCTAGGACCAAGTTATGTGTGTGCCTCAAAACCATCTTCGAAAGGTTTATATGGACAGTCAGGAGATTTACTAATGAATTAGCTAAAGAAATTTGTGAAAGTGCAAATAAGCGTTTCCTCCAAAGATAGCAGGTGTTTTATAGTTTCATCTCTGGTAGTACCGCTAACAACTGGAAATGTGCAGTGTGCTGCTTGTTATACTGCAGTGTGTGAAATCAGCTTTAGGGTTTTCATTGCCTTAGGCAAAAACCAAACTGCTCTGCCATCTCAGTAGCATCTACTAAAAAGTCACAGACATTGTGCACCCCTTAGGGCATATTTTTGCCATTATTCAACAGTTTTCTGAAAGGGCAGTGGCATTTTTATTCAAAATACCAATGAAACATGAAATCTGAAACAACACGCAGTAAGTACCTGGAAAATACCTCCCCCCCCCTGCCCAAACCATCTCTTCAAGTTTTCCTTCCTGACCAGTAGAACTGCTCCTCCTGGTATATTTGATCATTAGGTGATGTATTTTGAATAGATGTCTTACAGTATATTTCGGTCAGAGACACCCAAAGAGACATGAAATGATCATTTGATGAACTCACAGGTTAAATGGAGGGAGCACAAAACAGTCTCTAAAATAATGAGGTACCTGAGGCGTAGCTTTGAGAGTGCGTGAAATGTGATACAAAAGTTACACAAATTCATCATTGCTGTAGGGCAGTTAAACACCTTCAGTGTAAATAATGTACAATACGTGAGCACAGCTCACAGTGAGAGCTAAGAGATGAAGCAGTTTACAGAGCAGTTTCTGGGCTCTGGCTTGAGATACAGTAGATTTTCTGGGAACTACTTCTGGGGTCATCAGAGGACTGCTGTGAACTCTTTCAGGAACTTCAGGGTGCCTGTTGCTCCTGGGGAGGGATAGCTACAGGAGGCTGTGACTGCTAGCAAGCTGTAGCAGTTTCCCACAAGCTTTGTTGTCGGCTTTTCTTGGTTGATGGGAGCTTTGAGCTTTTTGGTTCCAGCTGACGCCTTGTTAGGGACAGTCAGGCATCTTTTCTGCAAATGCTGGAGAGAGTGTATGTAACTACCGCACCTAGAGCACAGCCAACAGAGGCAGTAGTGTAAAAGGGGGCCAGAAAATGTTGACTACTATGTACTTTGGTAGTGAGGCACCACAGGGCACTATGCCTGACCATCCTCAGGAACAACTACCTCAGCACATTAGAGACCTGAAACCCTTTTCCCTTTTCAAGGGAAAGTGCAGCATGACGATGGTGTATGAAATCTCAGGCTGGCTGAAGAGGAAGCTCCATCGAGTGCTCTCTGAGTCGAGATTTTACACTCTTGCGGTCACGTAGGCTTTTTGTATGGATAATTTTGATAAGCATTTTTATCAATTTAGACACAACATGAGATGTTACAACACTGGATGTGTGCTTGCCCTGAGCCAGTAGACAGTTTTATCTTTTGGGTTTTGTTCCCTTTGAGATGGAGGATATGAGCGAGGCAGTGTTATCACATATGCACAGTTGGATAAAGAGCCTCAGAAAGGAGAAACTACCCAGCCTATGCCCGGTCCTGCTCCTCTCTTATGGCTTCAGTGGCAGTTTCCCTTCTTCAGCACACTTCTGTTTCGATTTTTCCGAACAGCCTGAACCTCACAGAAGGTGATGGAGCAAATAATCCTTGAAACTATTTCCACACACATGATGGAAAAGAAGGTGGTTGGGAGCATGGATTTACAAAGGGGAAAGCATGCCTGATGATAGTATTCAATGAGATGACAGGCTTAACTGATAATGGGAGAGCTGTGTATGTTTATTTTGACTTTAGCAAGACTGTAGTCATTCAGTGATGTGCCGATGAGGTCAATAAAGAAGGCCAACAACATCCTGGGCTGCATTAGGAAGAACGTCAACATCAGGTTGAGGGAGGTGATCTTTCCCCTCTACTCAGTACTTGTAAGTTACATCTGGAGTGCTGTGTCCTCCACTGGGCTCCCCAGTAGGAGAGAGACATGGATAAACTAGGGATATTCCAGCAGGAGGCCGCTGAAGTGATCCAGGGATTGAAACATCTCCATATGAGGAAACAGAAAGAGAAGACTTAGCAGGCTCAATGTGTGTCATACGGGGGGTGGGGTGAGGAAGGAAGCGGGCACAAGTAAAGAAGACAGAGCCAGATACTTATCAGTGGTGCCCAGTCAAGGGACAAGAGGCATGAGGCACAATCTGAAATACAGGAAAGTCCATTTAAATGTAGGAAAAACACGTTTTTACTGTTGGGGTAATTGAACACTGGAACAGGTTGCCCAGAAAGGTTGTGGAGTGTCCATCCTTGGACACAGACAAAATTCAACTGGACAAGGTCTTGAGCAGCCTGATGTAGTTGACCCTGCTGTGAGCAGGGAGGTTGAAATAGATGCTTTGCAGAGGTCCCTTCCAGCCTCAATGATTTTGTGTATTTCACTTTCTATAATAATCCAGATTTTTTTGTCTGTTTATATGCATAAATCTCTCAAAGTTTGGGCAAAGTTGATGATTTTGATAGTAAAATTGGGCAATAGTATGCATAAACATATGTATCAGTTATTCTGCACTTCAGATCTCTTAAATTTGGTCTACTCCTGTGTTTAATGTGTATGAAATATATGCAATTTTATATGTGCAGTTTTTCAGTTCTGGTATGTATTTTTGGATTCTGACATTTTTAGATAGCAAGTTTCATATATGCCCATATATCAGGTATTTATCATATCTCTATGTAGTCACATATGCCCATATAGAAGATGTTTATCATGCATGTAATTATTATAGTTAGGAATAATTAAAAAGTAGCGATATTAACTCAACAGTTTCTGGTCATAAGATTTGTATGGGAACATTTAAAAGAGAAATAGGAAGGAAATGGCTAAAGAAGAAAGATTGAACTGTGCTTCTGTTGCATTTCACATCTTTGGTGGCTGAAGTGAGAGCTCAGAAAAAATACATGGATAAAAACTGCCTTTTCATTTTTTTTTCCTGCAGATGATGAGATGGGGTGAGGTGGAGGTGCCAGTTTCTGTAAGCATAGGTTGGCATAATTTGTACCAGATTTGGAGAAGAAATACTAAGTCATACTAATTTTTATCGTGCACTGACAGGGTGTGGAGAACGAGCAGACTGAGTACCCTTTCCCTTTTGAGGAAAAGCCTTAGGGTGAATTAGAGCATACTGAGGTGCCTGTTGTCTTTCCTCAAACCTAAGATCCTTGACTTCAAGGTCACTGCTGAAGAGTAAATGCACAGAGAAGTGGACCTGTGCAATTGGAAGGATACTAGGAGTGAAGGCCAAAGAAGAGCTCTGTTGGTCATCTGCAAGGACCAGTTTTAGAACTGTGCAAGCACACACTGAGCAGCCTGAAGTGGGTATGAACAAGTGAATTCAGTACTCTGGTGTGGGGTAAAAGATATAGAAATTATTTGCATCTGAGGATGAAGAAAGATTAAAAATATTAGTAGTCAAATAGCCTTGCAGAGGTGGAAGAATTGACTCTGCAGGAGTTTGCCAAAAATGGGTTAGAAAACTGCATGGAGTTCCTTATTAAAAAAGGAACTATTCAGCAAATTAGTTCAGAATTTGTTCAAAGGCCTTGAGGTGGAGGAAGCAGAGGCTTGGAGAAACAGTTTGGACCATACCAGAATATTCCTGTTGTTCAAGGTTTGAAGATAAGATGGTGGTGCGTTAGAAGGCAGGTGTATGAGCTAAAGTACTGGATGAAAGAGTGGATAAAGCTTAAAGAGAAATCCAAGAGAGATAGGAAGTTGAGTGTTTATGATGAGATTTGGTCTAATAAATAAGAAAGAACAAAGAAATGCCCTATTGTCTTCTATGCAAATGACAACAGGTAGCATTGTTTCTTTGATTATTCTTTAAAATGTATTTATTTTGCCATAACCTATTTATGGTTACCTTAAAGCGAGTATGCAACTTAATACTTGGCATTTTTCTGCCTGACAGGTTTTCAATGGAAGTCATCCCCCCCATCATGTTATATAGCAGTGATAGTAAAATTAAAATTCAGTGGCTTGTCTTCTGTAGCTACAGTTCTGGGCAATAACAAAAATGCTGCCACCACTAACTATTCTTTGTGGAGAGGAGAGTGAGAATTAAAACTAGAATGGATAGAAATAAGATAGGCAATGAACAGAAGAATGGCTGAAAAAGTTTTCAAGACTTCACTACCTCATTTATGCACTACTTATTTTAATCCAAATCTGTTATAATGCTTCTGTTTCAGATGATTCATAATACACTCAATTTTGCTTGTTGTTTTGCCCTTCACTGAACAGTTCCCTAAAAGCACGTGCACTTTTTTTAATTTGGGAAACATTAGTAAAATAGGAAGTTTAAAGAAACAAACAAAAAATGGTGGTGACACTTCAAAAATGGCTTGTTAGAAATTAATGGGAAAACCGTCTGTCATTGTTAGCTACAGATTTGATATTTCATGCATCGGCAGTGTCTAATACGTGCACAAAGGAACAGAATTTAAAAAGGATTATGGGCATTGCTGCTGCCATTATATCCTGTTGAACCACAGAGAATGGGTAGTAAACAGTTTCACATAAAAGAACAGGCTGTAGATCCCTATTCTTTTTACTATACAATCTGTGTTTTTTTCCCCTTTGATTTGAGCAGTCATTAGTAAAACCTACATGTTGCACTTGTTAGAACAAATTTAATGGGTTCCATAGATATTGTTGCTTTTACCTACCTTCTTCAAGCAATTTTAAAGCGGTTAAAAGTCAAAATTTTTGTAAATTAATTGTGTCACTTTTAATGTCAAGGTGTTTGCTTGTGTTTATTTTGTACTGAAATAACTTTCCAGCCAAAACAAAAGCAAGGTTTCATGTGCAACTATGAGGCATTTTCTTTTGAAGTAGAGAAGGATTTTTAGACAAAGCAGTCACCATTTCCTCATTGCCAATGACATGCAAGACTACTTTGAAGGCAGCATTTTCTCTGTTTTGGGAGATAAGAGGGAGAAAATTAAGCCTGACTATGTATTTAGTTGTAGTGTAGGTGAATACATTTTAGTTACATCAAGCAGTTCAGTAGTGAAATACTATCCAGCCCAGACCACATTGATTTCCATCAGTGGTGCTCAGATACCTTAGATCAATAGATTACTGTTGTTGGGTCACTGGGGTGATGAAGTTAACATATGTGAAGAAGAATTCTGAAAGGCTATTAATAGTACAGAGTAAAATCTAGCATTTGTGAAACTGGCAGTATATGGCCTATAGCTAATGAAAGTAAAAAAGAGAGTGAGTTCTGGGTGGTTTGTTTCGTTTTTCCATTTAAGACATGGTAAAGGAAATTAAAGTACGATTTATTTTAAAATGTATTTTTTTAAGAAGAGATTGTGCAAGCAACTACAAAATTGGTTTTGGAGAAGAGTGTGATTGTGTGCTTACAAAATACGTTTGAAAAAAAGATGAGTTATTCAGCTAAAGTACTTGCATCTTGAAATGATTGCTTATGTGTGATAGTACAAGATGAAACATATGTACACATGTACAAATCAGGTGAAATGATTCAAGTGTAAGAAAACCATACACTATACATAATTAGAAAATCAACATCGTCTTCCCTACCGCTATGGTTTCTATGGGTAATCAAATTTAAGTTAGTAGTATTTTTGGGTGTGTCTGGGATTTAAACTTTTGTTTTGTTAGATCAATAGAAGTATTATAGGAAAGTATATTTAGACTGCAATTACAGATAGTACACTATTTGAGATCCTCTGTAAGCAGTGCTTGCTCTTCACCAATATTAAGCAGACTAATGCAGGATTTGTAATTATCACACTTAGTTCCACAAAATGCCAGTTTTGATGTGTGAAAAAAATATCTATCACAGTTACACTAGGAAGGCTTTATCTTTGAAGGTCACAAATAGAGAAGGGGGAGCACAAATACAAAAGTCACACCTCTCTGTGAGCATCCATAAGTATTGTTATGTATGTCCCTTAGGCTTGTTCATTCTCTGTCTGGAAGGGGCAGTCATAAGACTTTCATAGGTTTGCTCTATTGAAATGACTCAGTGAGATAGCTATAGTAGAAAGTTGGATTGTTTATATTGCAGTAGATATCAAAGGCAGATAAAGACATGACTGACCCTTGGAGACCAATTGAAAATAATTTTTGTTGTTTGCTTTTATAGCTTTATATCAGAACAATAATCTTTTTAAGGACAAAGCTATTTTTGAAATCTGGTTGCTAGGACATGACAAGTTGATTTTGTTTTGTAACAGAATCTGTAGTAGGGAAATATCTACCTCATCTTGTGACTGTAGTATTTGAGCAGCATATACCTATATTTATACATGTATATAGATACTGGTTTTTTTTAACATTGAGAAACTGTCTGAGTTGAACTTAAAAATGCTTACTTTTGCTCTTTTCCTGTTGTTTGTATGCTTGGAAATTGTGGCACTCCTTTATAAAATATTTCATGGTTTTAGTTAAATGTTTCTTCTTAGGCAAACTTAAGCAAGGCCTATGTTACGTGGTCTTGTGTACATTTAATTGTGGCAAGATGAAATGTTACTGCCTCAGTTATTTGTTGCAAGTTACAATCCTCATACATGATTAGGTGAATGGTAAGAGATTATAATTTGGGATATAGTTTAAATCAATAATGAAGGTCAGTTTCTGCAAAACAGTTCTTCTATTATTCTAATTTGTTCTAATAACAAATGTGAGAATAGAGACATCCTTGCTTCTTAATCTTTCTCTGAAATATTTCTAGACTGCCAGTATTGATGATGACAAACTCTGTAGCCTTTCCAAATGTTTTATTTTATAGTCTCCTTTGAAAATCTGAGTTTATAATACTGAAATTAGCATTGTGAGAGTTCACATGCTAAATGATTCACCAGATAAACTTTTATGAATAATTGGCTACTGGTGAGTGTTGAAAATACTTGAACAGTGCTCTTACAATGTGTAAATGTTGGGACTATATGATTAAGTGTTATCCTGATGACTTGATGTATTCTGCTATACTAAATATTACAGCTACCCTTCGTTATTGGTTTACAGGGACCTAATTGATTCTAGGCATAAGATATTCAATGTGTTCTATATTTGGAGTGCAAAAAAAAAAGAAAAAGAGAGTATTTAATATGGAATATTAATCCATTTGTTCAAAGACACATTTTTTAATGCCATTGCTTCCATTCCTGGATTTGATAGTTCTTTGATGTCAGACTGAGCCGAAGACATACAGTTTCTTTTGTGATATACCTCCTTGGAGCTTGAGTAGATCCAAGGTAAATATCAAGGGACAATCCTGAAAGCAGCTTAAAAAATAGGCATAGAACATCAGAAAAAAAGACCTGATAAAGACATCTTGCTTAAATGACAGAAGTGCTTGCAGAGTTCAGAAGCAGTCAGAAATGCGAGGGAAAGAAATGTTTCTTTGTCTCATCCATTCAAATCATTATGCAGAGGTCATTTGCATAGACTTCAAAATTGGTTTGTATTATATTCAATTATTTTTCATGTCAGATTTTGTAAATTCTCAGTAATCTTATCTTCAGGGTTCAATTCATATTGCTTGCACTTCATAAAATTTCAAAGTTGCAGCATGCCATCTACTACTTCATGTTGCTGTGCTACTTATTGCTAATAAGGATTGGCAATTGTAATTACCTTTACTTGGTCTTCCTTTGTTGCCTGTGGTGGAAGGAACAGACCAGGAAAGATCTCTCCTTTACTCCCCTAGATCAGAAGTACCTTCTGTGCTTAGCACTCTTCCTAAGACTTCATTTTTCTTTTCTGTAATCAGTGCCATCTCCATATGCTAGGTTAAGAACTTTGAGGTCAAGTGACAGAACTACTGTTGCATTGTTAAACTTCCCAAATTTAACAAATTGTCTCTCCTGCAGGGGCTGTTACCTGCTTGCAGGTGATAGCTTTTATTTTTTCAGTGCTGCATTCTTCTTCCTTTCAGATTTGTCAGGTCAAAGAGGACTTGTCTCAAAATCCGTGTACTAAACCACAGTAAGTTACATGTAACTCTCAAAAAGTATCAGAGCAATACAAACAAAAAAGGTGTTGAGCTAATTTCCACATCAACTAGGCTCTTCACACTGAAATCTGATAGAAAGGAAGAGACTTCCAAGGTGAAATAGTGCTGAAGGTACCAGTTTGCATAGGTGCAGCAATAAACCCAGTACTGACAGATTTGTCATCAAAGACAGGCGTTAAATTAACATGGAGGAGCACAAGCAAACAGGCAACTAGGGAGATGGAAGCCTTTTGTTCAGGAATCCTTCAAAGATGGAGAATCTTCCAGACAGCTGATTTATGCAACATCTGAGCTCTAACATATTATCTTTATGTAACATCAGTTTCTTGGGTGCTGCGTGACAACTGATTCCTTCTGATTCTTGAAGGAATGAAATAATACTTTTTTCTCTACCAAACTGAATCAGTACCATCCAAGATACTGGAGGTAGATTCTTTACTTACTACTGTTCACCATAGCTAATTTATCATCATCATTTACTGATTCTGTGTTTTCACAAATTAAGGTTTTTCTCTCTGGCAGACTCAATCTCTGGAGAAGTGTTGCCTGTTAAAAAGGATGCAGATTATATAGTTTCCCTCGGATTGCTGGGTGGAGTCTTGAGTTACCCTGTTGCAGTTGTACTGATTGTTGCTGTTCCAGTGTGGCATGGACACATAGGCAAAGAATGCAGCTCTTGACGTTAGTGATAACAGATGGTAAGATGAAAATGAATCCATGTCCTTTTTCCATTGCATTTTGTCAGGAACAGAAGGAAGTCTAAAGCAAGTTTGCTTAGTAGGTAATGTTACTCAAAAGAGCAGCTTTACATGCCAGAATGCATAGACACCCTATATGGGGGTCTGCAGTAATTCAAGAAATTAATATGGCTACTCAGAAAATCGTTTTACACATTGAACAAAAATTTAGACAGGTCTTTCTCTTTACCTTGTGTTGTCTGCTGTCTTGCTAAGCTGCATTCCAAAATTTTCACATGACTATGATACCCTTCTGATATAACTTGGGGAATTTCAGAGAAGGAAGTTCCAATTTTTTTTCAGGGATGATTTGATATTTTTTAATCTTTTTATAATCTGTTTAAAAATCTTGAACATGGTAAATAGTTTTTCCTAGCACCCTAGATAATAACCAAAACTGTAAAGGAAAAGTAAAAAAAGTACTCCCAAAACATGAAAAACTTTTTTTTTTTTTAATGTTTAATGAATCCGTGCTGCATCTAAAATAGAAGTTTCAGGAGCTAATGGGAAGGCATTTTACTACTGGTTTTCTACATGGTCCTGGTCTGTGAACAAGACTGTTGATACCAAACTGTATTGTATTTTCTGGTTCCAAGCCATATAACCAGAGTGACAGTAATAATGCTCAGTTTTACTTGTTTTGTTGTCTTTCTTAATTAAAAATATTCAAAGTATTCAGTGTTTGTGCTTTTTTAAGTGCAAACATCTCTCCTAATGAGACTGCCCTCTAGTGACTGGTGATTTTTAGTTATTTTAATGTTTGCCAGCTAAAACAGAAAGTAAT
The DNA here is from genome assembly GCA_035590275.1 of Ibycter americanus. Classification (NCBI taxonomy): domain Eukaryota; kingdom Metazoa; phylum Chordata; class Aves; order Falconiformes; family Falconidae; genus Ibycter; species Ibycter americanus. The sequence continues at coordinate 15,742,666 of JAVJGI010000062.1, forward strand.
GTAATTTCAACTGGCTTTGTAGATAGGAGAATTTGCTGCAAAATCCTTCTTGAGATAAAAATGCAAATAATTTCATTGATCTGAAAAGGAACTAGGTGTGCCTCATCTCTGTGGTCCAGTAGTCTGAAAGTTGCATCCAGTGTGATGTAAGATGTATCTTATATTTTGGTTTAGGAAAATGGAAAAAGAAGCAAAGCTGCATTAAAAAACTGAGAGTTGAAATGCCCTTTGTAGGACATAAAGTTTTGTTTCATAAAACAGAAATGTGTGCATTGCAGTTGAACCAGAGCTTAAAATAAAAGCTGAAATATAGCTTGCTGTCTCATTTAGCTGAATGTTACCTTGTGATTGAGCGAACTCGTTGCTTCAAACAGGATTAAGGAAGAAATATCTGGAAAACAAGCAAATACAACTTTGTCTGTTTGTTCCTCTAAAATGTTTTCTTCTTTGTTGGGTCCCTGAATACACAGAATATTAGGAGTAAATTTTAGTTACTGTTACTAAAAGGAAGAATGTGAGCAAAAGTATACAGAATGAAGAAAATACATCTCAAAAATGAGAAAAAGGACAAGGATAAAAAAGCTGAAGCAATAAAACTAGAATAAAAACTACCTAAGCTCCCAGAAGTTCTTCTGTATGCATCAAACATGCAAAAGGCGCACTTACACACTATTATGGTAGCAGAAACTTAAGCTTTTTATCTCTCTTTCCAGAAGTGTACCTCCCAAATCCTTTTTCTCTGGTTTGGGGTCAGTATCCACTTACATTTCCAGGTTTAAGAACAAGGTGAAGGGGTTCAGCATATTGTCTCTGCAGTTTTTATCTAGTTGTTTATATTGTACTTCAATCACTTCCTAATTCAGAAATCCAAAAGCAGAAAAAGATGTATCAATCTGTCTTCAGAATGAGAAAATAAAAATAACTTCTAATATGCATCAGGAATATATTCTGTAAGTGTAGGTCTAGCTTTTGAAAATGTAAAACCAAGAAATGAAACAGTTGCTGTGGAGCCTTATGTTTATGGCGAAAATTAACAGTTCTATATCTGATACACTTCGTTCTATGCCTGCTTTTCTAAAGACAATTATAATTTTATTGTTTTGGTGCTCAGGAATACATAAAGCTAGAGGGAATAAGTATTTATTATTATGGTTATAATTATTAAAATTACATAAGCTCTGCCAAGATCCACATACGAAAAAACTCTTAAAACCATTTCTTCTTCAGTTCTATGAGGAATTTATGTGAAACTATTCACTACCTTTTTAGTAAAGGAATACAGCTGCCTCTGAAATATCAGGGATTCATAGCATATCAGATTAGAGAAGATAGCATAGTTTCAGAATATACCAACCAATATATCAACTGAATTTTCAAAAGCACCTGAATTATTTAGACTGTTAGATAGTATTTTCAAATTTGAGGAAAGTGGTTTTGTCCATAGTTCTTTGTGTATCTGACAGAGAATGCTAAGTTCATAAGGCTACCTGCACTATTTCCTTTATAGCCAATGAAGATAAGTAGATGGAGGGATTCCTTACAGAAGTCATTCAACTCATCTGAGATCTGAACTTCTAAGTAACTTACTTCTATCCACTGATAAAAAGCGTTTTGAAAGTGGCTTAACTCATAAAGTACAAACTTTGAGGAATTAGAATTCCATGTTTGGAAGACAGGTCTGTTCCTAGCTGGTGTGCTCTGCAGCATTTCTGAAGGCCAGATCCCTCAGCTGTCTAGATGAAACAGAGCTTACTCCAGGGTGAGTTTTAGTTCAGACTGAGTAGGTTTTTTAATAAAATCTCCAAGACATCCCCAGTTACCATGCTTTGGTTGGCTTGCAATGGTGAATGATCATACACATGTAAACTGGAATCTTTTTGGATGAAACTTTAATGTATCCTGTGTGATACAAATGATGTTTTGCAACAGGACATGCTGTTTCATTATGAACCCACTAAGAAAGGCATTCAGACTCTACAGTATCACTTAGAATGCCATATACTGCAGGTAACACTGTAAAGAAGAAGATGGTATATAGTCTGTCCGTTCAGGGAATGCCAGGTTGTGCAACATCAAATAGGCCTCCCGTCAGGACCAGTATGCTGTGCAGAGCCTGTCTTTGGAAAGATTACCTCATTCTGGTTACTCGAGCTCTTACAGGATTCTCTTACAAGAAAACAATTCTATTCGTTATTTCTACTGTTAGATAGAAAGGATGTTCACATGAGAACTTGTTGCTTCAGTTTTAGATAAAGGCAAGAACACACAGCTGGCGCAGTCATATGTACTGAGACTCCTCTGTTAGTATCCAGTGGTCAAGGGATGGATGCAACACCACACAGACCACAGGGCCAAGCTCTACATGCTATGTATCACAGCACAGTGTACGCCTACTCAGGTTAAACTATTACATGGATCATTAACCCCTTGATATGCTGTGGTATTCCAGTCTGGATCACTACAGATGCCTTTGCAATAGTATGCTACATGTCTTTTGCAGAAGTTCTTGATACTTTCTTTAATTAGTAGAACATGAATTGCTGAAGTATGAGACTTGGGTTAGTATTCTACTGCTTAAACAGCTTCCAGTGCTCAACAATACTCACGTTCCTACGGAACAAAGAGCAGCAATATATGGTTCTTTTTATATATATTGGGATCGAACTCTAGCTTATATCCGTCCAGTGCTTTTGCTTCGCTATTATTGAATAGGTAATACACAAAGCATCAGTTGGTCAAGTTGCGTAAACAGTTTGAAAAGTAACATATTCAAAATAAGTAATAGGTTGTTTTACAGATAATTATGTTAACTTAGGAAATATGTTGACTTGCATAGTATTCAGCAACTGTCATACAGCATATGATCAGAGGAGAAGAGTGAAAGTTGTTTCAGCCAGTTTATCTAAGTATCTTAGGACATAGTGTACATTTTACTGTAGTGTTCTTTTACAGATTAATTTTATTTCTGATGTGTAATGGCAGCAAGGTCCATTGTGTTTACAGTTCATGCACTGTATTATTAGTCATCTTAACACTACATGTATTTTGCATTCCATGATGCAGACTTCTCAGACACTTAGAATGATGAGGCACGCAATAAAGAGCTCATCCGTGCATGTCTGTTCCTACCTAGTACCATTCCGCAAGTATTTTATCTCTGCTTTCCTATCTACCAATTCAGACTCAACTTGAAGACTGCAGGTGGTGCATCTGCTTTCCATAAGCCAGCATCTACATCTCTGTTAGATTAACAAATTGGCGATATATGTTTGACAAAGGTAACAAATTTATTTTCCTTAATTTCAGCTTCCCATCACTATTCTAACAGCTGATAAAGGCAGATGGAATTTCTTTTATAATTTAATAGTGAAATTGATATTCACCTTTCAATTTACTCTGTAAAAGACAAATTGCACTTTACTCACTGATTAATCCTAAGGAGAGAGGGGAAGAGGTAATATTTCTTCTTGTGTGGCCACTTCTTGTTATAAACATTTACACAGTTTGGAAAGATTTATCACTTGGTCATGGCAGACATGAGTGTACTGAGAAATCAAAACTATTGGATAATGGATGAGTTTCTTGACTATTTCTTCCTTTGTTTAATCTTTTCATCTGAACTTTGTACCTGAACTTCCTCATTGAAATCAAACCAAGCTATTGTGTATTTCACTGCTACGGAAACTTCCCATTGTCAGATTGACAGCCCAAGGAACTGAATGTCCTTATTGACTAACCACAGCAGTGGTAGATTAATACCACTTACTTACACTGAATTGAGAAGATGAGAGGATAGTTCAGTCTCTGTGTTCAAATTGATAACTGTTTACAAAAAGTGGTGATGACTATTGTAGTAATTGTAATAATGAAGGATGATACTGTCATCATAGAATAATATAATGATTTAGTTTGGAAAGGACCTTTAAGATCATTGAGTCCAACTGTAATGAACCATAATAATGAAGGATGTCCTAGTATTTCTCAAAGGCAAAGCTACTGAAATACCATTGTTGATTGGGACAGCACCTAAACACATCTGGAATTTATCTAAACCACAATTAAATATATGTATTTTTACTTTAACTTAGGAGTTACAGTGTAATAACTTAGGAGTTGCTTAGGACAAATCCAAGCAACAAGACATGCCTTTCATAAAAAATTAATGGTCCCCTAACCTGAGATACTGCAGTACTTTCACAGTGCCCAGCACTGCTTACAGCAGTCAGGTGGGCCTTGGGGACTGGTTGTACACCTGCATTGAACTCTATGATTCAGTTCAGGAGCTTGAAGTAGAATGCACTGGTGTGGAAAAGATCTTCCTGTTATTCACATTAACCAAAAGTTTTCTGGCACACTTCAGAAAGGGGAACGAGTGAACAAGTTTGTAACACAGCATTTTTATTTCAGCAGTTAATTGGTCATGCCTTCTTAACCACAGCAATAAAAGAAATAGGAATTTTAGTCTTTGCCATTATTATCCTTTATGACTTTGCCTCAGCCATGGAAAAATTCTACCGTATTGCTACTATTCATAAAGATTGCTATATATGTATCCCATGTTAAGAGTATGTAAAAAAAAGGCAGAATAAAACCTAATACTACTTTTGCAATGCGGAACAGATTAAGCAACTAGTTTCATCCTCAGTCTTGGGCATTTCCCTGTCCTGCAGCCTGGCTGTGGCCTCCAGCCCTCCCAACACAAAGGGCTTTGGTTTGTCAGGCAGTGACTGCAGGTGGCAGGGGGTGGTGGTGGTGTCACCCCCTACTAGACAGGCAACCCCCAGAGCTGAAGCTGGACCAGGGGAGCAGCAGTTGCTGGCCCTGGCACAGGGGACAAACCAGTGACACCCAGCTCAGGCCTGGTGAGGCTGAGCCCCTGCACTGCTGGGTCAGTGCACAGCTGAGGGCCTTATGCTGACAGTGGCAAAAGTCATAGAATCATAAAATGGTTTGGGTTGGAAGGCACCTTTAACGATCATCTAGTCCAACCCCCCATGATGGGGCATGGAGATGTTTCACCAGATCAAGATGCTTAAAGTTCCATCCAACTTGACCTGAGAACACTTCTAGTGATAGGGCATCGACAACTTCTCTGGGCAAACTGTTCCGGTGTCTCACCACCCTTATTGTAAAAAATGTCTTCCTTATGTCCAATCTGAATCTACCTGCTTTCAGTTAAAAACCATTGTCCCTCGTCGTGTCACTATGGGCTGTGTAAAGAAGTCTCTCTCCATCTTTCTTATAGGCTCCCTTTAATTATTGAAAGGCCCAAATAAGTCTCACCAGAGCCTTCTCTTCTCCAGATTGAGCACCCCCAACTCTCTCAGCCTTTCTCCAGAGGTATTATTGTGACTGTCCCCTGGACTTGCTCTAACAAGTCCCTGCCTTTCTTGTACTGGGGAACCCAGAGCTGAGCGCAGTGCTCCAGGTGGTGTCTGGTGAGAGCATGGTAGAGGGGCCGAAACACCTCCCTGGACTTTGCTGCTTTTTATGCAGCCCAGGACACGATTGGCTTTCTGGGCGGCAAGTGCACATTGCTGGCTTATGTCCAGTTTTTCATCCACCACCATCCTCAAGTCCTTCTCCACAAGGCTGCTGTCAATCCATTTATCCCCCAGTTGATATTAGTACTGTTGATCGTGCTGATCCAGGAGTAAGACTTTGTACTTGGCCTTCTTGAACTTAATGAGGCTCACATGGGCCCAATTCTCAAGTCTGTCAAGGTCTCTGTGGATGGCATCCCTTCCTTCAAGTGCATCAACTGCACCACTGAGCTTAGCGTCATGTGCAGACTTGCTGAGGGTACGCTCATTTCCACTGTCTATGTGATTGATGAAGATACTAAATAGTATTGTTCCCAGTACAGACTCCTGAGGGACACCACTTGTTACTGATCTCCGTTTCAATATTGAGCCATTGAATATAACTCTTTGGACACAGCCATCCAGCCAGTTCCTTATCCATCTAATAGTCCTTCCATAAACCCAGTGTCTCTCCAATTTAGCAGCAAGCATGTTGTGTGGGACTGTATCAGAGGCCTTACAGAAGTCAACGTAGATGACATACGTCGCTCTTCTCTTATCCACTCATGCAGTCATTCCATTGTAGAGGGCCACTGGTTTAGTCAGGCATGATTTGTCATTTGTGAAGCCGTACTGGCTGTCTTTGATCACCTCCCTGTCTTCCATATGTTTTAACATAGCTTACAGGAAGGTATGTTCCATGATCTTCCCAGGCACAGAGGTGAGGCTGACTGGTTGGTAACTCCCACGGTCCTCCTTTCTACCCTTTCTAAAAATGGGCATGGTATTTCCCTTTTTCCAGTCACTGGGGCCTTTGCCTGACTGCCATGACTTTTCAGCTATGGCTGGTGCCTTGGAAACTGCATCAGCCAGTTGCCTCAGGACCCTGGGGTGTATCTCATTGAGCCCCATGGACTTGTTCATGATGTTCAGGTTCCTCAGGTGGTCTCAAATCTGACCTCCTCCTAGATCTGGAAAGACTTAATTCCCCCAGTCCCTACCATGAGGTCCAGGGGCTTGAGAAATGTGGGAGGAGAGATCAGCAATGAAAACTGAGGCTAAAAAATTTTGACTACTTCAACCTTTGTGTTGGTTTGTCACTAGTTCTCCTGTCTTACTGAATCGCAGAGGAACATTTTCATTAGTCTTCCTTTTCTGGCCAACATACCTGTAAAAGCCTTTCTTGTTATTCATTGCAGCCCTTGCCAAATTGAGCTCCAGAGCTGTCTTAGCTTTCCTAATCCCATTGCAACACATCCAGGCAGCATCCTGTATTATTCCTAGGATACATGTCCCTTGTTCCATTGCATGTGAATTTCTTTCTTACAGTTCAGTTTGTCCAGGAAGTCCCTACTAAGCCATGCTGATCTCTCTTCCTTGCCTGATTTCTTACATGTGGAAATCAAGAGCTGTTTTGCTCTAAGAAAAATGGCCTTAAAGAGCTGCCAGCTCTGTTCAGTTCCTTTGAATCCTGAGGGCCATTTCCTAGGGGGTCCCATCTGCTAATTCCTTAAACAACTGAAAGTTTACTCTTCTGAAATTCAGGGTCCTGACTCTGCTTGTCAGCTGGCCCATATCCCTCAAGTTGTGAATTGTATCAGGGCATGAACACTGCAGCCCAGGCTGCCACCAATCTTGACCTCTCTAATTAGTTAATTGGTGTCACATTTGATTGGTTACAAATGGAGAGTTCTAAGAAAAAGGTAGAGAAGGAATAATGGAAGATGGTAATGAGGCTTGGGTGAATTCAGGGGAGAGAAGGAGAGACGGAGAGACATGGGTGGAAATTTGAGGTGAACATCTAGAAGTGACGTATGAGAGTAAAGAATTAGTAGCACCAGAAGAACACCAGAGATAAACTTGTAACATAGCTTTTGCAGGTAAAAGCTGGTGGAGTATGTAAAATGGGTCAGATAGCTTTCTGAGGAGCAAAGAATGCATTAAGCTTTCAGAGAGTAAAAGAAGAAAGATGTTTGTGGGAGGAAAGAGAAAAGTGAGTTTTTGAAGCCTCTGTGGTGACTGGAAGTGTATGTCTTTGGAGCTTTGTGGTTTGTGTTACTCTAAATTTAAAGCTGTGTATTGAAAGTGACTTCATGTTACTGCTTCAGATGGTCCAATGGTGTCTAGCTTACAAGGAATTAATTCATCACTGAGCACTGCAACTTTTCAGGCTGTTAGTTGATTTGACTGAATGTACTAGACAACATAAAACTCTTACTGTAGAATGGACCATCCTTGTGTGTATTTTATACCTGACGAGCTGACCTAAACTTCACTGGACATCTTGCCATTTCTCATCAGGATCCTGTCAGAGAGTCAAGTGAATGACGGGCGCACTGTATCTGAGGGTTCAGTTGCAGATTCCTGTTGCTTTGACCGAACCACTAAGGAAAAAACAGTTCTGTTGCATCTTGAATATTGCATTTCTTTTCTGTAGAAACACCTGTATCTGTGACAAAGGCAAGTGCTTTGACTGATGTTTTCTGAAAACTTGGTACAAAATACAGAGGACTGAAAAGATCAGGTTCTTCTATTTTTCTGCTGTAAAATGTCTGAAAGCAAAAAATGTCACCTGAATTTTGTTCTATTCTGGTATAATCATCTGACTTACTGCTTTTGTCAATCTTTGACATTTTTCCAGAGCTAGCTGAGTTTTGTTGGAATGAGCCCACCAATAGGGTTTTTTTAAGTGATAGAAAGTCACTTTAGAGTTCTTTAAGGTTCAGAGTAGACTGCTGTTCCAGTTGGCACGCTGAAAAACTGGCTTTGGCTCAGAGTAGCTCTTGCCAATGTGTGTAAATAACTGATGGAAGTGAGTGAAAAAGATGGAGGCAGACTCTTCTCAATGGTATTTAGTCACAGGACAAGAGATGGTGGGCAAAACCTGAAAATACATGAAATTCCACTTTAAGATAAGAAAATGCCTTTTCTTTTTTTTTTTTTGTTTTTTTTCCTTTTTTTTTTTTTTCTCCAATAGAAAATCAAACAAACTTCGGTCTCATAACTACAAGATGAAACTTGGCTTTTCCGGACAGAGGTGTGAAGTCTC
>JAVJGI010000062.1:15751246-15824086 GCA_035590275.1 Ibycter americanus
TTTTTTTTTCTTTTTTTTCCTTTTTTTTTTTTTTTTTACTGTGGGGATGGTCACGTGCTGGAACAGGTTGCTCAGAGAGGTTGTGGAGTCTCCATCTTTGGAGATATTCAAAACCAGGCTAAATGCTGTTCTGAGAAAACTCTGGTTGATCCTGTTTTGAGCAGGGGGGACTAGATGTGCCTCAGAAGCTTTTTTCCAATGTCAGCCGTTCATGGATTCTTAAGACTCTTCCCTGTTACTTGATTCCTTAAAACCTGTAAAGTAGAATGTAAGGCAGGTGACACCAGTATGTTTCACCACAATGTGAGAAGTAAACGGTTTTCAAGCAGGTGAGAACCAAATAATTTAATCCATAACTCATATACAGATAGAAGGTATAACATTAATATTGGGTTTTCTGGGTAACATTCATGAGCGTAGCTTGCAATTTTTAACTTTGATTTTAATGCTTAAACAGGTAGTAAAATACAAAACCATGGATATAATTTATATTGTATGTTTTCATTATCCTCTCCTTTTGTTTGTGTGTGTATGGAAAACTCTTAAATCTATGGAAAGTCAACAGGTAGTACTTACAAAAGTTGATCTGTATGTGTTGGAGGAGTCGTACACATGTCACAATCAAAGCATAGGGTTTATGTTATTAAAATGAATAAAGAAAAGAATCATGCATGAATTGACTTTGTAATATCAATGGAAATACTTGGATTTGGTTATTTAAAAGAAAATATTTCTATGGATTCCAGAAGGGAAATATTAAGAATTCTTTTATCAACTTAAATCTTGTTTCTCTCATTACATGTGGCAATGCATGGTTCCTTGCTAGTGTATTCTTCCTCCTTTTGAAGATGTTATGAATTATTCTACTGTTTAATAGAAGCTTTTATTATTTAAAATTAAAGCATCATTTCAACAGCTGGTCAGATTATTTTCAACAAAAGGTAACATTTTTAGCTTTCCCCTTTGCCCCCCAAAGTTTTTCTCACAACTGATTGTCCAGTGTCAATGATTTGGAGATATTTCGTTTGTAACAGAGGCTCATACTTCTATACAGTGACTACTTAGGAGAAAATTAAACAAAGTGCTGAGCTGTGGGTGCCCTGTAATTCAGTGTTATTCAGTGGGTATTGCCTCTAGATACCAAATTGATGCTACCATGTATAGCAAAAGAAGATATGTTACTCTGTGTTTACTCACAAGAAACAAAACATTTATTTGTAACCATGTTTCCAAAAATCTGGTTTGGGTGCTATAACTGAGTCTGGAAATATGGTTGGGTTTTTTTTTTCATAGTTAGTTTAAGAATGGCTTTTGATAGTTACAACTATTTTTCTTCCCATGAAAAATGAACAGTAACCTGATTTTTTTAATCCTTATTGCTAAAATACTCAGGACTTTCAAATTATAAAGGTAGTAATGCCCATTTCATTTCATGTGACATGGAAATTATACCCCACAAACCAATTGCGCAGAACATTAAAAATTCCACAGAAAATGCTGTTTGTTATAAAGGGACCAAGTTTGCCTGTTGTGTGGCAAGCAATACCATGCTGTATAGAACTGCCTAATTGGTTCTCCGTTGAGCGACCTGTTTATTATCTAAGAACACTTCATTTTATCAATTTAGAACTATGAAGCTATATATGAATAGCTTAATACCTGAAATCAGTATCAGTCAAAACAGGTAAGAGCTGGTATAGTTAATCTTTTGTATTGTCTGGTGTCCTGCAAAATAGTTGCAAATATATGTTGAATTTAATTTTATCCTCAGTGAAAATAACTAGAATGTATGCCTTTTAAAGCACATAGAGCCTTCTTATATTGCAGCTAATGAGGAATTTTTTTCTCTTCAAACTTTGAAATAATTAGCAAATTGTTTATTTGCATTTTTTGAACCTTATCATCGTATTCATGTTGTAAATGAAAATATTTATCTAATTCATGAAGGTAGATTCTTTACAATCAGATATAATGTAGGTTATGGTCCAGGTTTTCTATTCTGTGATACCAGTAACAGGTCTTCACAAAAGCATCTAAAAAAGAGACAGAACATAATGAAAAGAAGATTCCTCTATCATTTGTGGTGCCTTTGACCTCCTACCTTCTTTCCTAAGAGTGCACTGAATGCTACCTGGTGCTTTTCATTCCAAACACTTAAGTACCTACTTAGTACTTACATATATATGAAGAGATGTATTTTTAATCCCAAAGCTTAAAGAAATTCACATTCTATGTTTGATAACTTTTGATGTTGTTTCAGCTTAAACAAGATCCACAGATGATTCTGCCAGCATTAACTAAACGAGGTGGTTCTCCAAGTGGGTATATCCTGTGTTTTAGAATAAGTAATTTTACATTTGCTCAAATAAACTGTGGGAGAAGAACCTGAATATAACTTTTATTCCTAGTGCAGTCTGATAGCAGTTGGCAGAAAAAAGATTTTTGACTTTTTTTTTTTTTTTTTTAATAGAAATAGTGCAACTGATTTGGCTAGTTTGTTGTTTTTCATTCTGCCATCATGTCAGCTTTCTTTCTTTTTTCTTTTCAGATGCACGTGTACAGCAGGATGGACAGGGCCAGACTGCAGTGAAGATATAAATGAATGTGATTCTGAACCATGCTTGAATGGAGCCACCTGTTATGAATCTGTTAAGCAGGGACAGTTTGTATGCATTTGTCCTCCATTTTATACTGGTGACTTCTGCCATCAGCGCTTCAGTCCCTGTGAGCTGCCTTACAATCCATGCATAAACAATTCAACCTGCTTAGCACAAGTTGATGGGAATCCAATGTGCGTTTGCAAAACAGGTAAGAACTGGTATAATTAATCTTTTCTGTTGTGCTGCAGAAAAGTTGCAAATGCATGTTGAATTTAATGCTGTCTTCAGTTAAAGTAACAATGTATACCTTTCAAAGCACATAAAACCTTCATGAATTACAGCAGGTCTATCAGTTATGCTAAAAGACTGGTAAGATAGCTGTCAGCTTGCCTACTATTAATTTCTTGTATTAAATCTATGGCTGTTTTGATTCCAGCACTCAGAATTACTATTTCTGAGTCAATTGTTAAAATGACATAGAGGTAGGCATGCACCTGGCCAGCAGAGCTGACAGACTAAATTGACAAAACGGACAGGCAGAAATAGACAAAATATATGCAAATTGTTAAAAGTACAAAAATTGAAGCAAGTTGGAAGTGGTTTCTTTGCCTGCTGAGCTGTTGGGAAGGCCTGACACATCAGGGGAGTAATCTTCCCCTGCCTAATGGATAGAGCGGATTGCTCTCCATATGCAGAACAAGCAAAATCACAACAGGTGCTGACAGCTTTCCTGGGCCATGGCTTAAAAGACATGATCTCTCCCTTGATGTACAAGAACTGCCAAGGTGGAACGGAGCAACAGTTTTAAATGTGCAGAACATCACTATGTAATTCTGCATAGGAGCTGAAGAATACATTAACTAATTACAACTGCAGTGAAAATTTAAGTAGGGAGAGTACAATTACTGAATTTGGAATTTTGGCAGGATTTTGAAGTCATCACTCTTATACCTATTAATGGTAGGGGTGTCCTAGGAACCAAGGATGGCAAATGCATTAATTGCAGTGTTTACACCACAACAGTATTACTCGCTGTTTACTGAGCTGCAAAGATATGGAGATAATATGTAGAAGTTAGCAGTATTTATAGCTTGGGGGTTTTACTATTAAGTTAAAAGATTACCACAAGTTGCTGAGTTTTTAAAAAAAAAAAAAAAGTCACTGGGGGTATGCAAGTTCCTTATTGAAGCAGCTTTTCTAAATCTGCTTTTTGAAAACAGCTTTTAATACGATATATTGATTCTGAAGCGTTCTTCAGAAATGATCTGTAGAGAGATGTAGAGATGTTTTCCTGGCTTAGACTGGGATAGCGTTAATTTTCTTAGTGGCTGGTGCAGTGCTGTGTGTTGGATTTGGTGTGAGAATGATGCTGATAACATACAGATACTTTTTTTTTTTTTTTAGTTGTTGCTAGGTAATGTTTATACCAAGTCAAGGGCTCTAGTTTCTCAGGCCCTGCCTGCAAGAAGGCTGGAGGGGCACAAGAAATTGGGAGGGCACACAGCCAGGACAGCTGACCCAAACTAGCCAAAGGGATGTTCCATACCACGGGACGTCATGCTGAGTATATAAACTGGGGGCAGTTGGCTGGGGTCTGCTGATGAGTGCTTGGGAATTGGCTGGGCATCAGTCAGCGGGTGGTGAGCAATTGTATTGTCACTTGTGTTGGTTTTTTTCCTTTTGGATTTTATTCCCTTCTCTCCTTCCCATTACAGTTGTTGTTGTTATATTTTATTTTAATGATTAAACTGTTCTTATTTCAACCCTGGAGTTTTACCTTTTCCCCAATTCTCCTTCCTATCTCTCTGGGGGTTGGAGTGGGGAGTGAGCAAGCTGCTGCGTGGTACTTAGTGCTGGCTGGGGTTAAACCACGACAAATGTGTAGTTCAAGTCTTTTCTTAACATTCCTCAGAAAAGTTGTCTTTTGAAAACATGTAATGCACAGTTTCTCAAGAATCCAAGAAACTTGCAGCCAGGATTCTCAGAGAGCTTTGATGGAATCTTCAAGGATTCTTGAAGCTTGCAGCTAGAATCTTCAGGAAACTAGCAGGGGAGTTACGTGAGCCGGTAACATGTATTGCTAATAAATCTTGGAAAGTGGAAAATATCTTGGTATTGGAAAGGGGTGAAAAGCGTAATTCATGAAATAAGTTAAACGTTTCATGCTGGGAGAAGTGCAACCATTTGTTCAGGACTCTTATAAAAAAACGAGAGACAGTAAAATACAGAAATTTAATTGAAAGCTGTTTATGCAAGTCTGTTTCTGCAGTTGTTGTCTTTTCTTTTATTCTCCTATTTTTGTCTGCTGTGTGCATCCCTTTCTCTCCCAATAAACCTGTGATAATTGTAGATTTGATCATAAAGGGCCATCACAATGACATAGTTAGATTACTCCAATATACCTGACTAGTACCAAATGGCATGTTGATTAAACAACTTGCCAATAGTTAACAGTCATTAGAAGGTGTGAATCTGGTTTAGCAAGAGTCACAAAATGTAGCTGTGCTTATGAAATTCTAAAGGTTGTCTTTATAAAACCATACCTGAAGTGGGTACAATAGGACCACAAATCATGTTATTGGCTGTGGTACTTATTTAGAAGAGAATATCCACTGACTACAGGGATCTGGGATTGGGATGCCATACCAGGACAGAGAAGACAAAAGCTGATGAGTATAAATAGGGCATAATCAAAGTTGACATAAGATGTTAGCCTAGGACAGAATTATTACAGCAAATTGGTAGGAAGATAATGAAGTCATGATTAGTAGTAATATAAAGCAAGGCTATGCATCTTTGTTCTTGTTTGTATGTTAGGGAGTTATAGTTGTCCAGTTTTGCTTTGAAGATTTTTAAATTTTTGTAAATACTGTAAATGCAAAACTTCCTTCTGAGGTGTCCTCCCTAGTTACAGAGTGCTTCATTCAAGGAGCTGGATCATAACATTCATAAAACAAAGCTGGGCTCTCATATAGTAGATTATGGAACAATGTTGAACCACAAGCTCAAGTTAAGTAGTCCACTCAAGCAGTTTAAACGCTTTAAAAAGTTGTGATCTGTACAATTGTATGCTGTATTTATGACTGTAAGAGTGTCATAGGGTAGGCTGTTATTTCAGAAGTTTAGGAATCACTGCAGTAGACAGTTCCCCAAGAAGTGTACAGACAACACCTTTTCTTATATACTTTTCCAATAATTGATAAGCAAGGGTTTGATCAAGGCAGTTGGGAGGATATGGCTTTTTGAGCTATTGTGCATATACCCAGCATACAATCCTGCCATTAGTTTCTCTTGAAACTAATATATAAGCTACATACCAAATGCGAATGAAACAAAGAAGAACTTAGGGCAAATAGTAGAATGTTTTATTGCTGCATTTATCAACGTGATTCTCTGTTCTTAAAGAATTCCATTCTTGGAATTAATCTTAATAGAAACGAAAATCTAGTGTAACAGAAGAGAAAGGTAGGAAACATGAGCAAAGGTATAGAATGTAAATAAGGCTGAAATATTTGTAGCTGAACCTGGGCAACTGTTCATAAATTCTCTGAAAGGTGTACATGCAAAAGATCCAAAGAGCAATTCAACTGCATTCAGAAGTAAACTAGAGGATGAATATTAGACCGTGCTGTTCTAGATAATGCCAAGCACAAAACTGGTAGTTTCTTAAAGGCAGCCCAAAGGGAAGACAGGACAGTTTGGTAAAAATAGCACAGCTTTCTGAGAACAATCGTGTTTCAAGAAAGAACAAATCACTGAAAAAGCTGTAATCAAGATGAGGGAAAACCATGAGAGGGCATGCAATTGTATAGTACAAGATCAGCTCTCTGGCCAGGATTGTTGAACAATAACAGGCTTACTTAATGATGAAATGGGAGACAAAAGGTAACAGTTATGACTGAGAAATGTGAAACCTGGGGAAATATAAGCATATAAATATTACAGAGAATTAGTAAGACAAAAAATAAATTGCCAACATAAACTATGGGCCAGAAAACATCTAGTGTTTTCTAATAAATTTTTTTAACAGTGACTTATTCTTCTGTGAGAATTATTAGTAGATGTATCTAGGAGCTAAAACAAGGCAAGGTTAGTAGGAACAGCAGATACAGTTGTTGCTGACAAAAAACATGGGAAGGGAAGAACAAGGTAGTTGAATTCAGAGGGTTTTTAGAATTCCTTCTTCGTAATAATAGAAGGTAGAAATTCATATCTTTCTTTAAAACTAGTTGTAGATCTTCCTTTACTACTCCAGGTAATGTTCTCTGCTCAGGATGCTTATGCAGTCTCCTTATTACAATAGAATCAATATTCTGTTTACCTTTAGTTTGTGATGGGAGAATTCTCAGGAAACATATATGTAAATACATTATATATTGTGTATATACATATACAGAGAGTGTTCATGCCAAAGCTTTACCTACCATGTTTAAAACTTTAGGTTATTTGGTCAGCACTTCTGTTAGTTCAACAGCATTTTAATGAGTTAGGAAACTCAGAAGAGAAATCAAATCAATGAAATACTATATTTATATTGAAACAAGTACACCAGAAAATCTGGATTCATTTGACCAGATGTAGTACATTGAGAAGATATACATAAAGGTATGCACAGTATATGTTGAGGAGGTCTCCCTGTGCTCCATTTACAGTCAATGAAGAGAAAGAGGCAGTTTTCTGAGGTAATTCATTTCACCCAAAAGCAGGCATACAAAGTCAGATGTCTAATGCTACAGAAATGTTTGTCACTCTGCTGACTATATAAACAGCTTAGGACAATTTGTTCAGGTGATAGATGGGCTGAATTCCTTCCCAGTTGCCTGGATTGTTCTACGTAGCTATGGGAAGCACACAGTTCTAGAGAGGAGTAAAACAAAAGAATGGAGAGCAGCGATTTGTGTCATTGTACATGCACACAAGTCGTCAAAAGCTTTGTCATCTTATTTGTGCTCATTGTATTTTTAAAAATAAAAAGTGAGAAGCTGAAGAACTGGTTTATGCAAGAAGAATTGCATGGGTAATAAGGTTACAACCTTATTGGTTTAGAGTGTAGAGAAATTTTGTTCCAGGGAAAGGTGTCAGTGAGATCTAAGGAGAGTACTGTGTCATCTCTAAGGAGAAACAACAGCCACACTTTGTAGTGGAATTAGTCATCCTATTATTTTTTTTTTCTTTATCCTCCAAGTCTTCTTTCCAAAAGCAAGACTGCATGGTTACTTTCCTGATGCTTCAAGGTAATTTCTGAAGTCTTTGTTTTAAACAGTTCTTTTCAGGACTTTCTCACCCCTTTTATCAAACTACTGTCAATAAATCTTTCCTGTGACACCTGCTTTTTTTTGTTTAATACCCTTTGTCCTAGCATTCCAACAATTATTTTTAATTGGTCTATAGCATCTTAGAACTACAAGTTTGAACAACTGAGACAAAATATTTTTCAGCTCATGTCTCCAAATAAGACTAAGTGAAAATTATAATGCACAAAATTCATAATATCAAGCAGAACTAATAAGTAGATTGCCATTGTCAGATTTCTGAGCGCTTCAGTGCCAGTTTCTTTTCCAGGCACATGGGTACATAATTCAGGAAGGGAAATAGCCTGTTTACCATGTCTAACATATCAAAATCAAAGGTGTGTGAAATGTGTACCTACCTGTGTTACACTGAATAACCTAAATACCTATACTAATGATTATGGGGCTATTGTGATATCTCTGCTGCTTGCAAACATTTGTTCATAAATGGTTTACTGTGAGGAGACAAATATAATCCATGATACTGTGCTGATGAGTAAAACAGTGGAAAGCTTATGGGGAAGAATCCTATTAGTCCTTTCTGTTACCTGCACAGGTAAATTCTGTAATGTTTCTCTGCAACAGTATAAGGAGATGAAAATGACTATGACTGTAACAGCAGATGTGTAGCTTCTATGCTCTGCATATTCTTCTAATTTGCAGCTCGCAGAAGTCCCATAGACAGAGCTGAGACATGCAGTAGTTATCTCCCACGTGCCACATGAAGGGGGAGGTTTTCTACCCAATCCTTTATGTTCAAGTAGTCTGTCAACATCGCAGGAAAGATGAGCCTCTTGGGCCAGACCAGCATGTCAGAGCTCGCCACAGACTCTGCTGGACAGCACGCTATTGGAAGGTGGTTCAGCTGTCCTATTCAGGCTTTCATGATTACAGCTTTACTAGTCAAATCAATTATGCAAGTTTCTGGAAACTCACATGAAACAAATCTTGTCTGATATTTTTTTATTACACACATTTGTGACTGATTAAGGTGTAAGATTGCCATAGATAGTACACTGACTGGAGGAACAAGCATGAAATAGTATACACACAAAATCTAATCACTAATAAAAGCTAGCTGGAGTTAAATTATTAAGCACGCATAGAGTATAGTTCTTACCTGATGGGCGTCCCTATGGGGCATAAGACTGGTTTGGGCCATCGACCGATCCCAGTAGTTACAATGGAGTCTTCCCTAACTTCTCCCCTTCCTAACTTTTATATTATTTCTTTACTGCTAGATGGAGCTTGAGTGACTCTAGTCATACATACTTCTGTTACTGCTTTACCTTTAAAGGTACAGCCAACAAAAAATATAAAGGATGTGGTCAGTGAGGGGTGGTCGTACCTTGGAGGCTTTGAGATAGAGGTGTGCTTTGGTATTACAATAAGCAGAGTTCATCTGAGGAAAGTGATTTTGCCACAGTTGCCAGCTCAACAGCCCTTATCTATCTTTATCTTCCTTTCTTGGCAGCTACTATGTGGTTTGATCAGCACATGGTACCATCAAGTTCCCCTTCCTGCAGGGAAAATAACAGAGGCTGGATAGGTGTCTTCACTCCTTGCCATCCTTGTTTAGTTCCTCTTAGCATGTGCTGAGGTTGTAGGTTGTGTTGCCTGGGGAACTACTGGGGGCTAGATTCCATGTATACCAACCACATTCCACCCTGGAAGTAGCAGCTGCAGTTTTACCCTAAAATTTCCTGAATTTTACAATAAACTTTCTTCATTTTTCCACACCCCTATTTCAGATGAACAGAAGGAACAGTAGGATCTTTCCATCTTAAGTAATAGCATTTAATGCTTCATCCATTGACAGCAAAACTAGCACAGGATTGTGGAATTTCTGTAAACTAAAATGAGTCATTCTGCCTGGACATAAATTGCAAGCAAATTTGAGTATACTGTCACACTACTAGTGCTAATGTTGAATATGAGAAAAATAGGGCTTGAGGTTAGATTAATTGCTTTTGTGATATTCTCCATAGAATGAGATTCTGTTTACATCTTCAGTTTCTCTAATGTGGCAGGAAAAATACTGTAAAATGTATTTCCCAAATAAAAATAATTTGTTAGGCTTTACCAATGACATTTGTCTAGCCTTCATATTGGCCACGTAGAAAAAGAAAAGCCACTTGTTTCTTGAATTCAATATTTAAATTTTGAGCAGGTATCTAATGGAATTCTGTATTCACAAGTGACATTGTGTACTGTTTGTTCTTCCCCATTGACTAGACGCATCTTTTCATTTAGAAGTTCAGAGCTGTTTGAACTGAGTTAAGAAAACTTTCAGTTTTTCCACATAAACAGCACTAAGGTAAAAAATTGTGTTTTCAGTGTCTTAGGCTTGACATGCAGAAAAGGTACTTTGTAAAGTATATGGCTGGAGAGCTACATCAAGTCATTTACATGTTCTGTTGATTTACAGTTTGGATCTTAAGTTTGACTGGCAGTAGCAAAGGCAGCACGTAGCTCATTTAAATGTGCATATTATTTTCCTACGCATAGTACTAAATATTGCTACAGTAACAATATATTATCACACCATGCATATTTTCAGGTTTTCCAGTAATGTATCACTTCACAAAATATTTTGATTAAAATGAAATTTAGTGTGTTTTATGATTCAAATAAATTAATTGTGTTCACAGTATAAACTACAAATTAAGTTCTGTTGGCTGCATTAAGTGAATGATGTTTTTATATACTGCAAATTTCTTTGCAACTGAAAAACGTTTGTTTCAGTAGCATATCTGACATGTTAAAACATTTTAAGTCAGTTTCCTCCCATTGTCTTTTTTTCTTTCTTCTTGCAACACATTGAATAATTTGGAAACATGTCTACATTACTGCAAAAATTGCATCCATACATTAATTTTAGTTTAAGTATCCCAGAAGCAGTTGTAGCTTACACAAAATAACCTAATGTGTTACATTACCTTTTAAATTGTGCTTGACTATCATGTAAAATACAAGAACAGGGTGAGGCTGTGCATGTCAGGCCCATGAGGTATGTCATAGCTTCAACAAGCACTATATAAATTAATTACCAAGGTAATTATTTTCTTAAACCAATTCCATTTAGGTATGAATATTTTTAAGTATTCTTTTGGATCTGAAAGTCATAGGATTTGTGTCTGTCAAAGTATATTAATCAAATAAACATTACAAAAATATTTTAATCCTAACATTGCAGTATATGTTTTGAGATTTGACCACTCCTGTTTGCATGAGTGATGTGCAGAGTTTTACACTTCTTTATTTTCCTAATTTACTCTGAGAACATATCAGGAGTGAATTAAAAATGGCTTATTAGCATGTGCTTTTATTGAAACATCCTTTGTACAAGCTTAATAAATTATCAATATACTAAAGCACAGGTGTACAGAAATTATGAATTAAATAACACTGCTAATATTTTTCAGGTCCTTCTAAGCAGATATGAGTGTTTCTGATTAACCATTTTAGTTGAAAGTAGGAGTTTCTGCCAAAATCTTCAGTAAAAATTGCTATAAAGGCTAAAAATTTCATAGAACTGCATGAGTTCAGAAGGTTTTTTTGTGGATCAAAAAATCATCTAAATAGTTCTATGTAATTTTTAACAGGATATGTCATTAAGAAAAAAATTTACTTTTTTAATAAAAGGGCTAACTAATTTGTCAGTTAAAAAAGACAACATTCAACAGTAAGTTGAATGTGTAGATTGCTTATTTTGTAGTGTAGTAGGTAGCCAGTAAAATTTTTGTGATGGAAACAATATTTTTCTCCATTTGTAGGAATAATAGATAAAGTAGCATGCCTACTGTATGTTTACTTATTTTATGTCTTTCCAAGGTAGCTATATTTTGCTATGCTCTGGAAAAGAGTGTACAACTGCAATCAAAAATGTGTCTAACTGATGCTTTATGTATTCACTTCAATACTATTTGCTTCAAAAATACTATGAAACTTCCATAACCAAGTGGGGATGGTAGAAGCAGAATGATGAATGCCCTCAGTTTTCCTTTTTACATTTTTTTAAATTTGAGAACTGTGGTTGGGTTTTTGTTTGGTTTTTGTTGTTTTTTTTTTTTTTAAATGCTTTCTCTTAATGTTACATAGTATTACAAAAGAATAAGAAGCTATTCCATTTAAGTTCTGATAGTATTTTTTTAAGTTTTACTTTGTTAGCTTCACACCCTTTTCTGATTACCATATAAAACTAAAAACTGTCTGTATATCTTTTGAGTTACTTATGTTACACAGGTTTACTTTCTTCCTCTGTGATGTCCCATTTCCCCTTCCCGTTGACATAGCCTTCTACTCTGCAACAAAACAGTTTCAGAAACGTCAAACATTACAAATAAATGAGAAGTCACAGATGAGGAAGTTGGCTACCAGTGTCCTTGTTGGTCCTGGTCTCTCACAGGTTACCATCTTCTCTGGTTTTAGTTAGTAGCACTGGAGTGGCGTGTGTCAAAAGAACAACTCCTGGTTGTGATACTATGATTGTGTGTGTGTGTGTGTGTGTGTGTGTGTGTCAGTGACTGCTGCCTACTTGATGTAACCAGGTCTAGTACTGAACGATGAACTAGCATGCTACAGCACAAGTTATAATCCTTTTACCTTTCTTTCTTCATTAATCAAACTTCTGGCAAATACAGATAAAGGCTGAAGTTGTACTATTAGGATGCAGATTACATGTGCTACAGATAAGAAAAGTATTTGGATTGTTCATTCCGGTTCTGGCTTATTTGCAAATAATAAACTAAACCATTCAGAATATAACAAGGTTGCCTGTGCTGAGGGAGCTACCTCAAAGTAGTACACTGTGACAGAGAATTTTTGTCCTCTATTATGGCAATTGTTTTATAAAGTTTTTGTGAGATGTCATACAAATCAGAAATAAATGAGGGGATCACTTAACACTCAAGATATCTCTGAAAAAAACACATCATAAGAGTGTAAGTAGCTATAATTGAAGGATTAGCTTGAGGTACATTCGAGGCTTTATTTTCCAGCTTTGTAGTAGACAGTGCTGTGAAACCTTCAACAGCTATTCAGGACTCATTTCAGTCAGGTTGTTGTAGTTTAACCCTGGCTGGTGACTAAGCACCACACAGCCATTTGCTCACCACCCTGTCCCACTGCAACAGGGGAAAGAATTGGAAGGGTAAAAGTGTGGAAACTTGTGGGTTGCGATAAAGACAGTTTAGTAGGCAAAGCAAAAGCTGCACGTGCAAGCAAAGCAAGGAGTTTGTTCAGTTACTTCCATGGGCAGAGAGGTGTTCAGCCATCTCCAGAAAAGCAGGGCTGCATCACACATAATGGTTACTTGGGAAGACAAAAGCCATAACTCTGAATGTCCCCTCCTTCCCCACAGCTTTTTATGCTGAGCATGACCCTTTGATCGGTTGTGGTCAGCTGTCCTGGTTGTGTCACCTCCCAAGATCTTGTGCACCCCCAGTCTACTCGCTGGTGGGGTGGGGTGAGAAGCAGCAAAGGCCCTGGGTCTGTGTAAGCGCTGCTCAGCAGTAACAAAAACATCCCTGTGTTACCAACACTGTTTCTAGCACAAGTCCAAAACGTAACCCCATATTAGTAGTATGAAGAAAATTAATGCTATCCTAACCAAAACCAGCACACAGGTCTAGCCAGGAAAGTTGTTGAACAGAAAATATCCTGGTAAGAAAATACCACCTGCTTTGATGTGAGCTGATATTTAGATCATACATTGGAGTGCCAGCAGAGATTCCTCTCTACAGCTTTCCCTACAACTCTGACCAAACCACTTAATTTTTCCAGTAATAATTTTCTCTCTATAAAAATATATTCTAACTGTGATCTTTCATGATTTCCCCACCTCTTTGAAGTATTTTGAAAACCAAAAATGCATAATATAACAATAAAAGTCATTACTAACCTTATTTTACTATCTAAAAATGTACTGATAACAATTTTTACTGGTTGTTTTAATAGAGGCTCCAATAAAGCCTTCATCGTATTTATAATAATATAGACTGAATTTCAGTGGCTTTTTTAATAGTTGTTTTAAATTTAATTTTGATATCTAAATGGTGTTCAAGAGCACTTTGGTGAACACCATAAATGCTCTTCAGTCAGACTGCTATCAGGGGTTGGGTATTATAGTCACTACAGTGCAAATAGTTTGTTCATTTCAATGGTTGCTTTACTACATCAGTTGAAACACACATATTCAATTTGTGCAAGATTCATCTAAGTAGCTATAGTTTATCCAAGATGCAATATGCTGTGTAAGAGCAAAAGAAGTATTCTTATATTACTGAAAAATCTCTTATTTTTCTTTAGCAAATATTCTGGGATGTTTACACAGGTAAATGTAATGTATTATATAAGTAATGTACTGTGCAAATAAGATCTTGATCACATTTTTTCTTCATTTAAATGTTAAAACCAGTTCAATATTTTTTCTCACCTACTGACTGCTTTTGAATGTGGTCTCTCTAACTTCCATTATGTTCTGTAATATATTACTTATTGAACTAGCTTTTAGTATTAACACACTCCCCAGGAAAGCCTTTTCAGTCCTTTATAATCAGTTACATTTCCTGAGTATATTTAGCCAGGTGCTCTGTCCAAATCTGTTCTCTCTGGTTCATTAAAGTATGTTAAGACTTCTTACACTCTCTGGAAATGAACTTGTTGAAGCTAAGGAACAAAGATAATTGGAGAACGTTCTTTTAGGATTGCATCCACTTGCTGCCCCTGACCTTAGAGAGCAGTGAGGTCTGGATGCTCCAGCAGCAAGGGTAAGCCAGGAGTCTTACCAAGGCTGCCAGGGCAGGGACCTCACTGTCAAGGGCATTATCTGAATGAGGTGACCAGAGCAGGACCGATGATGGTGTCCAGGATCAGTGTAGTATGCCAGATCATCAGTCAGGGCTCCAGTGAATGGGGCAGGTCCAAGGTCAAGCCAGGGAGCTAGTCTGAAGGCCAAAGTCAGTATCCAGATAAACAGGTACATGGCTAGGCACACGCATGGCTGCAACGCAGGTCAGTCGGGTATCAAGCACAAAAAGCCTCAGCTTAGATGCTCCCAAGAGAAGGGGTAGTTCACCAGTGATGCTTCTGTTCACTTCACTCAACTCCTTCTTGAACAGCTTCAAGGGCAGCTGAGGTTTCTCAGGCCTGCCACTTCCATTGTCTAAGATGGTCCTGAACCTCCAAAAGGATCTGTGATCCTTACATTCACATTATGTAGCAGAATTCACTCATTCACAGTCAGCTTCTGTGTTTCAGGATTTGAGGGTACTTATTGTGAAGTTAACAGCGATGAGTGCATCTCCCATCCGTGCCAGAATGAAGGTCTCTGTGTGGACGGGGTTAACAATTACAGGTGAGGAGAATTATTTTAATGACAGGTATTCAGTATGATACATGGATATTTGTCACCTTTTGGTACTTTGCCTTGTATTATACTTGCTGTTCTTCAGTGATACATCTTTTCTTGTGATGCATTTGACACTTACATTACACTCTAAATCTTTTGTGGGCAAAAACATACATGTACACCATACACGTAGACCTAAGAATCTATTGTAGGGCTAAGAAAAGTCTTAAGAATTTAACCAAAATGTAACAAACAGTTGTTGTTAGTCCAGTTACAATAGTACTAATAGTTTAAGTTGAAATTAATAGAAGACAGCTTCACGAACAATGAAGCCAATACCAGAAGAACTGGCAGTTAGTGCAAGTCACCAGCGTCTGGAAGTCTTTGCCAGAAGTGTGATGTTTATCATGGGGATTTTCTAATCTTCAGTCTCACACCTGCTTGGAGCTAGTTTTTGTATGTTTCCTTATCACAGTTATCTCCTTTGAACTGTTTACCAGGTTCCCCTGCCCACATGGATACAAAAGGCCATTGTTTGTAACACCATAATTACCCCAGTGCATGGCACCCATACTGTAGGTGCTGTTGCTGGAGCTGAAGCTAAAGGATGAGAGGCAGCAGCCAGTTGGCTCCGGGGCAGGTGTCAGAACAAGTGAAAACCAGTTCAGACCAAGGCAAGTTCTGAGCCCTTGCACAGTGGAGTCAGCACAAAGCCTGTGGCCTTCAACTAATAATGACAAAAATCTTATTTCGTGAGCTGCAGTCACTGTACTTGTAAAGCTTGTTGAAGTACAACACCTTGTAATGATCAGAAAATAAAAATTTTGGAACCACCTGGATGTACCCCTCAAAATCTGTGCCACATTTTTCCAGAATCTTTTTATATGAAACAAAAAAGTAATATAGTGATATCCTTTTTGCTAGATGCTCCTGCCAGCATGGCTTTACTGGGACGCTATGTGAAGTGGAGATTAATGAATGCTTATCAAGACCTTGCAAGAACAATGGAACTTGCCTGGATCTTGTAAACAGGTTAGTTATTACTAAATGAAAAACAATTCCCTGATTTCCTTATGTATAAAGTCTGCTTTCTGCCTTGAGGTTTGTATGGGGCCTTCAGCATATGACAAGGATTCTGTGTTAAAATGAGGTAGGCAAATGCAGCTAACTCAGATATTTGTTTCTTTTGTTGCCTGAGAGGAAAAAAGAAGGGAAATTGTTTTCAGCACAACTTGTTCTTTCCCTCCTTACCTTTTTTTTTCCTTTTTAAATTTGGTTTAAGAGTGAAGTAGAGGAAAACTGATCTTCGATTAGGTTGCTACGTCTCTCTTTTCAGCTTCCAACAATGACCTTTTCTAATGTAAATGTTGACTAAAAGTTAAGTTTAAGCAAGAGAGAAATTTGTACTTTGTTCCACAGCACTATAAGGTTATTCAGAGACTTGTGTCAGAAGAATATTTGCCTTTAAGTCATTCCTTCTACCTTTAGCTAAAATTATTGTGCACAATTTTTCTACTAATTTAAAAAGACTGAATTGCTCTGCTTGCTTCAGAAACATGGAAATGAGAGAAGTCGGTTAATTATTTTAATATGGTTGAGGATTAGGGAAACCAGCTTGACATCAGGATATACATACAGCTTCGGAATATTGGAATAGAACATGTTGTTTACTTCTGTTGACTTACCTGATTTTCCCTTTTCTGAAGATTCATCTGTAGTTGTGCACCTGGATACTACGGGTCTCTGTGTGAGATGGATGTAAATGAGTGCGAAACTTTGCCTTGCTTGCATGGAGGAAGCTGCATCAACCGCCTTGGAGGCTATCGGTGTTTCTGTCCCCCTGGATTCACAGGTATGGTCCACTCTACCACAGTGGAGGAGGCTATTTCACAGGTTTTACATGTTTTAATTTTATAGCAATGGCCTCAACCACATCAAGAAAGAGTACACAGGATCATGTCCTTATTTGGAGGATAAATCAATATTAATTCAAATAGAACTTTGATCCAATTCTTCCTGAGTAGCTCAAGATATTACTTATGTTAAGGCTTGATTTATGATTTCTTTAGTCACCCATACATTCAGCTGAAACACGTTAAAAGAGAGATTACGTAGTGCAAAAAAAATTTTCTGAATTCAGCTAAGAAAAAAGTATTACCATAGATACTGTGTAAATTATACAAATATAATAGAATTGAATTTGCACAGAACCATAGTTAACATTTTGACTTTGCTGACTGACCTGTTGGACTGACACTGTTGCCTTTACTGTTGATCTTTACATTTTTACTGAACTAATGACAAAATATGTAATGGGTAGAGATACAGTAAAATTTTTCTAAAATAAAGTTGACATTTGTTTGAATGCTCTGCATGCTGCAGTAGTTCATACATAATATTTTGATACACCCAGCAGAAGCAACCTTAAAACACATGGGGTCATATGACTACAGAAATGTTTATTGTTACAACTGCCTCAAGTTGTATCATTTCTGCATTCTTCTTGCATAAAATGTTTTCTCCTACCCATTCTAGCCTGAGATGAATACCACATAATTCATAAGATTAGAAAGGACACAATTGGCATTCACTTAGAAGGAATCTTAATTTCTCCACAGAACAAAGAACAAGTACAGATTTGGGAATACCTGTATTTCTGTATATTCATCTTCCATTCACTGCAGACTTTAGTCCACATACCACTTGTGCAGTGTTCTTCAAAATTATCCTTGACATTTCAGTAAAAATTGGAAAAATCTATATAATTCTCTTGCCTAAATCTTTAAAAGCTCCCTCTCCCCCTGCCCCCCTTCTTCAGAAGGGCTGTGTTCTGAATAGTACTTCTTGGGTATCACAGAAACTTTGGTTCATTGGGCAGCGGTACTGCAGATCTATGAATTTAACTGAGAGATGTTAAAACAGTTGTCTTCACCTTTATGTATATGTTTCTGTAAGAATTCCCATTTATAATCAAAAAGACAAGACACCTACACCTGAAGGGCAATCTGCAGGTGTGCTTTCCTTTTCTGATTCTTCATTATTCACTAAGCAGTTTGACTTGAGTTCTTTTCCCTAACAGATTTAACCAACAAGGATAGAATGTTGGGTTTTGTTGGGTTTTTTTGTGATTTTTTTTTTTAATCACCTGTAGTAGTTGTTTACTATTACAAGTAGTTATTTACTGGTACAAATTCTTTTAGTATATTTACAAGAACTATTTGTTTACTACATAGTGTTACTTATTTACTAACAAGAGTGGTGTGATATCCAGGTGTCTTATCAGGCACTGAAACCTTACTCAAAAATTAGTGATAGATTGCCCATAACTAAATTATAACCTGTAATTTCCCACGACCACCACGTAAAAGTGACATCCACAAAATGTGGACATCCACTGTGCAGTGTACCAGTTAGATTAAGTCTGAAAGAACAATTCATCCAATACAAAGTGTTTGGTATAGCAGTTGAACTAAGGCTGTAAAACGAAGTTGCAGTGTTAGCAGGCCCAGAAGTAAGTGAAAGTAATTTGATTTCAAAGCAAGGTCTTTTCAGAGCAAGACATTGCTTTTCTGGATTATGAAACAAAAAGAGCATGTATCAAGTGTACGTTCCCCTGGCAAACATACAGAATTATAAAACAGTTCTCTGATAGTTTGAGGTTTTGAAAACTTTTCCTAGCAATTACAATTCAAATAGCTAATAGCTGTTTTTTCATATTTAGTTTGCTTTTATGTTACCTACGTTACAGAAAAGGTAATTATACTGTTTGAGAGTACGATGGTTTGGAATTATATATAGTGAAAGACAATATTATAAAACTCCGAAATAATAGTATTTAAGGTACTGAATCTATAACAGTATAACAAAAGTATTTAACACTCTGAATCATAGGTGTATTTCTACTTTTATCTTCAGTAATTTCATAAATTTAGGAACAGCTTTTTTTTTCTGTCACAGTCAAAAGTGCCTTTAAAGTTACAAAAGTGTGTATTGCTTTCAATAATCATTTGCATTTCAAAAATGTTTTAATGTACTTGTACAGAGAAAACTTTAATCATTGTAATTATTAAAATGTTACGGATTTATAAATTCATATGGGAACTGGAACAAATTACAGTACATTAAATGGATTTGGCCACATGATGTTACTATATTAAATTTTATTTATAAAAACTTATTTAAAAGTATTAACTTTCATCAGACATTTTGAATGTTTTTTCTGGTCATCATGTAATTTAATGTCTTAGAGAACTCAGTCTTTAGATGCTGATCTCTGCTCTGTACGCTCTAAAAATCTGGCAGCTAGTGTATCTCATTTTAAGTTTTCCATAGATTTGTCTTATTTTGGATTTAAATTGTTCATGGTTTTGCTTCATTTTAAATAGCTGTTTAAGAAAAACACATTAAAATAATTTATTAACTATTAAAATACAGCTTTTTCTCAACACTGCTAAGAAAAAAAATCTACTGGTTTGCATCTCAGGTAGACTCTTAAAAAAGTTATCACGGTTCAGATGACAAATGCACAGATGTATCCTTTCTGTCAGGATGTAATAGGCAGCAACAGTGGCCTTCTTAAACCCTAGGTATCACTAATAAACCCTGGTTAAAGTCCTCAACCCAGATACTTTTCAAAATAAAACTAGGTGATCAGGGCATTCAAGAAACTGTTTTTTGCCTGGCCCAAAATCAGAAGTGACTTAATAAGCAGTGCTATATTAGAAAGAGGAGAAAAGTAACAAAAGGATAATACCAAATAATCAACTAATCCTTTTCAAAAGTACATTGTTCCTTTCCTCTTTTTTTTTTTTGGTTTGTTTTTTTTTGTTTGTTTGTTTGTTGGGTTTTTTTTGTTTTTGTTGGCAATATACCTTCTAGAGATGAGTGCATCCCCTCTTCTGCAGTAGCCTTCTGCATATGTTTAGTTGTCCTCAATCACACTGGCTAGCAAGGTCACATCAAAGGTGCAGATGACACAGTGACATGAACTTCCCATCCCCAGCTTAGCCCCTCTTGTTTTTGTAATTGCTTTGGCTGGCCAGCGTTGCTCCATGAAACAATACTGCTCAGTTCTACTAGATCTTGATAACACAAGATCTAATTATTCCAGCTCTATCAGCTATTGCTATTCTTTCACTTGTATTGGCTCTTTAGCAATTATATATATGCAGTATGCATCATCCTTGTTGCCCAAAAGGATCTTTGTAAACAGACATATGTTGTTTCTGCAGATCTATGACTTCAGCATACTAAAGCTACAGACTGTCTCCTTGCATTAATTTGACTACTCTTTTCTAAGCACACAAGAAACATTGTTAGTTTTTCCTAGTTTTACACTTCATTGCAAAAAATATTGATTTATTTTAAACAGCATTAAACTTTCATGTTGGAAGACTCAGCCCTGGAAAACTATTTTTGGTGTTTAATGCTTAGGTACTACAAAGAAACTTAACAGTAGCATAGCATAAAGTCTCTAGGTAACCAGTTAGCTACAAAATTCTGTGAAATCTTTAATTCCCCATTCTGATTATTCTTGTTCCACCCCTCCTATCTTCACATGAGAAAAGTCTGGCCTGGTTTATAGAACTAACTCTGAAAAAGCAGTGGCTGAAAGTCCTAAGTAGAATAGCTTTTTACTCAAGATCACAGTTACTACTGTTTATTGTTAGTTTGTTGGTGGTACCTGAGTGTTAGATATAACAACATAAAGCTAAAAGATACCTTCTGAATAACTGATTCTAAAGCCTGTTTTGTCTAGATGGTCAGCTGTTCATTGGATGGAGTGATGAATGTTAACGGCTGTAACTAAACTGTTGAATTTGTACTGCAAATGTTGTACTCTAAATGTTATGCATTGTAATGTACAATAAAAAATTTAATGTGCATACAGCATAGATCTTTTGAGCAAGAAAACACAAGGCTTACATAGCTGTTTTTTAGCACTAAGATACCCTTTAAAATATGTCTTATTCAGGGACTGTTTTCCTCTATATGATTCCAGAATCCTTTGATTTCATAGATGTTACAATAAATACAGGAACTTTGCTCATAATCTAAGGAAATGAAAGGAGAAACAACGGCTATATCAGATTTAATTATGACTTGGTAGGTTAGTAAACCTTTGTTAGAGAATCTGAAGATATGATGCAACCAAATAGAATTCTTGTGGCTGTTTGTGAAATCATAAATTAAATGGAATATAATCAGCAATTTAAAAATAAAAGCAAAATAAGGATATATAATCAATGAGTATAGCAATATCTGCCTTTTCTCAAATCAATATGTTGCATCAATGTGGACTGCTACATAATTATATAAAAAATAAACCAAGAAAAAATACATATATGTATATTCCACTGTTTGATATTAAAAACTTTTTAATTAAAACACTAATATTACTTTCAGCTGCGTAATATAACATCTTAAAAGGAAAAAGTAATTAAACATAATGTATTATGATCATTTACCCTGAAGGTCATTTTCATGATTGAGGTGTTAATCACTTCTTTATAAATCTTACCATCTGAACAACCTTATGGCAAAGTGTAGTCCGGATGATTCAGAAATGCCTCAGGTGAAATATTTTTCATGTTCATGAAAAATGTATTTTATATTCAAGTTAAGCCATACGTGTCTGGGTCACCAAGTCTGCTGCAAAATGGGTTTAATAAGAATACAAGTTTTTTGGCTGTAGCATTTTGTTTGATAATTCCAAATTGGTTAATTTCAAAGTATTGTCAGATTATCGAGTCATTACTACCTTCCTTGACAGACTTGGTAATTCCTAAGTCTTTATTTTCTGATTTTCTTTGTTTGAAGTTAACTAAATAATTCTAAGATGTCTTGCAAAGACTAAAGGTTTTTTTCCAAAATGTGTTGGGTTGACCGTGGCCAGCTGTCAGATTCTTACTCAGCTGCTTTCTCAGTCCCCCTCAGCATCAGGACAGAAGAAAATAAAGAAAAAAATCTCTTGGGTTGGGATAAAGACAGGGAGATCACTTCCCAGTTATCATCACAGGCAAAACAGACTTGACTCGGGGAAAATGAATATGTTTTATTGCCAATTAAAATAGATTTTTGGATGGTAAGAAGCAAAGACAAAATAAAGGAACACTTTCCCCCCCTTCCCCCGCTTCACTGGCTCAACCTCATTCCCAACTCCTCTACCTCCCTGCCCCAGAGCGGCACAGGGAGATGGGGTATAGGAGGTTGTGGTCATTCCATAACAGCTCCTCTCTGCTGCTCCCTTGTCCTCGCACTTTTCCCCTGCTCCTGCATGAGTCCTCTCTCTCCAGGCTGTAGTCCTTCAAGGTACGCATGCTTCAGCATGGGCTTTCCGTGGGCCATGGTTCATTCAGGAAATAATCACCTGCTCCATCGTGGTATCCTCCATGAGTTGCAGCGTGGATATCTGCTTGTGTCAGGAGTGTTTTCCTCAGGCTGCAGGGGAATACCTGTTCCACAGTGGTCTCCTCCACGGGCTGCAGGGAAATCTCTGCTCCAGCATCTGGAGCACGTCCTTTCCCTCCTTCTCTGATCTTGCTGCTCACAGGATTGTTATTCACTTTCCCCCTCCTCACTCAGCCTGTGCAGTGTTTTCCCCTTTCTGAAATAGGTTTTCACAGAGGCGCCACCATCTGGGCTGAGGGGCCCAGCTGTGTCTTACAGTGGGTCCACTGGCGCCAGCTGGAACTGTGTCCGGCATGAGGCAGCTCCTGGTCTCTTCTCACAGAAGCTGCCTTGCAGATTCCACCTCTCCCCAACACCTTGACACCTCCATCCAATACTCAGAATAAGATTTCAGTGGCTAAAATAGGATGTGTATTAAACTGAGGTATATAAGTTAAAAATTCTGGTTCAAACTGCCAATTATTGGATATCTGATCCAAAAGATGCATAAAAATGACTCGAGTACCATGAAATCACTTTTTGCTGTGAAGGTTCAGTCATCATTTCTACAGAGCAGTAATTATACCTTAATTCCAAATAGCTATTCTCTTAATCTCAGATCTACCCTTACAGTCTTACCTTTATGAGATCAGTACAAACTGACACTTGGAAGTGACTGAGGGTGCACTTACGTTTTATGTTAAACCAAATCAAAACCTTGGCTTAAATAACTGATCTTTTATTTTATCTTTAATGCCAGCTCTGAGCCCTAGCCTTCTTTATGCTGGGCCTCAGAACCTGCTATTCATCTTGTCTACGTGTCAATGAAAACTCTGCTCTGCTTTTTATACAACAGGCTGACCTAGCAAGAAAGTCCCACAAGATCTAATCAATGAAAAGGGAGAGAAGTTTTCTTTATCTTTTTGACCTTCCCAACTACTTCTGCAGCTTTGTACTGCCAGCCAACTCTGTCAGTGATTGCCTCTGCACTCCTCAAACTTCTGTCTGTGTGCCTTGCTATTGATATCCAGAGGAAGAGCAACTACACTACTAACTGAAGGGACTATTTATTTCGAGTCAGAGGGGAGGAATCTCCTGGTATGCTCCCTGAAACATCAAACCAAGATACGGCTTGCATATCACAAGAGGCCAAAACTAATTGCCATGCCAAGAACAAATTTAACATGTGTACTGACAGAACTGTGTTTCTGTATTAAATGTGGAGGTGGCGCCGTCTGTCTTTTAGTTTAATGATTTGACCATGCACATATGTTTGTAGAATTTTAGGTTCAGGGAACGCACCATCGTGAAAAGGCAAATTTACTTTATGCATTTTCCTGAGAACTCCTATAATGTCTATGCTATAAGTTAGCCTGATTTGTAAGGAAATGAGGTGGCACTTTTGCTGTACTTGCTGAGCTTCAACACTATTCAGCAAAGATTTCCTGGGCCAGAAAGGACATAGAACTGTAAGGTGTAACCTCATTGAGTATTTGGCTTGAAGTGCCAAGTCTAGGCTGCTAGTTTCCTCTCCTGAGAGCAGAGGTCAGCACATAAATATGCCTCGAGTGTTTCCTCTCAGAGTGACTTACCGTCTGCTAACTAAAGCCTTAAGTCACACTTCAATTAATTACATCTTAGTCTGGTAGCGGCTTTGTTCCGATTACTGCTTATCTTTGTTCAAGGAAGACAGTGGTCAAGAAGGTATGGCAGATGGCCAGTAAGGATGAATAGGCAACACCTGACTGAGCTCACATGCAGAAAAGAAACACACAGTTGATAGAAGGAGCAGGGATAGTCTGTTTAGGAGGGATATGAAGCTATTGCCCAGGTGTGCAGAGTTGAAATTATTCACTCAGCTAGACTTGAGAACAGAGAAGGATGTGCAAAGCTACTAGAAGGCCTTCTATATGTACATTGGCAGGAAAAGGAAAGCCAGTAAAAAAGCGGGACTGGTTCACAGTGGAGAGGGGAACCTAGTGACAAAAGACATGGAAGAGTCTGAGGTACTCAACATTGGCTTTTTTTCAGGGTTTACTACTACAGTCTGGTCTCACGCCTCCCAGCTTTCTGAGACTTGTGGCAGAGTTGAGGGTACTCCTCTCTTAACAAGCCTCCTGGAACAATATGATCCATTAACCACAACCCTCTGAGCCCAGACAGGCAGGCAGCTTTTTAGCCATCACGTTGTCCACCCTTGCAGACTTCCAGACTCTTAGTGTCCTAATTTGGGTATGGGGGTATTGTGGGAGACAGTGCCGAAGCCTTGCTAAAATCAAGGTAAGTGACATCCACTGCTGTCTCCTCTTCCACAAACCTAGTCATTTCATCATAAAAGGCAATCAGATTGCTCCAGCATGATTTTCGCTTGATAAACCTGTAGAATCATGGAATAGTTCAGGTTCAAAGGGAGCTTTGAAAGTCATCTAGCCTAACCCCCCTGCAGTGAGCAGGGACATCTTCAACTCAATCAGGTTGCTCAGAGCCTCATCCAGCCTGACCTTGAATGTTTCCGGGGATGGGGCATCTACTACCTCTCTAGGCAACCTGTTCCAGTGTTTCACCACCTTCATCATAAAAAATGTCTTCCTTATATGTAGTTTGAATCTACCCTTTTTTAGTTTAAAACCATTACCTCTTAGCTTTTTGCAACAGGCCCTGCTGAAAAGTCTTTCCCCATCTTTCTCCTAAGCCCCCTTTAAGTACTGAAAGGCTGCAAAAAAAGTCTCCCCGGAGCTTTCTCTTCTTGAGGCTGAACAATCCAACAACAAAATTTGCAAGCTAGATTAAACGGTAAAAAAAAAAAAAAAAAAGCTGGTCTTCTTAGGAGAGGTATTCCATCTCTCTGATAATTTTTGTGGCCCTCCTCTGGACCTGCTCTAACAGGTCCATGTCTTCCCTGTGCTGAGGGCTCCAGAGCTGGACACAGTACTCCAGGTAGGGTCTCACCAGAGTGGCATATTGGGGCAGAATCACCTCTTTTGACCTGCTGACCATGCTGCTTTTGATGCAGCTCAGGATGCAGTTGGCCGCCTGGGCTGTGAGCACACATTGCTGGCTCATGTCCAGCTTTTCATCCATGAGTACCTCAAGTCCTTCTCTGCAAGTCTGCTCTCAATATGTGTAATGTTGTTCTTGGTCACCTTCTTCTCCTTCTATTGCCTAGAAATGGTCTCTAGGAGGATTCACTCCATGATCTTCCCATGGAATAAAGTGAGCCTTACTGCCCTGTAGTTCCTCAGGTCATCCTTTTGGTTTTTTGTGGAGATAAGTACAATGTTTCCCTTTCGTAGTCACTGGGGACCGTCCCCAATTTCCATGGCCTTTCAAACATGATAGAAAGCAACCTTGCAAGGACATAAGCCAGCTTTCTCTGCACCCTCAGATGCAGCCTATAAGGTGCTGAATTACAGGAAATGAGTACAAGAATTGAATACAAGAATTTATGTTTGGCCCAGTGTTTTGTATGATACAACAGAAACCAAGTTAGATTATTGTGTCTAACCTTTATTACCTAAGTTCTCTATTTGGATGTGACCTTTTGATAATTTTTTTTCAAATCTTGTATTTACAGCTTCAACAACAGAAAGTAGTCTAGTACATATTTTCTTCTTTGAGGAAACATTTATTTTATGTGGTCTGTAAAGGTTACTATACCACGTAGCAGTGACCTCCAACTAGAAAACTAGAAAAATTTATTTGTAATTTTGAGGCAGTGAAGTTACTGAACAGCTAAGAACCCCATTTGTAAGAAAGAAAAGTCTCTATAGTGCATGCAAATCTCTGGTCCTTAAGGAGACAAAGACAGTAACTACCTAATTTTTTGTACAGATTATGCTCAAAATATGCAATGCTACAGTCCATTCATAATGAATGTTTGGCTACAGCAACTCTCACTGTGTATACAAATTAAATCTGGTGATTAGGAACTTGGATGACAGTACACTCCCCTTGTTTAGTAAAATATAATTGTTTTGGGTTACAGATCTGCGCCTTTAGGGAGAAAAATCCTTGTCTTTTGGCAAAGAATATCTAAATGTGAAGTGTTTGTTCTTCATGCTCATTACTGTCTAATTTGAATGTAGTTAGTATAGTAATTCTAAGGTGATTCCACCAATGTGTTGTACAGTTAATTACTATTTATCTTCAAACAGAACAAGCTGCTTTTTCTGGATTTATAAGAGTCAGTAAAAAAAAAAGAATAGAACTAGCTCTGGTTCTTATTTTTGACTGCTGAAAAGAAACCGTGTTATTTATGAATTGTAGTTACTTACGAATACCATCAATGTAGAAGACACTGCTTCGCAATGATAAAAAGGACACTGTTCATGCAGTCATGTACATGCTAGGATTTGCACCCATTTCATATCGTACCCATTGCCTAAAGTATCATGGACTGGGAGAAAGTCTCAGTTTGATTCTCACAGACTTTCCTCCAAGTTTCCTGCACTTTCACAGAGCTTACTAAATGCAACAGCATCAATAAAGAGTTCCAAATAAATTCTGTTTCTTTTTGCATACATCACTCCAGACTGACCAGAACAAAGTCTTGAATCTGATTCTTGCCTGTAACGTAAGTTTATGGTGATGCATCCTCTCCCACATTCTCTCTCTTTTTGTAGCTGATCTGTTTAATATTTATCATGTATACTAAGTGGGGAAAAAAGGAGAATAAATATTTTCAATATAAAATATCCAGTAGGTGAGCCATCTGTGCATTCTGTCAGTTTATGTGAAGCATTCTTGCTCCGTATCAAGCGGATCTGAAAATGTTTGAGAACAGTTTTTTAATTCATTAGTGAAAATGGAAGAATATGATCTGTTAGACTCATGCAACTGACAGCAGTAAGCATGCTGTACATCACAGTTCAAAATTTGCAAGCTAGATTGAATGTTAAAAAAAAATTTAGCTGCATCAGAATGGTGTCAGCCACAGGCTATTAGTTCTCCTTAGAGGTGTGGCAGTTAAGCCAGCTACAATGCCATACTAATACAGCTAAAGTCCTTTGGGCTTCCAGAGCTTCTGCTTTGCATGTCTTTCTTAGGGACTCTAACACACTTCTGTGTTTTGCTACCTAGACGTCTGCTGATAGTTCTTTCCTCAGTTTTCTAGTTTCTAAAGTCCTTTGGTACCTGACTTACCGTGTGGATTTCATGGAAAGACAGGTTGCCTCTGTAAAAGTAACAGATTTTGATGAGGCCTCCAAGAATATTGGCACCATTCTTGTTACTGCTGTGTTCTTACCACAAAGTAGCAAAGTAATCATAATCATCATCATCATCATCATAATCCCTTCCTCCAGGAAAGCATGCCTCACAAGAACAGAATCACTGTTAAACATTGTATCCTAATTATGGAAGTGCTGCTGTGAAGTTCTGTGC
The DNA here is from genome assembly GCA_035590275.1 of Ibycter americanus. Lineage (NCBI taxonomy): Eukaryota > Metazoa > Chordata > Aves > Falconiformes > Falconidae > Ibycter > Ibycter americanus. Next base: position 15,779,260 of record JAVJGI010000062.1, read on the forward strand.
TTTGCCATATGTTTTTGATCATGATACTATATATACCATGTAAGTATCTTCCTTAAGATACGCACATACTATTTAACAGAATAAACAAATAATAAAACTGGGACAATCCCCAGCTAAACAGATAGTAACCAAAATTGATAACATAAATATAATCTTATCAGATCAGTGTTTCGGGGTAAAGCAAATGCAGAATTCTTCCCTGAAGATTTTTTGAGCTGCTTGAAATGCAGAATTCAGGGAATAGGACTTTCCAGTGAGAACATTTGAGAACTTGTGGTCAAGTAATTATATCTGCATCTTATCTATTACGGTAAGCTATTAGGTGAGAAATTATCTAGGGCTTCTAGAGCCAAAATCCGTGCTTCACATTATACTTACAAGAGATTCGAGAAAGCCTGATGCAACTGTTAGAGCTGTTGCAAGTTAGGAAAGTCTCTGTACTTATCAGCAAATGTAACTTTGGTGGGGTCTTTGAATGTATTCAAGTATGCCACTGTGCATGCTAAGGCCAGCAGATTAAAATCTGAATTTCCACACAAATTGCTCTGCTACAGATACTATGACAATGGAACTTTTAAGCAGCTTTAATGTGAGAACAGTGCAGAGGAACATTATGCATCATAATGCCAGTCTGTTCTGTGATTCTGTGATATTTCTTTGAGCTTTGTGTAAGTTGTAAATGTACTTAATGTCTAAATTGTTACAAATTAAGTAAGAATATTTTCATAGCTATTTCTGATGGTGTGGGTTTTTTGTTTTGTACTCAAAAATTAATGACTGGGAACTAGTTAGATAACATGCAGTTCATCACTTAAAAACCTGAGGATGTTTCAGTCAGCACAGCAATAAATAAAGCAATGACTGCTGAGTGATGGTTTCACTTCACAGAACTCAACATGCTATATCTTAGAAGTTACTGTAAGGTTGTGCTGCTTCTTTCTGAAAAGCATGGCCATGGTAGCATCATGGGTTTTTTTGGTTCTCTGTAGCTATCTTTGCTAGCAGTCTCTTGTCTTTTATCCTCAACGGGATTTAGAGAAGTAGATGGCTTCATGAAGAGTATTTTGTTCACTGAGGTGGCATGGGTTGACCTTTCATGCTAAGAATCTGTATTCCATTGGAGTTTTTCCCTAGTTTGTAGTGGAAAAATGTGTGGGGCAACTCTCTGGGTCTCACTGATTACATGACTTGGTTTGGTTTTATTTCCCCACAGTCAGTCTAAAGTACTAAGTTGCCAAATTCTCTCTGGAAACAAATAGTGAAGGTGTGCTATAGCAATTAAATGAACCAAACATTAGTGCCTAAATGTACTACCCAAGGCATACCTGTGTTATAAATAGTACATTTTCTCATCAGTAATTAAGATTATTTCCAGTTATTAAGATTATTTCCAAGTCTTTGTACTTCCTACTTGCCTGCGTAGAGTCTCAGTGTATGATTAGCATCAATCTAAATGGAAAAAAAAAAAGCAGCCTACCTTTTTTGCATACTTTCTTTTTGGAGAGCTTGAATTTGACCAGTGTTACTAGCAGAAGAGTTTTGAAAAGTATTAGGCTATAATGAAATACACACTATTCACAAGTAATTTTGCATATAACCATGATCAAATTATCCCTGCATTGTGACCTGCTCCCATGCACCCACTGCATACTTTTGATCCCATGCGTTTTGCCGTTAACAGGCCTACCAGGTGAAGCTACCAGGGAAAACTTCATTCTTGAATCAGAATAGTTGAGGTTGGAAGAGACCTTGTGAGGTCTCTAGTCCAACCTCTTGCTGAAATCAATGTTAACTGTGGGGTCAGACCAGGCTGCTCAAGGCTTTGTAGTTTGGTCTGGAAAACCTCCAATGACAGTATTGTTCTCATTTCTGATAGGATATTTAAATTGTAATATGAATAATACATTACTTTATTAATATCCTTATGTCCCAAGAAGAGAAAGACAAATTGAGTTTTTAGCTATGCAGTGGACTTTGACTTTTATTATCATTTGACTGTAAAAATGCGTGCTTCATTTTTAAATAAAACTATTACAGACTACATAAAACATACCTAATCAAGAAGAAAATAAAAAGCTATAATAATAATTATAATATTAGTATATTCTGGAGGCATTCAGGGTACAGTGTGATAATGAAGTAAATTTGGATATATGTTTTTTTACACAAATCTATACTTATATTACTTTAGAATGATGCTAGAACATCTTTTTCTTGATGCCTTTACCACATAGTACAGCTCTCTTTAATTTTCCCGTATTGTATTTTTACACTCCATTTTATATTGCAATGTTAATATTAAAATGGCTAACACGCAGCAACTGTGCTGAATAAAACATGGGTATTTCTCTGTAAGGCTATGTGTGTGTGTTTGTATAAACAGATATATGCAATACATGAAATATATATGTTATATATCCAATATAACATACCAATACAGTTCTTTTCTCCCTGTTGAACTGTGTTAGTTCAAATGAGATCTTTGCCTCTTAAAGATTTGTGTTTCAGCTACAAGTTTTCAGTTATCTTTTAAACATTTTTCTCAGTTTTAATAAAGTAATTGCTCATACTAAAACCTATGTTTGTAAAATAAAATTTAAAATGTTGTAAATATTGAATTGATATTTGCATCTTGCCCAACTACAATGTGACCTCCTGTGGCAATATTGACAACTGTGACAATTTTGTCATGGTGTTTCCAATATTCAGACATGAATTAATAGATTTTACTTGCACTGTCTTCAGATTTATCTTGTTTTCCATCCCTTTTTGTAAGTTTATTCATCTGTAAACTGAATCATAATTCTAAACTGTGATATCTTTAGGTATAGTTTGATTTTATGATTTTGTAATCCCATAAACACAAGTTCTGCCCTTAGCAAAGGAAGGCACAGCTGTGCACAGACCCAGCAGTGCAGGGGCTCAGCCCCTCCATGGCCTCAGCTGGGTGTCACTGGTTTAACCCCTGCACTGGGGCCAGTGACTGCTGCTCCCCTGCTCCAGCTCCAGCTCTGGGGTGGCCCCTCTGGGGAGGGGGTAACATGCACCTTCAGTCACTGTCTGACAAACCATCACCTTTTGTGTGCGTGGGGCTGGAGAGGCGGGGGGCCACTGCCATGCTGCCCCTGGCAGCCTGAGAGAAGGAAGGGTGTCAGGAAAAGGTATAAAGGGAAACCCAAGCAGAGTCCAAAACTAGGGTAGGAAGAAGGTACCAACATCATGTTCCTTTAGACAAAGAGAAGAAAGAAATCCCCCACCAGGCATATCACAGTCCTCCTGGCAAAGATATCATGATGCTGGGAAATGCTTGCAATGCCCTCCACCCCCATCTACAATTTTCAGGAGAAAACTGTAGTGTCAGACTTAAAACCCACAGGGACATTTGAAGGTTTGGGGGGATTTTTGGTATAACCAGTTTAATATTGATGCTTTTCAGTACTGATAATTTTGACTATCAGGCTGTTAAAACATCAACAGGAGCGTCATTAAATTTTAGACTCTTTATATGGTATGTTCCCTTTCATCTGTCACAAGATCATAAATTTTTGAATTTCTGTTTTTTTGGTAGAAAGTGTTCAAATCACTAAGATCTGATGTTTGATCTGATGCTCTTTATCACTAAAGCACGGCAATAAGCCAAGAAGTAGTTTGCTTAGGTAGATTGCTGCTTCTGATGGTTTCATCATACTCCAGTCTGGAGTTCAAATATCTAAATAACAGACAGTGCAAGCTATAGGTGATGTTTTTGTATTTGATTTGTCTGGTTCCTGCATTCACTTTTAAATTAAACAGGCAGATACAGTTCTCAAAAACCATGCATACATATCTAAGATCCCAAATTGATATTTAATGAAAAGAATTGTTTTCAAAATTTTAGACCAATCAAATTAATCTGTATTTGTCTTAATTACCTTGTTTCCTGTGGTCTAATCTTATCTTATAAAGCTCTCTTTGCTTTCCCATCCAGGGTGGAAATCAAACTTTGTCTAAAGAAAAAAATATTTACTTCAAAACAGTTTGCAACAACTCAAATTTTCTGTAGTCTGATCAGCACCAATTTAACTTGACTTAATGTAAGAAAAATTAAATAATTGCCTGAAATAAATCTATCACTGATGCAAAATACAATAGAAATAGAAAATCTAAATCTCTGGTATTAGTCACTACACTATAATAAATCTTTCTTGAGATGAAATCAACAAAAATAAGCTAAGCAACCCTATCAGCCCTAGTTTTTCATGCAGCATACTTAGAAAAATTTTATTACAGCTTGTTTACTCATAACAGGCTGAATGAGGCAATAGTAAAATGATGTTAAAAGGACCTTATGCTGTTCCTGACATTAATGTCACTGTGACAAAATGAGTGCTAGTTCTTTGCAGTCAGTTACTAATTTTAAGAGACAACATATTTCTAGATTTGTAAGAGGGTTGTTTTAGAATATGATGATCGGGGCATATTGTATCAGTTAATTTATCAGGATGAAAGACAAATTCTGCAGAAAGATGTCTTCTTAGGAGACTAAAACATTTATTTACAATGTGGTTTTGTACATATGTGTATTCAGACAATGCATTTATTATAGAAAGTATTTCAAAAGCCGTGGAAACAAATTTGTAGCTGGTAGAATTTATTACATACCATATTTTTTCAAGCTGTGTCTTCCACATTTTCCTGTAATAGGTATAATACCTGAATTTTTCACCTATTACTCATCCCAGCTCATTTTTGCTTTAAATATGAGGTGCTATTACGTTATTTTTCCATACACCAGTTTATCTTTATATTGTTTGTGATCCCAGATGACTCAGCTGATACATTTTTTGCTCTGTATTATTTTCTTGTTTTTTTCTCTTGTGCAAAATGTCAGCTAAGAATGATCAGTTACCATTCTTGATCAAGATGGAACACGTTTGAATACATATTTTCTATCTGTCCAAATTAAGATTTCAAGCTGTACATAACTACCAGTGTTAAATATTATATTTTAGTGTTTTTCAAAATTTTCTGTTGATAATTTATAGTTGTTTACAGTTATTTTTTCCTTGGTGTTATAACAGTAATGAGGACAACTGCTAGTTGAATGATGATTTTAAAAATAACTTCTCAGTTAAAAAAAAATAAAATTAATTAAACCTCTATAAGTTCATAGAAGTATGGTAATAGGACCTGAAATTCATCTACAAATGTAGAGATTTTTCATAAGCATTATCATTATTATTCACAATTTCTATGATACATAGACATGTCAGAAAATATTGTTGCTTTTCATTTTTTACTTCTTTTGGGGTTTAACACTCTCATGCTGAAATTGTTTAACAAATGACTTAACTTCTTCCTGTAACTTAAATATGCTGTGCAATATGGTTTGTAGTATTTCTGCTCATGTTTAAGTTGAGCAATATTTTTATTCCTTAGGCTTATGCTATACAATCTTTATATATATATAATTGGCTTCATTACTGATTATATATTAATGTCCATCTTATACATCAGTATGATAAATTACTAATTGATCTTTTGATTACCGTTATCTATGCCATCTCATGGCATGGTGGTGAGTAGTTTTCAGTAGTTGTCATAATATTTGATACTAAATTTGACTTCAGCAAGATAAGAACTAGGTGTTGCTGAGCAATTCTGAAAGGACATCTCTTGTTTTCTCTCAGTTTTCTCTCTTTTCAACTGTATATTAAATTTTCAGTTACCATAGAAGGCTCTATTTTTTTTCTATATCATATATAAATTAGTATACCGTGTTAATTTACTGTTCTTTTCCATTTTCAGCTACACCCTCAGCAACCGATTGTTTTTTAGCATGCATTTATTTTTCTTTTCCAAGTAGTACGTCATTGACTCAATCTTACACAAAATTCTGTGTTTCTTCCTTTTCCTTTCTTTTCATACTAGTCATGTATCATAATTTAGTATTCTGAACTTCTAATCTCCTGAAACAGCCCTCAAATCTCTTTATAGTCTCCTAGAAACAAAAGAACTGAAGAGGTCTATAAATGATCATTGTCCTTGGTCTTTAGTCCAAACAAATTAATTTTATATTTGATATATAGATGTTTTATATATTTAAGAATATATATGTAAAAGTTTTGATATGTCTTCTTATAAATCTAATAAGTAGTAAACAAACCAGAATATGTACTATATTTTCAAAAATCAAAGTATTTTTACTCTCAGAAACGTAACACATAATCACAAAAACATCTAAATATGAAATGTCATGAAAATGTCAAGCTTACTTAACAAGAGGGGAGGATCTGGAGATTATCACAGAAATTTTCTTGTAAAAAAAAAAAAAGTTATTCTCTGTGTAAAAAAGTCACAATTTTCCAAAGGTATGTTCATGCTGTGTAAAAAAAACAACTCAAAAATTGCCTTAAAGTACTGAAGCTGAATAGATGAATAATTTTAAGATAAATAAATAATTGTGTACATTGCATAGACTACAGAACTTGGCATGAACACATCAGTTGTAGGCAAAATACAAAAACATGTAGAAAAACCTCAGAGTTGTTCCTGTTAGTAGTAGGATGAAAGCTTAAAGAGAGCTTAGCCAAGAGTGCATGTGCATTTCAGAGATCACACATCAGAGGTGTTTGTTGTACGGTCCATTCTTATGCTCACAGTGTCTGCTTTCAGTCCTGTCCTGTTGAAAGGAGAAAGCTCCTGGGGAGCTCAAGTTTTCGACTAGGAGAGTTTGCCAAAAAAATATAATTTCTAGGACCTGCTGCCATTTCAAACATCCTCCTTTCCTGTGCTGAAATTCTTACAGGATGAAGTCTAATAACTGATTTTTCAGCTTGTTAGGTACACTACAGCTTATAAAAACTCAGGTGGATATTGGGGGGGATATGTTTCTGAGGGAAGAAATGCAAAACCACAATTTTTTCTTGTAACAGAAGGCTAAAAATAAATGCTCAGTGATCAGAAGAGGGAGGGATTCTGGGTTGAATTGGTGAGAAAAATCCTTGAAGGCAGAGAAGGGTAATTTCTGATTTGGGTTTACAGTTTAAAAGACGAAAGTCTTGATGGAAGTTGTGACAATCTCTCGATTAGGGTGTAGGTGTGGAATTGTGAAGAAGCCCTCCAAGAAAGGCTGAGGCATCCCCAATTAACGAAGGAACTTGAACTTAAACAGGGCATTGGAAAAGGCTGCTGAGTTTTCTTTATTATTAAGGTATGAGACAAACTGATCCTTCCCATGAATGGATGATTTGAAAGAGTAGGAGAATAGCTGTATCCTTTTCCATCTTAGTGTATTGTTACTACTCCATACTCTTGTCTTCTCCCATTGATGACATTTCCTTGCCTTCCGCAGCACTGTGACACACAGGGGAGCCCCCAAGTTGCCATTATTAATAATCCCCCAAATATGGTATATGTGAGGTACTTTTCCCTGTTCTTTGTTGCATGGAGGCATTATTTCTAGCATGGTAAATACAAATCTGCAAAGCAGAGCTCCAAGAGGTGTCTTCAGCCCAGTAACACATCTGACTCGGTCAGAGCTGTGAAACAATTTACAGGCGATGTTTTAAGTAAAATGCTAGTTCTGTGGTATTATAGTCTGTCTCTCACACCAACTTAGCAGAATGTTTGGTTGTGTTATAATTATTATAATACAGCAAGATTGTTTTTATTAAAAGTTTTCATACTTTCAAGAAGGATTGAAAAAGAAGGCAGGTTTCAAATTAAATGACAGTCACACTGGAAGAGAATGACAGACTGTCTAGGTTACTGTCGTGAACAATTGCTAGTCTTTTTGTGTCTACAGTATGACAAATTACAAATTTAGTACATTTTGCTCTTGGAAATAATTTAAATGAAAATTGTTATTAATATTGGAATGGATTAATCCAGTGATGCTGAGATTAATGCTGGGGATGTATTTGATCTGATTTTTTCAGAGAGTATTAGAATATGGGTGTTGAATTTAAAGACAAAATTTTAGCATCTGAATGTAAATTATTTTTTATAAAAAAGCTATCAAAAATATTTTGAGTTAGTGCATTTTAGCAAGAACATTTGAACTAGCTCCTACTATCAAGCAAGTTATTTTCTTTGTTAGAACTAATACTTCAAAACTACATTCTTTTTATTCAGTTCTTTTCTATTTTATTATTTTGCTTGTGTTACATGTATTCATTTTCATCTTTAAGCCTATTGGACCAGTAATTACTGTCATGATTATAGTCTGTATTCACAGCAAATCTCCTAATTTCATTTTAGTGTGGGAATGACAAAGTGGACTTTTACTCTCTACATGTATCTGAAACATTTAACACTGGCAGGACTAAAAAAGTCCATTTTGCCTACTAATACTGCTAAAGCTTTCCTAGTAAGGGCAGAATGTGGAGATATCACTATAAGGCATTACTGTTCTTCCCATCAGATTCAGTCTTGGCAGAATCTAATCTTAATTGCATCTCATGATACCTGTTTTTTAAAGAAACTAAGCACAAAGTTGCGTTTCTCTAGCTTACGATGTTACTCCCTGCCTGAACATTTTTTAATGAGTTTTGGTTCCTGTATTTCCGGTACACCTGGAGATTAAAGATCCTTTGTGACATTAAACATTCTCTTAAGCAAAGATTGCATATGAAAGGTGTTGCACAGGATTTCACAGTATCTGGACAGAAATAAAGGAAGACTACTGTGATAAGCTCTCTCTGAACTCTTAAGGAGTGGGAGAACTGAGGCTGAGAAGAAAAATATTATTTAAGGAAATATTAATTCAGGATTTATGCTGGTATTCCAAAAATTCCTATGCACACCACAACAACAACAACAACAACAAATTGTAGATTTAGAAAACGTGGAGCAAGCCCCATTACATGGATAATGATGTTTATAACTGATACTAGGAATAGGCTTAATACCCCCAATTTTAGTCCTTTAAAAACTAGGCAGCTAGTGTAAATTACTCATTTCATTTCCTTCTGCAGTTATTGCCACTCCTAGGACATTCAAGGTAAGTGGTGTCCAAGACATGATGTAGATCACTCTGAAGGTGCTTCTCTTTTTGTCCATTTTAAAGTGAGTTTAGACTCCTATCTTACACTGGCTGCTTAATTTTACAATTGTTAAGATTAAGTGAGATGTATTACATTCTGACTTCCCTAACACAATATTATCTGAATTCTGTTCTTTTCACTGCCACATAGAAGCTGAGGAATGGGCAGATACATTCTGCCCACTGTCATTTCCACAAAACTAGATATTTGTAGAAAAATAATTTTACAAATGTTAAATCTTATATAAGCATACACAGTCTAGAATATAAAAAAATAGTTACTTTCTTAAATTTATGTGATTTTTCTGAGAATTTATTTTTTCATTAATTCGTTATGAATATTTTGCTGGATTGTCCATGAGGAGGTATGCAGGCCTTTACAAAAAACATGAGACCATACAAGAGAGAACCATTTCTTTGCATTAACAATATGTATGACTAGTTCTAATTTGCACTTTGATCAAAATTGTACTAAATTAGTCTTTTTTTCCAAATCGATGCAGCAAGTATTTGGGCACTTCAGTGAAAGTAACCTATTAATTTTGTTTTCCTTTAAGTGCTGTTGCAAATGTGATTGTACTTGTATGGCAGTTCACTGAGATGTTCTCTTTTATTGTGACTATTAAATATATCAAGTCATATCTAGTTTAAGTCTTCAAGTTACAGGAAAGGACAATCTCTTTATATAATGTAAATTTTGAATACTTATCCACAATTTGGTAATTCTGAGTATGTAATTCTGAGTCCTTTGTTTTTAAAAAAGAAATACCACAATGATTCCTGTTTTCAAAACTCCCTGAAGTTATAATTGTAAGGTTTTTTCTAGGGATGAAGGGAGGATATAAAATATGTTTTTCCCAATATATCTTGTATTTTGAAATGTAATTTTTGTAATCATTTATTGACACATTAAATTTATGCATTGAGTCTTTTTTTCCCATAATCGAGTAATGGATTTTCATTGCATTGCAATTGCACTCATTGAGCTGTTCAGGCAAAAACTTGTTCAGTGGCATTGAGGTAGCTGATCAATGTAGCATAAATAAGAGTAGGTCAGGAATGTAAAAGAGAATCTATTTAATTACAAGATGTTAATCATCTAAAGGAACTATATTTTTTTCTTTCTCAATAGATTATGTAGTAGTGGAAGCACATGTGAATTTGGAATAATTATCAGTGATTAACTCTTAATCTGTTTTTTCGAATCAATATATCAATATGTGTCAAGCTCTTCAAGTGAAAGGCCGTAGCCATTGAGGTATCTCAGCCAAGCTTCTAATGGGTTGATTATAGTCAAATCAAATTTCATTAGGTGAACTTGGGATCTGCTACTGATATATTGATGACCTAATATTTAAATATCTTACTAGAAATATGCTATCTTTTAAAATACACTGTACTTTGAGGTTTATTTCATTTAGTGGATGTATTACACCTATGCGGAGGATAGAAAATGGTAGCAGTAGGAATGAATGGCATTGGATTATTTATAAAGCAAACTATTAGAAATAGTAATAAAAGATCAGAGCTATTCTAGGGTTTGCTTTTTTCAAGATCAGAAATATCTGCCTTAAAAAGTCATAAAACACTAAAACTTTTTTTAATTGTTATTGCTTTCAAATATATCTCATTATCAAAAGCAAATTACTAATTTGAACTGAGAACCTTCAACTCTTAAAATAGAGATTTGCACCTCCTAAGTAATATGTGTGATTAACTATGAAAGTGAGTTTTTAGAAGTAAGTTGTATTGTAAGAGTACATAGTACAAAAACCAGCAGCAGTCTGTGTACGTTAATGCTACCCATTTCATTAGTATGTCCTCTCACTAATTTGGTAAGTTGAAATTAGTAAGACTTCAAGGGAAAACAGACTTTTTCGTTTGCATTGTGTCGCATTATGGGTATGAGTCTGATGTGTGGCCAGGGAGAAAAAGCCCTCCCACAGAGTCACAAGGTTCAGAAAGCATCCCCTTGCTTTTTAAACTCCATCTCAGAGAGGAGTCTCGGTGCAGCTAGATCCAGTCCTAGGCTCCAGCTTGGTCAACGGTTTAGGTCTAAAGGCTTATATGTGCACAGCCACTCATCAGAGTCAACGTTTGCCTGTCAGAGCGCTCTCAAAAACTTTCACTGAAACAGTTTTGCAAAGTTGAAAATGTAGATGATTTCTTAAGGTGACAGCTATAATGAATTCAGAGTTGCTGTTGATAAATGCACTTACTGCAAAAATTGAGCTCAAGCTGAGTTCAGTGCCTTTTGTCAACAATGCTTTCCCAGGTAACATCCAACGTAGCCAGAGGTGCAAGTCTTACGATAGAGATAAGCTTATGGTAAGCCTTATGGGGAGGAGGGAGATCCAGGCCTGTTGACCTGTCCAGTAGTTGGAGTTCTCATCCTCAAAACAGAGGATTCTAAATGCCAGATTTATGCTTCATGACAGGGTGGGACTAAGTTATTGTGTGCTGACTGGCCCTTAGCAAGGACTGTCAATTCTGAAAGGCCAGTGGGGCCTGACAGTTCACCACGGGGTGGGGAATTTGTACAGATGTCTAGGGGTCTTTCTGGCTTTTACTGAAGCAACACGAAACTGTGAGGCCCCCGCCTCACCCTGGGTGTTAGTCAATTTGAGTATTAGACCCCATCCGTCCTGTCTTGTGAGATGAGCATGTCACTTAAGTCAAACCCCACTACTCCTTGGTGACTCACGGTAAATTCTATAATCAGCGCCAACAACTCTGGTGTCCCACACGTGGGAAGCTAATACAATTTCTAATCAGCAGGGTTGAAAAGGTAGGAATGAAAGCACTATTGAGTGAAAATACAGTTGGTTATGAAAGCAAAGATTGGAATTATTCATCTACCAAAAAATCCTTAACCTTGGTACTGTCCCATTTTAAAACTCAAAGTCTTTGATAAATGGACCAGGAAAATAAAAAATTCTACAATCATGAAATGACCTTGGCTTTTTATAATGGTGTAGAATAGAAGTACAATGCTATAGAGATGCCCTCACCATTCAGATACAAGGAAAATAATCACTTTTAGAGTTCCAGGTAGGGCGAACTTGAAGTATATTACTGTGTAGTACTACCATCCTGCCAATACTTTTGAAACATTCCTTGGTAAGAGCAGTTAAGAATTTTCTTTCCTAATGCTGACTTACAAGGAGAATTGCCTCTTTGATAGTTAGATCTTCTATAACAGAACAGATTAACTTGGCTTTCTCTGTTCCTGAATTTAGATTTTGGCAATATGTTCACAAAATACCTATTTCTGAAAGTTTTAAGTTCTTACATACAGTGATATCAAATAAGACACCCGTGGTAAAGAGAGAGTGACACTGAGCAAGAGTGTCCAAGGAGTATGAATGATCAGAGCTTTTTGCTGGATGCTTGCATGAGATGGGGGTTAAACAGGTTTCAGAACTGCCTTCTAATTTGTACCAATATATAGCTTAGCATAGAACAAGTACCAGTGTGCCAAGATCTGGTCGGGTACAGAATTGCACAGGAGTCCCTCCCAGCTCATTGTCCTGGGGGTACCTGCCAAGTCCGATCTCCTGTCGTTCACTTCCCACTAAAGCATGACACCAGTGCTCTAGGGCTGCTGGGGCTCAGGCCACAGACTTGGAAGTAGAATCTGGAATGTTCTTTTATTCTCTTTGACACCATTAGGAGACCGAGTGTATATTGTGAAAAAAGTAATTTCCTCATGCGTGTACAATATTTTTACATACCTAACGTTCCTATTAATGTGAATTTTACACTATTGAGCTTCACTAGGTGAAAACATTCAGCGTGATCTTAAAGTAACTCTCTTCGTAGCATGTTAATAGATTTATTACAAATGACTGATTTTGATCTTTGGCTGTTTATTCACACATGGACTAGACAAAGGTTAGGGTACCTCTGTGCTTCTTCTTGCTCTGAATTCCTTCCTTTAAAAAGCTGCCAGCGTTTACATTCATAGCAGTGATAAAAGGCTCTAGGAACTTTTCATTTATTCTTCACAATTTTGTATAAAATAGCGGGTTTGAGTTGAAACTGTGATATTTAAGTAAATACCTAATTACAGAAAGGCAAGACATGCCTTTCATTTTTGTTGTGAAATGCACAGCCAGAGGAGCTGGTGTAACTTCTGGACACTTTTTCTGCTCTGGAGGAGGATCTTTTATCTTAAGTATTCTTTTTTTCTCCTCCACACCTCCCCTGGATCACACACCTGAAAAATCAGGAGAATGTTCTTGCATTATCCCTAATGTACTAGTTTTGGCAGGGATAGAGCGAAATTTCTTCATAGTAGCTTGTGTGGTGCAGTGTTTCGGTTTTGTGCTGGAAATGTTGTTGATAACACATGGAGTTTTGGCGTCTTCCCAAGTAACCGTTACACGTGATGGAGCCCTGCTTTCCTGGGGATGGCTGAACACCTGCCTGCCGGTGGGAAGTGGTTAATGAATTCCTTATTATACTTAGCTTGCATGCGCAGATGTTGCTTTACCTATTAAACTGTCTTGATCTCAACCCATGAGTTTTCACACTTCTACCCTTTTGTTGCTCTCCCCTGATCCCACTGTGGGGGTGAGCAACCTGCTATGTGGGGCTTAGCTGCCTACCAGACAGTGGGCAGTAGCTGCCTGCAGAGAGACCTACGTCAATTAGTATTTTGTGAAGTAGTTGGAGATGTTTAGGTGGAAGATGTGTGGCACTAATTTGCAGGAAAATTACAAGCAGAAGAGTGCACCACTATATCTCTCATAATGAAGGTCTTCAAAAAGATTTCAGAGAATATTATGTATTGTATCATTTATTGAAAGCTCCTACATTTTAATTCCATTTTGAGAAAACAGGTATTAGAGTTAGATTACCACCAAGATGTATCATTTACATTCTGCATTCCTCTTAAAGGAAAGCTGTGCTATTCATCTTTCTAATAACTGTGTTAAAATATTTGCCTTGAAATTTAAATTTCTCCATGTAACTATTTTGCTTGCAAGTTGACCCTCAAAGACAGATGTTACCATTGTTATATATTGCAATATAAACATTCTGTTTGGCATTTGCACCTATAGGTAATTCCAGTGGGATATTTTTATTGATGAATATAATTAAATATGTAAAGAATGTATGTAAATAAAAACAGTTTACCTGGAATTATTGATATTCATAAATAAACTTTTCATTGGTTTGAGTTTAGAATTTAAAGCTTAGTCATACCTTCTGTTTTTTACACAGGTGGTAGATGTGAAGTAGATATAGATGAGTGTATGTCTGCTCCTTGCCTCAACAGTGGAAGCTGCATTGATGACATCGGTTCCTATAAGTGTCATTGTAGGAGAGGCTTTATTGGAACAAACTGCGAGATAAATGTTAATGAATGCTTGCCAGATCCTTGTCTTCATGGAAGGTGACTATTTTTATTTAACTATTATTATCTCCAAGATAATGTACCTAACTAACAATATTTAAGATTTAATGATACAGGACAGTTGATAAATATACTTTTAATTATGTTCTTCCATAAAGTAAGAGTACAAGCACACTTAAAGATGACAGATGTTGCCTGCTTAAGCTGATGTAATATACTGTTACAATATCTCAGTTTCTCTTTCATTTTTGTTCATTAGCATAAACCAGTTTTCAGTACATGTGAATTAATTAGTTTAATATAGTTAAAAGCAAATCTTTAGCTGTTACATGCCAACATATTGAAATGGGAAGACATCTTTTAATATGACAGTCAGTGTCCTTATAAAACTCCTCAGCACCCATAATATACACATTTGAAACTCATTATTAAAATTAATTAAAACTACCATGGATTTCAGTAGGTTACACTAGACCACTGTTTTGAAATACATGGAATGATACTACTAGTGACGAATCTCGAATTACATAGCTTCATCTGAATAACCCTATTCTATATTTCAGGTGTATAGATCTCATTGATGGATATCAATGCTTTTGTGAATCAGGATGGACCAGCTCAAGATGTGAGAAAAATATTAATGTATGTCTTCAAATTTTATTTTAATTACAGGGGAAAGGGTAATATGCTGTTTGCAACTGATTTTTATTTAAGTTACTTCTGAATGGGTCAGTTTATTGAAAATACATCACTGAAATTTGGTTTTCAAATCCATTCTGAAAATCTCATTATTTGTTAATTACATGAAACTGCATTAAAAAAAGACCATTGAGAAAATATCTGAAGAACTTTACATGTGAAGTGTGAATGATAAATCTGAAAAGCCACAGCAAGCTAAAACAACATTACCTGAAAATCATTTAATCCTCTATTCAGTGTGGGTGACTTAACTACCTAATTTGCATTGTGAGCCCCATTTGCTGTAGCTTAGCTGTGTATTTGAATACCAAAACTCAAGGTGCAGTGTTATACACTGAAAGTAGACGTGACTCATGTTTGAAGTTTCAAAATCCAGGTAATTTTAAAATTCTATTATATGAAACCATGACATAAAAAATACACTGTCCACTTCCTCCTCTTAAGTTCAAGAATATTTTTGCGTTATCATGAGGAATGGCTGTCAATAAGAAGGTGTCTGTGTGTGTGAGTCTGTGCCGTGAAGATTCCCGTGGTCAGCAAACCAACTTGTAGAAGGTGACTACATCTGGCATAGCAAGCCCTTACAATGTCGGTCACACTTTGGGGAAAGTATTGAAGTAGTTTAGAGTTTTCCAGGTTTTGTGCCAAATAGAGTTTAAACTGGTCTTGGGATATGATCCTTTTAAATGTATTTGGTCTCATTAAAAAGTCTGGTATGAGATCTGCCTCCCTTTGGGCTACCTGGCTTCTAATATTGTGCTTCGGAATTCTCAAAAACACATTTCAAAATGTTACCCAAACTTCTTTTTAACTTATGTATTCATGTAGGGGCCTTTCATGATTTTTTATATATAGCTAAAAGTACTAGATAACTAAAAATACCTCATATTACGTAAAGGAAGCATGGTCAATAACTTTTCCATTGAAAACGCATGACAGTCTCACACAAGAAGTAAATCTAGCTGGAATATTATCTTCCAGCTTCCTTTACAGAAAGAAGTCAGAAAGTAAGTAATCCAGCTCAACAGAGTGTGCATCATGATACGATATTGCAAATCTTTATGATTATCAGCTGTTGCCAGTGCTAATACAGAGTACCCTTGGGTAATATTTTCTCTAGCAGCATCCATGATTTACACATTCCTCCATTTTAAGAGAATGAGAGATTAAATGACCTGTAGACAACTGTATAAAATTGTATTGAAAAGATAACCATATTTCATGTGGAAGTGTTTGAAAATGCATAGATTAGAAATTCACAGAAAGAAACAATATACGTATACATTTGACAGGTAAGTCTGTCAGAGTGATGGCTTCATTTTCTGATATTCATTCTATTTGCATGCAGTGTGATTCCCAGATTAGAGTATGCTGCAAGTGTCATATTTTTAAAGGCTCTAACACTGCATTCGTCCTGCTCAGACATATATCGTGCCTGTCCAAGCCTTACAGTGATCAACAAGGCTTTCTGACTCTGCAGGGGTGTGCACATCTGTATAATCTATGTGGATATGCTCTATAATTCTTTAGCTCTAGATTAGCCTCAGCCATTTCCTTTGTTTAAAATAAATAATCAGGAACTAATCCAGCTAAATATACTTCAATATTTTCTTTGCTTGAAGATACATTTTTTTGTATTAAGGTTTATGCAACTGCATTGCGCGTAGGTGCCAAGGTTTTCTTTAGAGGGGGGTCTGCAGGGGTGGCCTCTGAAAGAAGGGGCTGGGGGCTGCCCCGTGCTGGACAGCCTGTTCGAGTCAGCTCCAGCGGACCAGCCGCAGGACACAATTGAGCCCTGCAGCCAGGGTGGTGGCGCCTCTGTGGAAACATATTTTAAAGGTGGTAAAAAATGCTGCCTAGCAGAGAGAGGAGTGAGGAAAAAAAGTGTGAGAAATAACCTAGCAGACACCAAGGTCAGTGCAGAAGGAGAGGGAGTTGGTGCTTCAGGTGCCAGAGCAGAGATTCCCCTGCAGTCGCTGGAGAGAACCAGCAGGTGGAGCAGGTGTTTCCCTGTAGTCCATGGAGAGGACGGTGGCCGGGCAGATACTTGCCCTGCAGCCCATGGAGGGCCGCACGCCGCAGCATGTGGATGTGCCCTGAAAGACCTGCAGCCCATGGAGAGTCCACACAGGAGCAGGCTCTGGGCAGGAGCTGCGGCCTGTGGAGGGAAACCCATGCAGGAGCAGTCTCACCCTGCAAGGCTGCAGCCGGTGGAGAGGACCCACACTGGAGCAGGTGAAAAGCAGGTGAGGAGGAAGGAGCAGTGGAGAGGAGCTGTTACAAACTGATCACAATCCCCATTCCCTACCCACCCTGCACTGCTCAGAGTGAAGGAAGGAGGTAGAAGAGTTGGGAACAGAGGAGTGAGGTTAAGCCTGGGAAGAAGGGGGGAAAGGGGTGGTGGTTTTAGGTTTTGTCTTTGTTTCTCACTGCCCAAAAATCTATTTCTAATTGGCAATAACTTAATTTTCTGCAAGTCAAGTCTGTTTTGCCTGTGACAGTGAGAAGTGATCTCTCTGTCCTTATCAACCCATGAGCTTTGTCATCTTATTTTCTTCCCTTGTCCTGTTGAGGAGGGAGAGCGAGAGAGTGGCTGGGTTGGCATTGCACAGACAGGCAAGGTCAGCAACTACGTTGATTCAAATAACCTATTTAAAAATAAAATATATTTATGTGTATATGTATATATTTCCTTAGACATACTTGGATTTTTTTGATTTTTTGTCTTAGATTTTTATCATTCTCTACATGTGTTGCAATATAGTTTGCAAGAAAATACACTTAAAGGCTTTATCAGATTGTCTAATACTTTCAGAAAAAAAATAAGCACTTTATATCTTTATAGACAGAGCCTATAACTCTTGCATATCTAATATGGAACATGGATATTGGAACTTCCCTGCGTACTATAGGTTTCATTGCTTTTTCATTTATGGACTCCATTGAGGAAAGAGTAAGAGAAAAAATACATGCACTATATGAATTAGTTGCTATACACAGGAATTCCTTTGACATTTGCATATTTTTGAAATTGTAAGATGAATTTATATAACTGCAAATTGATCTTTTCTCTCTGATATAGGTAAACACAGATAGATAATATGGTCAGTAATAGTAATTATGGTTAGTAACAGACATTATTTCCTACTTACTTTGGCTTTTTTTTGCTGTGACTCATGAGAAGTCATTGGCAGTTGTGCTTCTTCCATGCTCAGCTAAGACTGTCTCACGCTGTCAAAAAGGGAGCAAAAAGCATTTTGAGTCTTTACACAGGAGGATATTCAGCTTGTTGGTGCTTCTGCTTGTATCTGATAGAAAGCTGTGATCAGACTGAATCCTAGAATTACTTTATTGTGTTTGGTTTTATTGATCTTTTATCTCTGTTTTCATAAAAGACAGAAGCAAGGGGGAAATTGGGAAAATCAGCTGATTTTCTATACAAAGGCACCACAGCTAATGCACATGCTGAATCAACAATATTCTGCTAGTCCAAGCAAGTAAGCAGTTATTCACCAGGACTTGCCAGATTGTACAAAAGACAAGACTTGACAGCTATATAATTATCTGTGATTTGACTGGGAAGAACAGTAGGATTCAGCTTTCTTAACTTGAGGTGTCTTTGAGAAAGCTCATTGTCTATGCACTTATTATAGTCAATGAAAATGTGGTGAATATTTAGTGAGATCTGCAGAGCTGTTCAGCTAATTGTGAAACGGACATTTGCATTTCATTAGTGAGTCTAGACTCTACTGACTGTGGTGACTGGGTCTTAACAGATTATAATAGGTAAGCCAGAGAGTAGAGTCCTCTCCCCGGAATTCTCTCTGTATATGTGTAGTATATATATGTATGATAAACTTTGGTGAACATGTAAGGGCCTCAGATGAGCTGGATGCTCTTTTGTTTGATGCTGGATGTTTTTGCCTGTGTGGAACTTCTTCACACTTCAGAGTGTTTTTATCTATTGCTGGCTAAAGTGGGTTGAGTAAGGTAAGTAGTTTCTTGAAAGAAACTAGTGTAGACTTCCAAAAAATAATGTGGCTTATGCTCAAGATGCAGATAGGTAAATCTAAGAGCAGGAGAGGGAGATACCTGCTTTATTCTGCAAAGCACAACATCTGTGTTTACCCACACATAGGAAAATTTCTGTGTGTGTAATACTTTGGACCTCCTGGCTCTGGCGTAGTAAGTTTAAGTAAGAGTGACTGAATCAGAGATTTTATTAAATGGAGAAGTAATAGAAAAATAGACACTAGATATTGGAGAAGTAGAGAAATGGAGGAGACCTACAAGAATGTTGTAGAGAACTTTCACCTCCAGAGTGGTAAGCCCTCTGAAGACGTTCCACCGAGGACATATTTCTGATCTTTTCTGTAAGAAAAGCCTGTCAAGTGATACGATAATGTGCTCTTGTACCAGTGATGCTGTAGCAACAGAAAGTATCTTAAAAACCAAGACTGTGCAGTTATTAGGTACATAGGTAACTGGATTTCTGACATCAAAGAAGCCTTGGATACAAGGTAACCAGCTTTGCATCTCGAAAGATAGTGGATCTCACAATACCTCTAGACCCATTACTTCAGTATACTGGAAAGGAGCTGATAATTGTGACCTGTGTTGGTAACCAGTGATGGAGGACAGTGTAGGAGGGATGTTCTTGAGGTTATAAATTCAGGCTGGGCGGGAAACTGAAGTCTAGGATATGCATTTAGCTTTCTTTGAAATTCTGCCAGTTCCACATGAGACCTGAGAGGCAGACAGGGATTCAGCCCCAGCACTTGAGTAATATGGTGGTATAGACAAAAGCAGTTCAAATGCATTTGAAAATGGAAAAGCTTTTGAAACTGGAGGAACCTGTACAAGAATGGATTGCACGTTTATCATCATGGAACTGGGCTATTGAATGGAAATTAAAATGGTTGAAACTAGATGCTTGGGAAATGCTGGCAAGTATAGAAGAACACTATTTAAGAATGGCAGAACTTAAAATCTGAACATGACTAATGTCCAGTGTGGCTCTGAAAAGACCAGCATCTGGTTCAAGAGGTGTTAATGACAGAGATGATGTCTATTAGTGGCTATAATACAGCTAGTTTTATGACTGTAGCGTGGGAGTATGCCAAATAAATCCAGCAGATAGACATTCAATATCAGGAAAGGAAACTATGTAAGAATGAGGTGCATTGTCAAATAACTGAAGAGGAGCAAGTTAAAACCACAAGAAACTTACAAGAAGACTAGGGGCTATTAAACAAATAATATGTTAAAAGCCCAGGTAAAATGTGTGCTACAATTCAAGAACACAAAGTGGTCCAAAGCCCCTGAATGACTTAAGAAGGAAACTAAAGGCTGTCACAGGGAAAAATTGGCTTTTTAACAAATGGAAAGAACAGAAGAGTCCATAAAACACATTACTTCGGGTATTGGCAAGAAGTTCAAAAAGCTAAAACACAAATTGAAAAGTGCCTGGTAAAGGATACTCTAAGGTATATAAAGCTCTTCACATCTATCAAAACCAGGAAGCCAAGCAGGGAACTGGTGGGATTACTTGATGGCTAAGGTGTAAAATGGGCACTCAGACAGGGCAAGGTCATAGCAAGAGAAGCTCAGTGAATTGTTTGCATTTGAGGAATGCCAGAAGGACCTCACAAAATGGAGAGAGTGAAAAGGTGGTGGATAAACTTCAATGTGAGATAATAATCTAGGGGAAAATAGCCCAGTACTTACCTACAGCTGAATTCAGAACTGTCAGTTACAACTCAGGAAAGAAGATCTGGAGCAATCTTTGACAGTTTTCTGAAATTATGGTCCTAATGTGCAATCACAGTGCAGAACAGCAAAAAAAAAAAAAAAAAAGCTGAGCATGATCAGGAAGAATACAGGGAACAAGAGAGAGGGTGTGTATTCAGTGCTCTATAAAACACGTATGGGCTCACATGTTGGGTACCATACATATCCTTGCATCTCAAGGATAATGTAGTAGAGTTAGAGAAGCTACAAAGGGCAATATTAATTAAATAGTTGCCTTGTAAGGAGATATTTAAATGGCTGAAACTATTCTGTTTGAAAAGGAGAAAGCTGAGGGAATGTAATTAAGGTTTAAAAACCTATGGCAGTGGTAGATAAATGGGAAATTTCTTCACCAAATTCTGTAGTGAAAGAATTGGAGGGACATTATGGAAATAATCCGAGAAGCATTTTGAAGAAGTAAAAGTACTTTCTTTCACAGGAAGCAAAGAACCTCTACAACTTGCTGCCACAGAAGGCTGGGGAGGCAGATGATCCCTTAGTAGGTTGAGAAAAATTAGGCAAGTCACGGACAACAGGTCCATAAATGAATGATAAATGAAACAGTCAGGGGAGTATTGTTTGTCATGTCTGATTAGACAGTTCTACTTGCTGGAAGGATACATGGGACAAAGACTGTAGAAAATGTCAATGTTCACGTGATTTTCCTAAAGTGGCTTTCTCTCCCCCACTATTATAGACAGAATACTGGGCCAGATGGAGCACTGTTCTGATCCAGTATGTTCCTGCTCTGTATTGTTGTCTAAAAAATAGGTTTATTTTTATTATTTTTCTCTTCTCCTTTTGTCTGTAATCCAAAATTTAAAAGCAAAATATCCTGGTCATGTTCAACTCACTTTGAATTGAGTGACACTGGATAAAACCAACATGCTGAAATATGGAAATAAGTTTTCTCAGTTCATTCCACAAAATGTTGCATGTATATTTAATCCACCAAATGAAGAAGCTTTGGGAAGTTACTAATTAAACAATATAAATATGTGATAATATTAACAAAAAATTTACAGAAAAACCAGAGTAATAATTTTACTGGTTAGAAAGATACACTTTTTTTATAGGTTTGCTAAATAGAAAAAGAATTAAATATCTGGAGCATTCATATAAATTCTTAATGTAAATCTCAGACTTTTATACATGGTAGCAATACTGTTGAGGTTTATCCCAAAGTAAGAATGCACATCAGACTCCCATGTCAATGGAAAAGTCCGTAACAGCAAAACACACAGTTTAAACTAAGTGTTGTTTTAAACTTAGCAAAGGAAACCTGGGCCTTTTGGTCACTTAAAAAGCAGTTGTAATTATATCAGATGGTTGCACTCATGCTAAATTAAATAAACTGTGGTAAAGTATCTTTGAAAGGAACTGAAATGCATATACATAGTTTCCAACTAATGCACTGAACCATGTCTGTTTTGCATAACTATGGAATCATATCAGAATGTTAAATTGTGCATTTCCTATGAAGTAATAATGTAAATTTAGACATTTTGTTAAAACCTAGATTCAGAGTGCATTAAAAAACATATGCATACCATATTTTGTACGTCCAAAACCTTGCTTTAACACATGATTTAGTTTCTAGAGCATTTATTTACAGCATTGATTTCCTTTCTGCCTACTTTTTTATTCTAATCCTAACCCTTAACCACATGGTTCTTGTTTATAACAAAAAACTACACTTTTGACCTGAGAATAATTTTCCCTTAGTCCTATCATTAAATGACTGGAAACATGACTCTTGAAAGCATCTCTCTTCTGTGGTGCAGTATCTATCTTTGAATTCCTTTCTTATCTCTTTCTTTTCAACTCCATAAAATTCAAGTTTTAAACCTCTGTTTGGTTCTACCTTCTGCAAGTCAGTGACTTTCACGTGGAATCCAGTTTTCTCACAAATACCAGGATGCTTGCTTCTGCTCCCTGAATTGATGGTTAAGGCCACTATCTTTTTCTGCCTCAAATCTTACCTTACAGTTAATCACTTCATAGTTGCCTACAAAGAAATCAAATAGAGCTTTATATCGTAAGTATTCACAGGAGATTAGGCTGTATAATGCACCACATACATACAAGTATGTCAAAAGATAGATTTGTAAATACCTGATGTGTATTTCTGCTGGAGTTTTTTCCCCTCGTAGTGGATTTGCATGAGTTATTTATGTTCAGAATTAGTCCACTTTATAATTACCTTTTTTGATATAAAACAAAACTTGACTTAAATAAAAATGCATCTATGATCACAATTTTTTCCCCTTGAATCTGTTTTATAGAAATAGATTTTGAAGTGGTGTTAGAATTACATTTATGGTGTTTTTTTTTTCTAATAAGATTTTCCAAGGAGGACTAATGAAAAATAGTCCTTTGTGTAGGAAAAGGAAAACAAAATCGTACCTTCTAAAACACACTTCTAGATTTTGGCTGAAGGAACAGTGTTGAACTGGCACCTTTTTTTTTTTTTTTTAAAAATAATGGATTTTCACTATTTGTATTAACTTTCTAAAACGTGTCCCTTCATAATTATTTCAAGCTATGGATTGTGACTTTGGAAATGATACAGTGCAGTGAGTAGAAAGTTCAGATTTCTTGGACAGATTGACCTCACTTTCAAAGACAGATGTCAGTATGGACCCACAGACTTGGATAAGGGAGCAGTGTGCCATGAGCAAAGTGCTGTGCCTTTCTAGGTCAGTTGCTAGAGTCCAGATCTCAGAGTGGTTCCCTGCCAGAAGAACCAGTGGACTGTGCTGTGCCAGGTGGGCTCTCTTAAGGGATAGTCATCCCCTTCCTAGTACAAACAAGATTTACTACACCATGACATTCAGAGAACAAGAAATAATAAGTTATGGCACTCGAGTAAATGTAATGGATCTTGTTTTGCATTGTTTGAACCAAGGATTCTTAACAAAGTCTACCCTTAAAACAGTTATATAACTAGAATCTTAGTATTCTTTCACTTTCTTTACTTTTAAATTGTCTTGCTATGCTAAGAAAATCAATGAGGACTTATATGTACCATAACACTAATTTAATAAAAATGAAGCCAGAAAATCGCCATTCTTTTCTTCTGTCAGAAGTTTGTATATTCCTTTCAGTTACAGCCCCATGGAAGCTAATACTTACATTTAACTTACGTTTGCCTAAAGCATATCAAGAGCCATCAAGAGTTCCCGAACTTCTTGTAGCAAACAGCTCACACTGATTATTGCTTTTAATAGCTAGAAACAGTCCTGTACTCCATGAATTTGTCTAATAATCTTTAACTCATATATATTATTTGGTTTTGGCAGTATCATGTGAAAGTGAGATATATGATGTAATAATGTATTTAAAAAAAATCTATCCTAAAAATTCTGGGTTTTTTTTTTCGATTTAGCTTACTGTGAAGCATTTTATTTAGTACCTAAATCTTTGTATATTCTCAGTTTTTCAACATCCTTTATAATAAACAGATTCTAGAACTTGGTACAATGTATCAGTTTCCCCTAGCCATAAAAAGAGGAATAATCACCTGGTAAGTGTAAGTCACCCTTCCCCTCTCTGAAGACTTAAGGATAGCATTAGCAATTTTTTCCATAGCATTGCAGTGGGAGTTCATGTTGACAGCTTGTCCGTTGTAACTTTCAGATCTTTTCCAAGGTCATTGCCTGTTAACAACACATTACAAACTCAAAGGATTCCTTGTTAGATCAAAATAGGAAAAGTATGTGCTTCACAGAAAAAAGCACTCCCTGCTGAATGGGAGCCCTCCTACTTTACTCTAAGGAGGTCAGATATAAGAAAAGTCATAGATATTTGGATGACAATAAAGTGTGTCAGACTGGTGAAGTGAAAAGTTGATAAAAACTCTATACAAATAATCACAATTGTATAATTTCTATTTTCTTAAGTAATTTGTTTGTAAGGGAGCTTATTGAAGCTGTTTGTGTTTTAAAAGATGAGCTGGGGAGTATTGGTATGCTGTAAGGTGTGAGTACTGGGTATCATTTACATATGTGATGATGTGTGAGGAATGAGTAGAGCACCCCAACTGAAGTTAGTAAGGGGCGCTTACCTTTTTTTTTTTTTTCTTTTTTTTTTTTTCTTTTTTAATTGGTGACAGTAGAATGAACAAACCCCTTTAGAGCAGGGAGAATCCGACAACATGAGACCTGAGGAGCAGCTCTTCTGGCCTTCTGTTTTCCTTGGAGATGGATGAGTGCAGCCCTGATTTGTCTGAAGCTGCTGGGGAAGGGAACAAACTAGAAAACAGAAAGGGAAAAGAGAGAGGGCAGTGATGGCCACAGACAAATCTAGGCAATACAGCTCAGTTTGGACAGGTTACTTGCTCTGATAACAGAAAAGAAAGCTGTAGAGGCTGTGAATAAACAGGTGTGGTGAGATAAATTTGTCTGGCTGCCAGACGCCCACCCAGCTGCTTTTGCGCTCCCCATCATCAAGATGGTCAAGGAAATAAGAAAAGCTTGTGAGTCAAGATAAGGACAGGGAGATTAGTCATGGTCGCCATTTATTGTCACAGGCCAAGCAGTCTAAGTTTGGGGAAGATTAATTTACAGTCAATGAGAAACACACTTTTCTCCCAGCCTGCTAGAAAACATGCTCCTGTGCACGCTTCTGTCCATGGGCTGCAGCTTGTGCCAGGAGCCTGGTCCAGCATGGGTCTCTGTGGGCTGCAGCTTCCTTCAGGGCACATCCAGATCCTCTGGCATGGTGTTCACATGTGGCAGTGTGGGTATCTGCTCTCCTGTGGTCCTCCATGGGCTGGGAGGAGCCAACCAGCTTCACAATAGTTTTCACCAGGAGCTTCAGGGGAATCTCTGGTAGACGTTGCCTGGAGCACCACCTTCCCCTCCTTTTTTGACATTTGTGTCTGCAGGGGTGTTTTTCACACTTTTTTGTCACTCCTCCCTCTAATGCTTTGCTGCATAATATTATTTACTCTTTCTTAATTACACTCTCCCAGAGGCACCACCTTCTTGGCTGCTGGGCTCAGCTGTGCCCTGCGGTGGGGTCCGCTGAAGCCATCTGGAACTGTCCATGTCCAGCACAGGGCACCTCCAACCCCTTCTTACAGAGGCTGCCCCTGCAGCCCCCCCCCCCGCCCCACCCCCCCCTCAAAACCTTGCCATGTAAAGCTATTTTAACAGGATTGCACCAGAGAGATACCTGAATTATCACAATTTCATTTCTAAAAGGAAGCAATCTGCAAGGCCTGGAATAGTGTGTTACTGCTTGGGTGAGAGTGCAGAAGGCCTGTGAGGTCAGGCTGATGGTGAGTTTGGAGAAGCTCACACATAGAGCCTGTACAGGGTTGCAGCAACAGGAAAGCCTTATGCCTCCTGTGCACGCCCCAAGTGAGCTGAGGCCACAGTCAAAGGACGAGATTTTCTGTGTTCTCAGAGGAGACTAAAAATGAAAGTATTGCTGGAAAGAAATAAAGAAATCTGAGGGAATAATAAAAAAACTGAGGGAATAATAAAAAAATATTACTCACTGTTTCTAGAAGGTCCTGAGGAATCAGAAAAAACATCAGAGAGAAAAGCTGTCACTGTTACTGCCCCTCTGTCTTTCAGTGTTACAACTGCTCAGTGGTATGTGGAGATCTCAGCACTTCCTCTGCTTTCTAAATGAATATTTTGCTGAGAACTCCAACAAGGAACTGCAAGTAATTTTGTGATTTTGGGGGGGGGGGGGTTCATTTTGTTATTTTGTTCTTTGTGTGTGTTTTTTTGGTTTTTTAATCATTCATTGCCAGCAAATTGTTAGTAGAAGTTACACAAAGTCGTAATAGGAATAAATGTAGCGTAATGAAGTACTTGCTCTATGCACATAGATTTCATCTTCGAGTAGGTGACGCTGCGCGTAGATGTATTGGCAGTTTTGTTCAGGAGCCGCTAGCTGCACTAGCTACTCCTGATACATTCATACTTATTTCTTCACCTTGCATTGAACCTTTGTCATGTATTTCTTGTCAGATGTGAATATTAAAATTATAAAAATCCCACCTATAAGATCCTTTTGTGCTGCCAGTGCATTCAGTCACCTTGCAAATACCCTGTCTGTCAAAATGGAATACTGATTTCTGCCTCCTTTGGTTGAATACACTGGTGTCGGCTGTGGCATTCGGAATCTTAAGGCCATGCATCATGGTTACCTTCTTCTATCTATTACTGCAAAAGGCTGTTTAAAAGAGGTGATGTCACACTAATGAAGGACAAATTTCTGAAGGCAGTTGCTCCTGCTTCCACAAGCATTGTTAGTTCAGTTTAAAATAAATATATTTAGAAAACAACATTCTAAAAAGCCGTATCAAAAGGGCTTGTGCAGTAAATAGCTATGCATTCTTACTTCTTAAATATAGATTCCTTTTCAACCTATCCTGTTCTTATTTTTTCTTTAGCTAGATTTTAAAACTTTCAGTCAGACTTCGATGATTTCTGTTCCTCCTATCAATGCTGACTTAAGAATTTCCCATGTCATCATCTTCAAATAGTTCTCCCTTCCGTAATAGTTTCCAGGTTACACCTGCATAACTGATGTTGGGTCACGTGCTGAGAAACATTAGAAAATTGGCTTTCCAAAAACATTTTCAAGAGGGATTTTGGTCTGGTTTTGATGCTGTTATTTTTGGGTTTTTAACAAGTATTTTAATCTGTTATTCTGACACAACTGAGATGACAATGCAGCATGATTTTGGGTGAGGAAATAGGGAATAGAGGAAGGAATTAAGAACATCATAAGCCAGTGCTTGAAACATTCATAATCTAAAACAACTGGCATTCCTGAGGAAGTTTGTTCACCTTTGAATGAAATGCAAGCCAAATTACCTTTGGGCTTCAGGTCTGGATTGCTGATCAAGATCAGAGTGTACATTGCTGCTTTGTAACATAATCTACAGATTTTTAGATGCGATAAAGGTGCTAACTTCAGGAATAGTGTGAGTGTATGTGTATAGTGACTGTAACAGAGCTTCCCTTTTGCTCACAGCACTGTATACCCCTTTCCCCCAGAAATGGGATTGGGGAGAAGAGAGGAAAGAGAAAAATTAAACAAACTGGCCTCATGATCAGTGAGGTATTGCAAAATATGTTTCTGCTACTGGCAAACATCTGATTCTAATGGCAAAAAATTGCAGTGACCGATATTTATCTGCAGATGAACAGCATTCAGTCTTTTAGCTTGGATTATTTCTCACCATTTAAACTTGGTATTTATTCTCATTAACTGCCAAGCAAATATTGTGAATTTCTGTAAACAGAACAAAGGACTGTTTCTAGAACCTAGACACAGAATTTTTGGCAGTCTGCAGAACTATCCCTATCTTCCTCTGGGATGTATAATTCCGTTAGTTTATGTAATGCTCACTAATAAATCATCCTATATACACCCAGCTGGAGAGCTTATAGGAAAATAAGTTGTTTTCTTGCAATTCCCCATGGATATCTGAATTTACATTCTGTCAAAGCAACTGTAGTACCTGCAGGAAATCTGAGTGCCTTCGGATAGCCTTAAAGAATTAAACCTTCTAAAGTTACAGGAGTGTGAGAGTAAATTTAAAATACCGGATTTAGCTAGTCTGTTTTAGTGGCAGCAGCAAATAAAACTCCTTTGGGATACAGGCAAAAACTAGGTTTCTGTGCTCAAGGGCAAAACCACATTTTTGGCACTGGCAATTGCACTAAATAAACTCTCCTGTAATTCTGGAGAAACATTCATTTGCTGCTGCTTTGCCTGGTTTGAATTTGATGACTTTCACATTAGCTTTATCAGAGGGAATTGTTAGGTGAACACATAAACATTTCTACATGTTTTTATTTGCAGTATTATGCAGTAATTGGTAATAAGAAAGCGTTTATCAGGAAGTACTGATAAAAGGCTTGTGTGCGTTGGTTAATATAAGTAATTTTTTATTCTGTCCAAAATTGTCTTACTAATGTGGCTTTTTTCACTGCAATAGGCCCTACTATAAAAACCTGAAAGGAATAATAGTATAAACTGTGGCTCAAAAATATGCTTCAGAATTTTAATAAAGGAATCATGAGTGAGAAGCAGATACTTACGGCTGTAAGACTGTTTATATAAAAATATACTTGCATTTCTTCAAGACTGATTAGTAGGAACAAGCATACATTCAAGAGTGAATATGAATTGTAATCAAAGGATCTCTCTATAAAAAAAAATGCCCCAAATTAGAGACTGTTGTTTATCAGACAATAAAAAAATGTCCAACACTTTTTCTAATGTCCAGAGTCATTCTCTTGCACTTGCTGTTGAAATGAGTAAGTAAAGTGTTTTAAGCTGTGTAGTCCATGTATTATTATTTCTCTCCTCAGGAATGTGAATCTGCTCCCTGCATTAACGGCGGTTCTTGTCAAGATGCAGTGAATGCATTTGTGTGTACTTGCCTGAGTGGGTACACTGGAAGGTTTTGTGAAGTTGATGTTGATGTTTGCAGTGAGCCTACACTGAACTCAGTTCTCTGTTACAATGGAGGTGTATGCGTTGATGGACCTGGAAGAACTTTTCATTGCAGGTTAGTGTGAATACTGTCATGTAACTGCTTTGGTTAATACACATTGATTTGCTAAGATTTCAGGGCCGTGTTGTTGCTATGTGCAGTATGTGAACTCAATTGGATTTGATGTTCAATCTAGTGCTCAAAACTATTGTTGTCTTAAACCATTTACTGTTTAACTTCAGGCGCTTTTATCTGAAAACTTACCTTCCAATGCTTTTCAGAATTCTATGTGGAAAATTCTAACATAAGCTGACCCTGAACATTTTAAAATCATTATGTTTATGAATATGTATGTACTCCTGTGTTGTGTACTCAAACAGAACATCAATAGGCAATCAAATTTAGATGACAGTTTTTGTAATATATGTGTACAGACATATATCCAAAGAAATTTCCTATGATCCATCATCATCATCATTCTCTGGCTGTTTAAAACTTCTGACTAAATACATGTGATCTTATAGCTTATATACTTGTAATGTGGTGAAACTCTTAAAATTAAGCTACTTTATAGATTGTACACATTATGCTCTACTACAACTAATAAATATATCAACTCACAATTATTATGTAAGTCCCTATTTGATTGCTACATTTGTAGAAATACTAAATACTAAGAAAATATTTTATAAGCATACTTAAGAATGAATAATACTGAAGAATATCTTCCCTGTACAGTCATGTGTTAAATATCTGGATTTTAATTGATGGCCAAAATTGAAGTTCAAGGATAATAATTTGCTTACAAAAATCGACCTGCTAATCTTAAGGCAAGAATGGTCATTCTTAGTTGTGTGTAATGATTTGATAGCTTTATAATGTACTATAAGAAATTAAACTAATTTCATTTCTTATGAAATGAAGATTAAGAAACAGATGTATTACTTCCAGTCTGTGGCTCAGTTTCCACCTGTTGATCCTTTGTGTCCTGTTAATAGTTACGAAATTTCATTACTGAACAGTATTGAACAGAATTAAGAAGGCAAACATCCCGTGGACATCCAGGAAATACTGTTGTAATTTAAGCAACCGTTTGCATTCATTGCTGGCATTGTTTCCAGAATCTGAAAGGATTATCATATGTGATTAATTTCTGTCTTGCAACTAAATGGTGAAGTTACAATAACTCTTGAGGCGTACAAACTTGTTAACAGATAAAATCTCCAAATGAGATACAATAATTATACTCCTGATCACAGAACCACAGAATATTTTGAGTTTGGAAGGGACCTTTAAAGATCATCTAGTCCAACCCTGTGCCATGGGCCAGGGACATCTTTCACTGGATTACGTGCTCAAAACACCGTCCAACCTGGCCTTGAACACTTCCAGGGATGGGGCATCCATAACTTCTCTGAGCAACCTGCTCCAGTGTCTCACCACTCTCACAGTAAAGAATTTCTTCCTGAAATCTAATCTAAATCTACACTCTTTCAGTTTAAAATTATTGCCCTTTGTCTTGTCACCACAAGCCCTGGTAAAAAGTCTTTCTCCTTTTTTCTTATAAGCCCCCTTTATATATTGAAAGGCCACTATAACGTCTCGCCAGAGCCTTCTGTTCTCCAGGCTAATCGTCCCCAACTCCCTCAGCCTTTCTTCATAGGAGAGGTGTTCCATCCTGTGATCATACTCATGGCCCTCTCCTGGACCTGACTTAACCATGCGTTTCTTGTGCTGGGGACCTTAGATCTGGATGCAGTACTCCAGGTGGATTCTCACAAGAGCAGAGCAGAAGGGGAGAATCACTCTTTTGACCTGCTGTGGCCACACTTCTTGTTATGCAGCCCAGCATGCAATTGACTTCCTGGGTTGTGAACGCATATTGCCGGCTCACATCGTATTTTTTTATCTATCAATATCCTCAAGTCTTTTTCTCCTCAGGGCTGCTTTCAATCCCTTCGTCCCTCAGCCTGTATTGATACCTAGGGTTTCACCAAGCCAGGTGCAGGACCTTGCACTTGGCCTTGTTGAACTTAATGAGATTTGCATGGACCCACTCCTCAGCCTGCTGGGGTGCCTCTGGATGATATCCCTTCTCAAACAAATCAACTGCAGCACTCAGCTTGGTGTCATCTGCAAACTTGCTGAGGGTGCGCTCAATCCCACTATCTTTGTCATTGATGAAGATATTAAATCGTATTGCTCCCATGATAACTCAAATATATTATGGTTTAGATTAAACCTTTCATTGCATGCTAAAATAATTCACATTAGCTTACTTCTGCAGCAGGCTGCTACCTGCACAAAGACACTTTCTGTGGCTCACATGTCTGGTAATTTGTTTAGACACTGTTGTTTGATCAGCAGTCTGAAAAATTCAATCTTCGGCATTATCCTGTTTCTTTCCCAGCTCATGTTCACTTTATCCTCCTTTTTTCAAGCTTTAGGTGTTGCAGTATCCTTTCTTCTTTCACAAATGAATCTTCTGAATTAAATTAAATTACTTTCTCCTTTCTTCTGCTTGGGAACGTATTCCAAGCATTGTGAGGGTAGCTCCCTTGCACTTGCTTCTGATTCCAGCATTGGCCATCAGGAGGAGCTGTTCATGGAATCAGTGTCAGGAAAGTTGCAAACAGTTAAAATCAGGATTTTTAGTGTAGCCAAGATCACAGAGGTTTCTGTGAGTGATGTAAGACTACAGTAAAGCAAGTTGATGTCGGATATGGTTGTGATCCTGCAAGAAGAAGTGCCATATTTGATATAAATTTCTTCTTTTGAGGGGGTCCAGGGAAAGGACTTTTTTCAGCTGATTGCCTCTTTTACATTGATATGCCTCAAAAGACAAACATAACTCCCTTTATTACCCTTCAGCAGCTGCTTCCATTCCCAGTAATGTGTACAAGTGCAAATAGACATAAAAAGACCGTTAAGTTGGATTTACTCCTGTACTGTGAACATTATGATGTGAACCCTACTCCTTCTCTAGCATTCCTTCCACTTGCTTTAAGCAGTTTGAACAAAACTCATGTACAGACTGGAGAATAGGACTGATACGGAGGATGAAAAAGCGGAATTACTGAAGAATAAGGAAGCGGAAATAGCTCCTACTATAGCAAAATGCCACAAACATCAAAATGAATGAGGACTTTTAATGCCTGTTGCACACTTGCTGTGGAATGGGCAGGAGGAAAGACAAAAATCCAGTACTGTTTGGAGTGTCCTTGTTTTAGGGATCTGGCATAGGATGTTTGTATTACTGTGGCTGGTAAAACTGGAAATAGCAAGTAACAAAGTGTCAGGCTGGCTTAACTGTGGGTAGCACTGCCAGCTTCAGCTATGATGTATGTGATATTTTACCCAGTAGTGTAGTGGATGGTTTAACTTTTCTTGAATTATGTGTGAATCAATTACATGAACATGTTCATTACATGAACAACCCTACAGGCTTCTTCCTGAAATTAATATGAAAAATACCCTTTGGGATAGCCCTTGAATTGTGTGTTATCTGCAGTACCTTTCTGTCTTCAGACCCTTGGTTTAAAATTAAAACAACTCATTGGAAATAAGGGGGGTGCTGGGAATTGTAATTCAGTTCTATCCTGGGCAGACTGCCACGGGAATCAGGGCTTCAGGAAACAGATTACTATCTGAAAGGATGCCCACCTACCTTCCTTTGTATTTTAGTCTTCTTAATTAAAGTAACTGGCTGCCGCAACAACAAACACTATATAAATTAGCAAATTAATAATAAAGCTATCATTGGGCTCAGGGGGACTTTCAAAAGACAGTTCAACCCAACCTACATATGGTTGATATAATGAGTATGTAATAGGAATTCTGAAGCTTTTTCATAGTATTTTCCAAGTATTTTGAGGAAGAGAAACTCTTCCACATAAAATGCTCAGATTTTTTTCATTCTATTTGATCTACAGTTGGTTCATCCTCACTTTTGCATCTTTTGGTCCCAGACCATTCAGTATGTTTGTCTTGGGATTTAAAAAAATAAAAATAATAATAATAATAATTTTTTAAATCCCTCCCTCCCCACACAGGCTTGTATTGAGCCTTTTTCAAACGTGCATTTCAGGTACTTCCTGCTGATTAGGTTCAGAAGTCATACTATCTTGAGAGGGATTATCTGTGCAGTACTTTCAGTCTGATCAGGTGAAAATAATGTCAACAATCTTATGACAGGCCTTGACTTAGATTAAGTTCTTGAATATTACAGCTTCATTGTACTTTTTCAGCACACGATAGCATAGTTGGGTTTTTTAAATGTTTTTGTTAGAGAAAACAGAGGTAATTTTTGGTGTCATTCTGTCATTATCTACTCCAAGTGATCTTTTTTTCAGAATTTAAATGTATTTAGTGTTCTAAGATAACTTTATTGGTCTTAGATTTAATCCTATCCTTGATTCATGAAAGGAGACTGGTGCTTTTTAAATCTGCTTTTTGGATTATATTTGACTACATTATTTGGTTCAGAACTGAAGCTTTTTTGGAAGCGCCTTTCAGAGATTAGTTTATACTCACAAGACAATTCCATAGGCTTGATTTTTGTATTCCAAGGGCAGATAAGAGTGTTTGATCAACAGAGTACCTCATCAACAGGATGTCAGGGGTTTTCTTCTAGCTCATGATATTTTAGTAAGAAAGAATTCTAAAATAGGAATATGTTGTTCTACATTTCCTCGAAATAAAGTGTGGTTATTTTAAAATATTTATTATGATATCTACCACTTGTTCTTATTTGTGACTCTGACTGATTGTAATTAATGCAATAAGTAGTGAAGGGCTGGATACTGTACTTCATAAGCCCACATGTACATGAGAAGCGGTTGAAGGGCCTTTGACTCATATTTAACCAAGCATTCACTAGCATTTCTAAAATAATACAACCTAAATAATTACTTGAATACTAAGTTAAAGGGGCAAATGATGTTGTCAAAAGCAGTCATAGTAGTATATGTACACATCAGCTAGTTTCCTTGGAACATCTTGTTGAAATCTTTGAAATAATACCACTTTTGGACATCTTCAAGTGGTAGAAATTATGCTGGAAAAAATACGAAATCCATATAATTTAGTCTCACTTTCATAAGAATAAGGGACTAGAATTATGATGGAGTGTATCATATTAAATTGGATTCAAGTATCAATGAAAAGACATCCACAAAACCTCTAAGAAATTCAGATTTTTTTCTTCCTTGGGATTCTTCATGTGCCATTTGGCACTCAGAAAAGCCTTTCGCTTTCTTGTATTTCTTTCTCTCAGTAAAATCAAATTGCTCTTGAAAACATTTGCATTACATTCTTCTATATATTTTCTTTATTTAATGCTTTTCTTGCCGTAGTTGGAGCACGTGTAGAACATATAATTAAAACCAAGTAATTCCTACAATCTTACTCTTGTGCTGCTTAGGAACAGCTGGTAAAAATAAACTAAGATCAGTACATTCATATTCTGGTATTCTACTGCTAAGGAAGCAAAGTTTAGATTTTAAAGTATCTTGTTTCCACTTCCCTTCTATTTTAATTTGCTTGATCCTTGTGAGCAAGTTGTCCCACTGGAGCACCAGCCCTCGTAACTAGGTAGGGCCTCTGCAAGAACCCAGGAAAATGATTAGAACAATTTGAGAGTGGAGATGCTTTAGGGCAGGAAACTGGACTTGGAATGTAGCTCTGGCATGCAGACTACACATAAGAAACTATATAAAGTAGAATGATTTGTCTTAAAGCATGTATAAGGTATGTGATACGTTGGTAGCATGAAGCAGGTAGTTGTGGGGGGAGCCTAGGGGTGCAGTCTTGTAGGGCAACCTAGGCAACTGTATCCAAAAAAGCTGCTGTTTAATTCTGTCATGGTATGCAAACGGAGTTGATCTGTATGATTTTGAAGAATCAAAGTTTTTTAGGGGTTGATAAGTGACAGCCATGTATTTAAATTGAAAGCTATTGCAGATTACAAAGCACACAAAATACAGTTTGCTCTTGAAGAAACACTACTTAACATGGGTGCAGCCACATTTTTGGGCTTTTTAATTTAATTTGGCCTCATGAGAAATTGTCCTTAGCAAATTGTAATAATCCAATGTGAAGCTGACAAATGCATCAATTGTTGTGATGATGGAGTCCACCTTGAAAAAATAAGATGAAAATTTGGCCAGCATCAATGATAGAAAATGCTATGAATGCTTCCAGCTATTGCTGCCAAGAATATATATTGCATTATCATTTTCCCTATGACTTCCTAGTCAATTAGATGACAAAACAAAACATGATGCCACCATATATAAGAAACTGTCTTTTAAACAGAAATGTCATTTATCAATACTGTACATACAGTCATTCATCCCAAAGGAAATAGAACTATTCTTTGAAGCTGTTCATGTCAACTGTACCTCCAGGCAATACTGAAAAGGTTCTGTATTTCAACAGGCTTAACATGTGGAGCATTTGCACAGCTGTGTGCCCCCATCAACCCAAAGAATGACTTAATGGTAAAGCATTCTCTTTTGAGAATCACTCAGGTCTTATGTGCCATATAACAGAAGGGGCATGCTTTTGTTGAAGATTGTTAACTGAAAAGCTTAATTTCATTTAGCTGTTGATAGACTGCTTGCAAGGTCTGACCAAAGTTGCAGAGTACACAGTATACAGAACTAGGTATCTAAGTTTCTCAGAGCACTGAGATAAATGTAAGAAGAAAGTAATTTTATCATACAGAACAAGTGACTCTAATTCACTGTAACATCCTGTAACATCAGAATCTCTTAAAACAGGCAAGTTATAAAACAATAAGTTCTCACTTTCATATGTGCTATGAAAATGTATGCAGTACTCTGTCTCTGTGTGAAAACAGATGCTCTATTTATATGTAGATAACGCGCTGGTTCTGCATGACTTGCTGATTACATAATTTACTGCTTAGTTCTTTACATTTAGTGAAGCATGAATATTTTAGGGTTTGTATTGTGTGTACATATTAGGTTACATGAAAATGCAAGAATGGATGTACAGGTTCAACCCAGAAGCCATCTAACCCTGTATGCCATTTCTAACAGTGGCCGTAAGTGGATTGCCAGGAAACAGCATGAAAAGTGCATGCATATTATTTGTCCTCCAGTACTGTCCCATGCTCCCTCAAACAAGGGTTTTCCTGAGCATGTTAAGGTTTGTTCAGTAGGAATCAGTGAGTCTCCAGGTACTTACACACTCTTCCTTTGAACCTATATAAACTTTGAGGAGGAGGCTTTGACTAGGTAGTTTCCAGAGGTCCCTGCCAACATCAGCTGCTCTGTGACAGTACCATTCAGACCCACAGGTCTAGCCTGTTGCATGAAAAAATGCCTCCCTTAAGCACTGCTCCTGCTAGCTTTATGTTATGTTCCCTAATTCTGGTGTGGAAAAGGAGAATGAAAAGCTGATTCCAAGCCTTCCTTTCCTTGCTTTCATGGGCTGCTGCCATATTGCCCCATGCTCCTTCCTTTCCAGGCTAAAGATTTCTGGCTTTCCCAGTCCTTCCTCCTTCAAAAGCCATCCCAAACTTCTGGTCATTCTTGTTGCCATTTTCAGTGCTTTTTATTTTGTCTTTCCTGACATGAGGGGACAAGAAATATACACAGTATCCAAGTTATGGGGCACTCTGTGATTTATACAGTGGCGTAATGCTTTCTTCCTCCTTCTCTAATCCTCCCATAATAACAACAACTAGAATTTCATTGATGCTGAGAGGAGAGGAAACACAGGTCTTTCAGTTTTATTCTTAAGTTGGCTGATCACTGAACCATGGAGAATAATTAGATAAAGTTGGCATACTAACATGTTCCTATACCACTCCATGGATAATAGTTTATCTGTAAATATACATATAAATAGATATATGCATGATTTTTTTAATTACATTTTAATTCTTTATTTAATCAAAATCCTATTCTTACTGTTAGAGCAATAAGAATAGGTTATTATGTTAATGACAATTTCTTAACATTTATTCCATTTTATAATGACAAATGCTTGTCTCCATGTGAGAAATACCAACTGTAACACTATCAAAAGAAATAGTATAATATAAATGCACATGATGTCCTGTATTTTTCTTACTTTCTGGATAGATAGTAAAATTCTTTACTTACATGTGTTACAAGCTTATAAGGGAAAAAAGAACAATATACATGCTAATATAAAGTAAATGATTTTAAACTGCATATGCTGTTACTCTAAACATATTTCTACACTTTCAACCAAGAACTGTAATCATAAAAATGTTAATATGTAGTTTAAAAAAAGTAGTTCTCCAAGTCAATTATAATTCTAAACCACTTTATAAATATTTTTTAGAAAACTTGTTGAGAAAAAGCTTTGGTACTCATAGCTTGCATGCTTTCTAATAAGTTTTGAGTAATATGTGCCTTATTAGTCCCTTGCTTCTTCAGATTGGATCAAATTGATATGTTGTTCTCTTTATATGATATTGCATGAATGGTAAAGGAATATATCATAGCTGTAAAGAAGCAACACATCCATTTTAGAGGGGTTTCTCCTATACTAGCAAATTTACCAGAAGGTCAAGATCACAGGATTTGGAATGAGTATTTGAAGCAAACAAATAATATGTCTAAAGATGTTTAATGTGTGCAGTGCCTGATGGAACAGCTGTGTCCCCTAGCGCTTCTGGGCAAAAGTAGAGAAAAGTTATTATTCTGTCACTCAAGTGGATATCTATATTGATATTCAAATATCATGGCAAATAATTTTAAACACCTACAGAGGCATTTTATCATTTAAATATCAGTGTAGAAATAGGAAACATTGAAAATGGTAAGTGGCTGTAAAATAGGAGCACGAAGAAAGGCAAGGCATAACAAGAAATGCATCCCAACATGGCTACCTTTTTTTTTTAATAGATGTGTATTCTGTTTGTCACATTTTTCTAGTGATATTTACAATGGTAGTACTGCATCTAGTTAAAATTACCCACTCTCCTTACCATTTTAAAGTTCTAAAATTCAACAGTAAAGTGCAATCTGCTAGAGAATTAGCATTGTCTACAAAAATACAGACAACAGTGTCTGGAAATGAGACACTAAAAACTAGTAGGAAAAAAACACACCCAAAAGCAAAACACAAATCTAGTACAAATCACCCAGCTGCCCAGTCTCAGAATAAAACCATTTTAAAGCTCATATCTGAATGGCTATTGCCAATTGTTATATTCTGGTTTTTTAAGCAAACGTTTTAAAAATTCATTGCCTGAAAAGACACAGGATGCCTCTACCCTATGTATGTATTGGTTTTGGGTTTTGTTTTTCTAGCCGAGTTGTTTCTGACTTCATGAAACAGAAGCCAAACGAGAATACCTACTGGGAATCACGTTCGTATCCCCATTATACAAGATGCAGTGACTGAACAGTTGGGAATGTGTCTGTAACAGAACATTTTTTCTAGCCACGCACAGAGAATATTTAATTCAACATTACCCAAAACATGCATGCCCAAATAAAATCCAGCACCTGAAATAAGATTTAAAATTTCACAGTGCTTTAAAGTGTAATGTGCTGCTTATTTATTCAGAATTCCATATGGAATACCAAAGCATACCACACAAGTGATCCAAACATGCATCACCTTTGATATTTTTGCTGTTACTGTCTTCAAAACTCTGTGATATTTTTCATGGTTTTCTTTTTCTTTCTAAAAAAGTGGTGCTTGGAGGCATGGTGTAGTGGTGAACTTGGCAGTCCTGGATTAACGGTAGGACTTGATGATCTTAAAGGTCTTTTCCAACCTGAATGATTCTGTGATTCTATGATAAAATATTCTGAGTGCACGTGTACAAACAGCACACATTGCTAACAGTGACTTTGCCTTTTTATAGTGATTGTTGACAAAACCAGCAATAAATCTTACCATAAATGTTAAATCATTTTAAAAAGGTTTCTCCATTTGGTTGTATTAAATTAATAAGTCATATAATGTGGTAGTTGAAAGTGTTGAATAAGTTATTGTTTAAAATCATTTCTTTATGGTTTTGCAGAGTTCCAGCCTACTGGCATTTTGCAAACATAAGAAATGTTACTAACATGTATCTTGAGTGACAATCCACAAGTTAAAAAAAAAAAAAAAGCGCTATGTTTCATATGAAAACTTCTAGCTCAGGAAGACATAGTTTCCTAGAATCCTTGAGGGTATTTTTGAATAATTAAATGAATGTGCTCAATTTTTTACAATACAAAATAGTCACAGGAAGTATAAAAAAGCAAGGGAAAATATTATTTCTTACTTTAAAATAAATGTAGAAGTATTAGTGTTTCAACTTGTCTGTATAAGAAAGACTTTTTAAAAACTGCATTCATTTCTCTATAAACATTGGTCACATA
Organism: Ibycter americanus; assembly: GCA_035590275.1. Classification (NCBI taxonomy): domain Eukaryota; kingdom Metazoa; phylum Chordata; class Aves; order Falconiformes; family Falconidae; genus Ibycter; species Ibycter americanus. The sequence continues at coordinate 15,818,985 of JAVJGI010000062.1, forward strand.
GAGAATTTGAAGGACAGTATCTTTCAAGTCATTGTATGAAACAACAGAATTTCCACACATTTTGATTGATTGATTGATTGTGTTTATAGGGCATTTATTGGAAAAGTTACAGTGTAGCTTATGGCTGTTTGATTTTGTTATACCCTGCATGTAAAAAGTGAGGAAACAAAGTAGGTCTGGAAAAAATGAGACTTCATTGTAACTAATTTTAGCACAAACTGTTTCACATTGTCATTCAGATGTACAGATTGTTACTTTTTAGAGAATGGCATGGGAAAGGACAAGGACAGGGAAAGGGAAAAGAAAGGTAAAGAAAGGCATTATTCAGGTAAATGGTAATTTTTGAAGCCCATAATAATAATAATAAAAATTGTTTTTCCATCTAAGTTCAGCATTGAAAATAGGCATTTCAGAGTTAGTCTCCAGGGGAGCCATACAATTTTTGACAGGTGCATGTATGTGCCAGTACGCATGAATGTGGTTAGTTACTGCCTTTGAATTTGACTCTGTATTTATAAATAAGCATAGATAAGTCAATCTCACAGAGTAATAGTACCAAGAAGATACTTCTTACCGTAACAACCTTCTGTAATTTCAACTACTAGTTATATTTACTCATATTTAAAAATATACATAAAGTATTCTCTTCTATACTTGAATGAGACGTACAGTGTAATCTATTAGAATGTCTCTGAAGTATCATGAATTGTGTATATGAACACAAATGGAATTAAATATTATTTCTGTACATGGTTTTACCTTAGATGCTTCATTATTTTCTGAAGGTTTCATGCTGAAATTCTAAATTTCAGTTGTGTAGGGGACAGCTAAAAATCTGTCTCCACCAAGTTTTCATTCATCTGCACTGGAGAATTGGTGCTTTTCCCTAGGAACTAATCCCAGTGGGATAACATTTTCCCTTCACAAGCTACTGTAGTACAGTACCAGGTAATGGCTGCCATGGTCCCATAAACAGATATTATTTTGTTTTCCAACTGTGTACACTTGATTTACTTCATGCAGAATTAACCTTATCTTAGGAAGTACTAATGCTAGAAACAAGTCAAATGAATACTGTAAAATAATCTTCCTCACCTATTAAGCATTGCTGTAAAACTTTTGTTTGCATTGTTGATGTAATTTTCAATAACTTTCTGTCTAATGTTGACACATAGTTCTTTGTTCTCATTATTAATGTTAGAGAATTGAGGCAGAGAAAATGGGACGTAGGAACTGCTGTTTAATGTCAGACTTCAGCTTTGTCTTGTCCTCTGTTTGGCCTTGTACTGTAACCAGACTTCAGAGACATGCCTGAAGAACTCAGCAGAAAGACATCTCTTTTCCCCACTTCTTCATCTACCACCACATGTAGATCTCAGCTTAATTGGTCAGAGGCAATGATTGCCCTGAAGCATAAGTTTAAGATCCTTCCCAAAGGTTGTTTTTAAACATTTTTTCATTAAATGTGTGTACTTCTGTATCCCATAACATTTCCAAGCCCTTCCGAGCTTTCCTTCACGTCTACCATTAAAAATTGCTCATCTATCAAAAATATGATCTGTAATGGTGTTGTGTAAGTCATGTATATTGCTGTATATGTCTTCCTTTTTTGATTTCTTCCAGAACTCAGTTTCCCTAAAACAAGTATTTGTCATTCTGTGTCAGTGGCTCCTGAGACACTGTTTCCTACAAGATTGTAGGTGCTCTGGCTTGTTCTCAGTGAGCGCTAGTGCATATGTACTTCAGATACTAGATACTTTGGTTGCTACTAAGTATCCCTATGATTTTTCTCATTTCTCATCAACAGTCTTTTTGTGGTAGTCATACATTAAGAAACATAACTGCTGTTTGGTCTCAAATAATAAATAGAGAGAAAAAGAGACACTTCTAGAAAGTGATTTACCTGCCTTTGCTTTCCAAGTAAATGTAAAGGACTGGCAGAAGTTAGTTGATTGCAGCATTGATGAAAGTAGAGAGTAGAAGACAATTCATCACTGCCAGTGCTTTATTGGAATGGACATATTTCATTTACATACCAAATATTCAAGTGATTTGAAAAGGGTAATAGAACCTAAAAAATAACATGTGCGAACACCCACAGAGATGAAAGAGACTGCAGTCAACAGGAAGAGTCTCTGAGACCATCCTAAAGTTTGGCTGTTTACAACACATTCCACTTCTGAAAATTTCTGCTTTCTGTTTTGTAAATATTCACTGACATTTACTAGAAGAGTAAAATCTATTCTTTGACTATGTTTGATATTTTCTTCATCAGCAAAGAGGTGTCTCCTATTTTTATCCCTTCCAGCTATTCAGGAATGTTTGATGCAAGGCTTAGAAAAGGTTAAGGACTTTTTTTGTAGCACAACATTGTAAAGTTTAAGCCAGTTTTCTGTCCCACTTTTACTTTTATACTGGTAACAATTAATTTTCTGTTATGTTTTGTAAATCTCAAAAGTTTTCAATATCTGCAGCTGGCTAGATTCAGAAATTAAGATGGGACTCTAGGTACTACATTGGCACTGCAAAAACTAAAGTCATCTTGGTATGGTAAACTTTTTTAAAACCAGGATGATATGAAGCTTGTGCAATGCCTTAATTGTATCATTTGAAGTAGCTTCTCTAGGGAGGTGGCATGCACTGGGGAAAAAATGAGCAGCATCTGTTTTTCGCTCCAGGTCTTGCCAGGTTTGGAAAACTGAATCAGTTTTAACTGAAAAATTAAATTTATAGATTATTGATGTGCAATCCCAGCCATCTACAGGATTGTTTCCTGAAACTCTTCCCAATGGGATATCTACCTGACATGATACATTAGGCACTGTTTAGGATTTTTCTGGTACAAGCTGGCTCAATAATAAAATAAAAATTAGATGGTGTGGAAAATTAGACGGTAGAAATTCAGTTTTCTATGAAGAGCAATGTAGTTAGCAACTATTTTTATTTTCACTTGTTTTGAAGAAGAGCAAAGTTTCCATTCTTATTCATAATCTTAATAAAATGAATAGACTATCTCATACTGTCCCCGTGTGCTGAAAGGCGAGCCAGCAGAGAAGATGACCAGCCTGGCTGAACAGAGAGTTTTGGTTGGAACTAAGGAAAAAAAAGGGAATTTATGACCCTTGGAAGAAGGGACAGGCAACTCACGAGGACTACAAGGATGTTGTGAGGTTATGCAGGGAGAACATTGGAAGGGCCAAAGCCCAACTAGAACTGAAGCTGGCTACTGCCATAAAAAACAATAAAAAATGTTTCTATAAAGGCATGAAGTTGCTGCAAGGCAGCTCTTGCAGAAGCAGAAGCACTTATTTAATCTTGCTGTCTCCTTGTCCACCTTTTGAGTCTTCTCCAGGCTGCCTCCAACAGCTAGCATGCGTAACATTACAGACCTTGTAGAACCTAGAAAGGTTTAATTTCCCACAGGATAAGACGGAGCTGGATCACCATTAGGAATCTGTAGGTGTTTTGCCTGGATGGAGTGGTAACATCGCTAACATTAACTTTGTCTAGTGGTTCAGTCCCAAAGAGCCACACCTACAGTGTACTGACAATCAGTAGGAGAGATCAGATAATAGCACCGTACCACCTTAGTTGATTACTGCTGTAATTGTTATACAACCAAATTGAGAGAAATGGAATAGTCTGTGTAGTGTTTTAGTGGTCCCCAATTTATATTCTTCTCACTGAACTTGTTTAATTAGAGCTGTGAGAATAGAGTACAATATACCAAGCATAAGTAGCTAAATTACCATTTGCTGCTGCTATGTCTTCTCTTTTTCTGATGTGCAGTACAGAAACAAAAGACCTAAAAGTAAAAACCAATGCTTTCTAATTTTGAGGGCTTTTGGGGTAGTAAGTTGAGTATGTGACTGACTGACATAGAACAATAGCCGCCTTTGGGGATAGGATCTAAATACCTTTCCAGTTTGTATCCTCGGTAACGGAAGTTTTGTTGAAGATGACAATACCCAGTTAGATCTGTTGTTCTGAGTATTCCGCTGACAGTTCATTTGGTTTTGTTTCCTATCTGTGAAAACTTTTTGAGAAGCAATGACAGAATTTCCCGTGATTATACTATTTTTCACTTTGTTTTGAGGGAGAAGCTGAGTGTTTCTACCTGAAAAAAAAAAAAAAGTCAATGTTAACAACATAGGCAGACTTCTTTGTTACCTCATTGTGGCAGGTGTGCAAAATTAGAAACTGAAGTGAAAAAAAAGACAAACCCAGATCACTAATAAGATAAGTGTGTTAAGGGATGCTACCAGTATGAGTCCTTTCAGAGGCCTGAAGCAGCATGTGGTGCACATTGCTGAGATTATTCGGAAATTGAGAGCAAAGCTGAATGCATGACCTGCTTTCAAATGAGGGTGAATGCTGCTCCTGGTAGCTCAGCATGATGTTTTCTTTACACTCAGAGCCAACTGCTTCAAAACAATAAAGCAAATTCTCTCCAGGCCGCATCTGTCCTTCAAACAGGAAAGCAACAATAGCTGGCCTGTGAGTGGAAGAATCCTGCCTTTTCTTTTGGTATATAATTTCAGACATCTCCTTTCCTTATGATTCATACAGTAAAATCCTATTCCATGATGAAAACTAGCATCAGCAGTATTTTTTTATATATATATATCTCTTTATACACACATACATATATGTGTAGATACACTCTTTTATTGTGAAATAAGATCTTATCTGGAGAAATTAAAAAAAATAAATCCAAATTACCAGTACTAAATACTGCATATACTGAGTTTAAGATGCATGCTTTAAATGATTATATTAAGCCTTATCACTGTAAATAAAGAAAAACAAAATAGCGTGCCTTTACCTGCAAAAAAATAAATCTACTTTCTGAAGCAAATGGTGATGAATGACTTCTATACGTTGCTATGAATATGTGGGCACAAAACTTGAGATACAACAGTGCTTGATGTTGAGAAATTATGCCTAGTGTTTTGTGCTGGTTTAAAAGTAAACCAGCAGCAGAAATGAACCCAACTCAAAAGAGTTTAGAAGTCAGAACTACAGTTTAATAAAAAGATTACAATAGATACACTGATACACAGGAAAATTGGTTTTAGCCCACAAAACCCAGTTGTACAACT
>JAVJGI010000062.1:15824186-15873041 GCA_035590275.1 Ibycter americanus
GTCAGGTGTGTCCTGGGCAGCTGCTGCAAACAATGCATCAGTAACAGTTCACGATGAATGGCAGAGAGGGTATAGAACACACAGTTCCAGTTACACCCACACAGTGATAAACTGGTCCCAGCGACTATAACTAGGACATCTTTTCAGTTCAGGGCTCCTGAATTTTACTTTTGAAAATGCAGACATTGAAAATGTTACATTAAAAATAAGTGTAAACTGGAGGCAGTGCAGATGTCAGTGGTTTTTGAATGTTGCTATTTACATGTAAAATAACTTTGAAGTAGCATGACATGTATGTGGTATGAGAGAGGCTGTTAAAATATTTAACATTTACCATTAAGCACATAAAATGCATTCAATATTTCATTTTTAAACAATACCTAGGTAATTTTAAAGTTTGTAAATTTTTGTTGTAATTTTGATCCATCTCTGTTTCCAGTTCATATTGACATTTTCCCTGAAGCAAAGTGAATCTATGTGATTCTTTCAGAAGTTCCCATTAGTTTGACCTCATACCTTCCAAGCAATATACTGAATAACAAAGGAGGAGAGGAAAAAAAAGCACCAATCAAGAGGACAGTCTCTTCAATATAATTTTTGAAGGCTTACAAGCACTGATCGCTCATATTATTGTAAAAGGTATCAAAGAGTGAATTTCAGCCAACATAAGCATTACTAAATATTGGGTACTTCTCAGAAAACATTTAGCACCTTGATTAGATCCATTCTGCACTCATGACCTTCCCAATTTTCTCGTTTGTTACCTTACCATTTACTACTTATACGTTTCATTAACTTAGATCCTTTACTCACTGAGTTTTCTAGAGGCAGCTGTTAGAAGTTACTAAGCATAGGCTGCACTCTGAACCTTACTCTTGTTCAGACACACCATAAACTGAAAGTGAAAGCATAGTAATCAGTAAGACTGTGGTACATACAATGTATTGCTTTGTTTAAAATGTAGCAGGATCAGTCTTTTGAGACTTACATGATAAATACAGACAAACCAAAGCTTGCAGCTAATCCAAACTTGTAAAAACAGTAAGAAAATGCTACAGGAAAAACATCTCACAGCCATGGTTTGAGTTTGGAAGCTAGCACAAATGAAGAGTAGTAGTATATTGGGATGGTGCTAGAATGCCATTGTAAATGAAATACAATTGTAGTCCCATTTTTTTCCCCTGCACACAGGTAACCATCCTGAATCCCATGGTGAGCCAGTCCTTTCCTAGGTGTGACCTGCATCCTTTCACCTCCTTGGCTCAGGAATATAGCCGATATATTGTCAAAGCTTCCGCCCCCTTCCTGCTTAACCCTTCCTCACTCATCATCATGGGGGTTAGAATAGCAGTTGGGAGGTGAATATTGTTCCCTCTCCCAGTCTTGATTGTGCAGATGCGCAGGGAAGAGAGGAAGGGAGCTCCATCCAACCTCATAGCCCTCTGCAAGAAAACACAGAACTGGAACTGTTGAAATAAGCAGATACAACACTATGGTCAGACTTTTCAACATTTACTTTTCTTAATATCTCTAAATGATAAAACATATCTATTACATCCTTTCCGTTCTCCCTCTGTTTTTCAGAAATGAACATCAACTACAGTGTAATGTTTATTTTGATCTTGAAATTTTAATAAAATATTACCAGAAGCAAACATTACCTTCATAAAGAAACTTTCTTATTTAATTCCCTTTGCAATACAGCATAGAAAGTTCACTAATGTTTCAGTCACCTCTTTAAATCTTTATTTTAGTCACAAAGGAGCTGACATTGTGCTCTTCAAAAAAAACAGATAGCTGTACCTGAACTTCTGTGTAGATGTAGAAGAGTGGACTCTGTGTATATATTCATACGTATATATGATAAAGTCTTCACAGAAATCAAAATCTCAGTTTAAACTGATACTTTTTGCTATTAAAGATTATTCTTACCTTCTTTCTTTCTGCTCTAACACACTTATTTGGAGTAGCCTTTGAAACGGAGCAAGAACAAAACTCTGTTGTCTTTTCTTGTCTTATGAAATACTACTGTGTTATGGCTGAACTTGGAGTAGTGAGACTGCAGCAAGTTCACTAGGAAATCATGCCAATAAAGCCCTCTACTGGAGGGATACCTGCTTGCAAAAGAAACCCTTCACTATAATTAAACTGCCTTCTTGAATGACACAAGCCATAGCAGTACCAGGAATCTTCTTCTTGATTAATTACGTCTATCCAGAGTTTTTTGTCCCCCTAGTTGTGTTGAATGGAAATGCAATTTTTTTCCCCCATGTTCATTGCATCTGTGCTAGCAAAACATTTAAAGTTCAGCCTCAGCCATTTTGACTTCCTCCTCAAGAAAAATGTTGGCCATCTGACAAACTGATAACTGAACATGAACGTTTTTTAAGAGCTCACACTGCTGCCAAAGCAGCACCTGCAGCAGCAGCATACGCTGTATTGGGAGTGCTTGGGAGTTGTCAGAGCAATTTTAGTAGCTGTGGGGAGGAGATGCCTGTCTCTAACCATCTGCAGTCTGCAGACCTGGCACAGGCCATGCAAGAGTTTCTTCTGAACTGAGGAAGTTATGACTACAAGAGAGAAGGCTGCAACAGCCACTTGGGTGTAGTCTGAGCAGTGCACCTCTGTCTCAAAATGAATTTTCTCCAGGTGCCACCTATTGTGCCTAATATGTAACTAAACACGCAGAAATATATGCAGGTAATATGGAAGACTGGAGATTTAATTCACACACCTGCATGGGGTGTATATCTGTGTGTATCTCTTCTTCCCTGTTGAATTGAACGCTCAGAAAACTTACACAAAATGTACTAAATGACAGTTGTATAGGTTACGAAGTCAAGGGTTAAAGTGTGGAAAATGCCAAATCTGTCATTATGGAAATCATGTATATTCACAAGAATAGTCTGTGTAGCCACATTATATTTTTAATAGTGCTTCATCTGCACTAAGTATTTCAGGTATACATGAGGACAGATGAGACTAATCAAGAAACTAAATCTGGCTGTTCTAGCAATTGAATTCGTATACAAATAGAAGAGCCTTTCTTTTCCTGCTTCACTACGTATTAACTTTTTCATTGAAAATTTATCTTGCGGATTTTGTTTTCTGGTTAAGAAATGAAGCTTGGGTTTGTTTTGTTGTTTGTGTTGGGTTTTTGTAAGAAATAGTCTTACATCCTTTAAGAAGATACAGCTTCTCCATTTGCATATTTCAGCTATCATTTTCACGTGTATTACAGATTATTTTATACAACCATAGCGTTATCCATAGGAAGAAATTCGTAGGCATGATACACATGTGAATGACACTCTGAAGTACAAATCCTGTCATTACTTTAGACATGTGGCTGGCAGGATTTCGACAGACGGAATTAAATTATTAGCATAAAGAAATAGCTTTAACTACACAGGGTGGTGCAAAGCACAAGTCCTGCTGTGTGATTAGTCCTTTATGTTTATTCATTCGCATTTAAGTAGTTCCCTTCTGTGTGAAGTAGCCAGCAGTGCCAGTAAGAATGTTCCCACTAGAATACGTACTTGTTACTGCACTATGGCATCTTCTGTGACAAGGATCATTACTAGCAACAGTATGAAAAAAATTTTGAAGACAATGGAAACAACGCAAGAAATATCCAAATACTTAAGTATTGCTGAAATTTCCGTATTTTCTTCAAAGCATATGGTCAATTTATTAAAAAATCACGTGAGATTATTTGCATTATCTATGTGAACTCATCTAGAGTTTTGTCCAGCTGCATTTTATCTTCTCACAAGTTATTTCCACTTCTAAAGATTCTGCAGTTCAGATTATGTTCTTGGTTATCCCAATCTTTTTGATACTACGATCCAGCATTGCTTTCAGGACTCTCAGCAACACTTTAACTGCCCTCTGTTTTAACTTACATGGTGAACAGGTAAACCTGGAACCACAAAACTAAGTATTGCTTCAGTATCCAGTAGTCACAGTGCAAGATGGAAGAGCATCGCCACATGCTTTACAGAATGTTTTGGCGCTGAAGTATTCACTAAGAACTCTTTGGAGGACCATTCCGTTGTGTCAGTTTCTCAGGCCAAATAATCATCAGTGTTTTGTTCAAATGCTTAATACATCTCCTAGAAGTAAGGTGAATGACAATTTTGAGCATAAATCAGTCACAGTAAATATCTGACTGTTCTTACCTCTTGTGTTGATGCTGACCCAAATCCTGAGCCTAGCTTCTTGTTTGAGAAGCATTTAAATGGATTTGGACCTGACCAAACATTTATTTCTGATTGATAAAACATTAATTTTCTCTGCAAGTTAGCAGGTATGTAGCAAAATTCAGATAATAGTGGGGGAAAAATAAATTGAAGGCAGCTGTGGGGTTAAGATTGATGCAATTCAATGAACTTTGCTTTACTCATAGATAACAGTATGTTTATTGTGGGAGCTGAAAAAGATCCACAATATCATGAACTATGCGTGTTCTTGATTGGTTTGAAAATGCTGTGATATAGGTAGGTACATTGTTGGTAACTTTAGCTGGTTGTTGAAGTAGATTTTCTTCTTTGTTTTCTGGTAATTAATTTCATAGTCACACAGGATGGGTTTTAACAGAAGCACTTGGTGTCAGAAATCCTGTTTATGGCCCTCCATATGAAACAGGTTTGTACTCTAGTTTCTTCCCAGCTCCTTGGAGTATTAGACAAAACAATAGAAAATACAATATATTTGTAGGAGAGAGAAACAGGAAGAAATACTTTGTTCCGTTTCTAAAAATATAGGTGTATGTGTTACTATGTGTCTTTTTTACATTAAATAATAAATATTTCTCTTATTTATAAATAGCCCTGAGATGCAATATTGCCCTAAACAAAGGTAAGGGATTTTTTTGATGTAAAGCGAGACAGCTCTAGTTCTCATGTTTTGCTGACTGAACAAGAACAGCTACTTCAATCTCAATCCCTCTCCAGTGTAGGCTCTTCACTTCTCAAAATCATTTGATTCTGTAACAATGTAAAAGCCAGAGAAGTTAGTAGTTGTTAAGGGTAACATTTATGGGTAGGAAGGAGCTTTTGAGACGCTAGGTGTTGTTCCTGGACTGAGCTGTAGGGCCAGAAAAGCAGCTGAAGTATCTGGGGTGTTTTCCTAGCATTTGTGTATTTTACAAATATTGTGTCGAGAGAAATACGATACCACAGTGCACCACTGATGCTTCCTCCTTGTCACTAAAACAAACTATACAGGTAGTAATAAGGAAAACCACAGCTTGCTTTTATCCTGCTAGCTTCCAGTTCTGGAAAACAGGAATCATGGGAAAGGGGACAGGTGCACGTAATTTCAGTTTTTGTCCTAAAGTTCCTACTTTCTCCTTTCCTTAGTGAATATCTCCCTGTATCAGGTAAGAGCTTTTGAAATAACAGCTTAGCATCAAGCATTAAGAGTGAAAGCATCCTGGCCCTAATATATTGAAAGCAGGTATTCTTTAGGAGAACACAGTTTAAAATGTTAAATTTATATTCAAAGTTAATTAAAGCATAAAATTAATATATATTTAATATTAATTTATATTTCATATTTATTGTGTTTTCTGTAAATCTGGATGTGTTTATTATCATCATATATTTGAAGAAAAAATAACCCTGTTTAATCAGTCACTTGCTTATATACATCTGCCAAATTTACATTTTATTAATTACAAGAACAATAATATTTTCCGTGATGAGTCTTTGAAATTAATGTTGACTATCTGCTTGCTGTTAAGTTAGGTTGATATTCCTGCATTCAAACCAAATTGCTAGGTCTGAACACATGTACATGGTCTGCAACTGAGTGACAACCCTTTTTTTCAGTTGACCTAAGCATTTGAATATAGGAGAAATGACTCCTTATAATTTTTCTCCTGAATTACTGTAGAACTTCTGGATGCTCAGTCTGCAGTGTGTTTGTTTGTATGTATAGGAGTGGTTTTCACAGCCTTTCCTCCTCTAATGTAAGTCAGGCAGATAGTTATTTTGTTGTATTTACTGTGAATTTTTAACACAGATGTGCATTCTAACCCCAAACTTTTTGCGAAACTATCAATGATACAAACATCTGCAAATGTTAAAAGCTTGCTTGATTTCCCATATTTCAGGATACTCTGGAAATGCCACCATAGTAGTTTAAGTCAGCTCCTTTCTATTTTCTCCTATCCTTTTTCTATTTTCTCTAAACAGTTTCTAATTTGTAATTATTTTTAATCTTTCACTCACATATGTAGTACCATCACTTTCGATGTTAAGGCCACCTTACTAGATATCTTTGGAGTATCTGTCTCTCAGAATTGTTCATTGTCTGTAGAATTTTTCAGTGCATTAACTGCTAACTGCCCATCTGAGTACCTTTCCTGACCCTTTAAAGAACTATGTTCCACACTACCATCATTAAATTTACCGCAGAACAATGTGGGCATATGTGGTGGAAAGTGGAGGCTGGCTTGCAAGTGCTTGCTTGTGATTTTTTTGTGGTGAGAATAGAAAACTTACATTAAATGTATATTTACAACTACAATAAAAATTTTGAATCAGTTGCTGAAGAAATTAAATTATTTTGAAATCTAGAAATCTTAATGTTGGGAGCATCTTTCTTGCAGAATTCTGAGTTTAAGCCTTGTAAGTTGCAATGCTGGATATAACTTTGTCGTTCATACTTTCTTCATGTAGCTGGTTGCTTAGCACAAGTACATAATAGCTGCCAAAGATGTCAAATACCAAATTTTAAGGCTTATCTAGAAATAGAGTCTAATTTGGTTTCTTTATTGAAGTTCAGGATGCACAGAGTTCAAATTACATATGTTACAGTGTTTGATATTTAAGCTTACAACTTGTCACATAGGACTATACAAAACTAACTTTCCATTTAGGAGAGAAAATGCTCTGCTACACAGACCAACCAGTTCTTTAGAAATGTGTCATTTTTATGGTTCTAATGTTTCATTTTTCTCAGTTTAATTCCTCTTTTTCATGTTTGATTTGTTTCTCCGGCAAAAAAGTTCCCCTCTTTCACTGTGTGAATTCCTCTGTGCTAATGCTGTTTCCCACTGACTGACATGCCTCAGTGTCCTGAAAGATTATTTCATATATTCTAAGATTATTTCCGGATCATTGTATTCTTGATAATACAGGATGCTGGGATCAGCTGTACTAAATCCTGAACAAAGCAATGTAGCCTGGTCATTTTATATTTGAAAGATCGTAAAAAAGACAATCAAAAGACAGTTCTGTTCTAAAAATGGGAAGAAATAGTAATGATAAAGGCTGTTTCTCTAGAAACAGTAATCAGCAATAGGCAAATGTGTAGTCATAGAACTAGCTAATACCGTACTGCATGCAAAATCTGATGATTGAAAAATTCAGTGAGCTGACTATAGTTAGATTTATGTCTGATACCTGACTGATTTCGACAGGCTATAGCTTACCCATTAGCAAAGAAATAAATGAACATGATATACTGGGTGTAAATTACTTAAGGCTTATGTCATTTTAAAGGGCAGCTTTTCTGCTATTTATTTTACATATCTCTATGTGTCATAGTAAATGTAAATGAGAAAGCAGTCCATTGTAATTTCATCAATACTTCATGGAGAAGAATACTTTTTTGCAACTGCTGTGTGTTAACCCTGGCAGGCAGCTCAGCCCCACGCAGCCACTCACTCATTGCCCCCACAGTGGGATGGGGGAGAGAATCAGAAGGGTAAAAGTGAGAAAACTGATCGGTTGTGGTAAACACTGTTTAACAGGCAAAGCAAAAGCTGCGCATACAAGCAAAGCAAAACAAGGAATTCATTCACCGCTTCCCACTGGCAGGCAGGTGTTCAGCCATCCCCAGGAGAGCAGGGCTCCATCACACATAACGGTTACTTGGGAAGACAAACACAGTCACTCCGAATGTTCCCCCTTCCTCTTTCTTCCCCTCAGTTTTTATTGGTGAGCATGATGTCGTATTGTATGGGATATCCCTTTGTAGCTGGGGTCAGCTGTCCCAGCTGTGTCCCCTCCCAGCTTCTTGTGCACCCCCAGCCTATTCCCTGGTGGGGTGGGGTGGGAAGCAGAAAAGGCCCTGGCTCCATGTAAGCGCTGCTCAGCAATAATGAAAACATCTCTGTATTATCAACACAGTTTTCAACACAAATCCAAAACATAGCACCAGAGCAGCTACTATGAAGAAAATTAACTCTATCCAAGCCAAAACCAGTACAGCAACTCTCTGTACAACCTCCAGTGAAGTTTTAAATGTGACTGCATGTAGCCTTTGTTACTGCACTTCTGATTTACCAGAGTATTAATTCCTAGCTCTGAAAAGTCAGATGTCATCTGGGACTCAGTAATAAAACTTTCTTCAATTGACATGAACAAAATTTCAAGCTAGTAATCATAAGGGCAGAACATAAGAAGGCAAGACTGTTGGAAACAGGTGCCTGAAATTAGATTACTTGAAGATATTAATTAAAATTATGGAATTCCACCAAGCTTCTACATGCAGTCGAATCTAAGTGGCAGGGTCTTGATTTAAATTGTCTTTTGTTGTATCTTTACATTACCTGTCTCACAAGACTGACCTCTAAACTTATGCGCTTCAGTTTAGTTAGTGTGTACCTTCTATATAATTATATACTGTAGTATCATCCATTCTTCTCTGTGTTTCTCAAGATACCTGAGCCAAAACTGTTAGTCTTTGCAAAAAATATCCATGGGTTACCTCTTCGTCATTCTTATGTTACAGATGGAATAGGAGTATAAAGATAACATAATAATAGTTTGATTATTATTTTGCAAAATAAAAAATTTAGCTTTTATTATTTTTAACATCTTTACAAATACTTTGACAATTCAAATAATTAATTAGGGAGAAAACTGTCTGTGCTTATAGGCAGGAGTCAGGAAGCAGATTGTGATTGTACTACCACAAGGTACTTTTAAGATAAAAGTATAGATTAAAATTTGTAATATATATGCGATTTTTCTTTTTACCATTTTGGTGGGTTACTTGGGTGAGAAGGTATCTATATGTGTGTGAATCAGTGGTCGTTAATAATCACGAAGTGTGTTACAGGACCTGGATAGGTGTGTTAAGCTTTGACAGGCCTGGATACTAGAGACATATTAACTTGGTGTATGTTACCTAGTGACACACTGTAAATTAGAGAGACCTAGCTTCTACTACATATTTCTTGAAATCTTGACTTGAATATTTTGCAAAGGGAAGAGATACACCATCTCTACCTTTGTGTCAGGCTTGATAGAGCAACACTTCATAATGCTCAACTTACAAGTTACTTAAATGTAACTACAAGTTTACTGCCTAACAATTGCCATTAGTTTGTAATCATAAAATGGTCAAGTGAGCAGTAATTCTCAGCGCGTTGTTATCGCATATCCTTATGATACATGAAATGCCTTTAGCAGGACTCATACATTTTTATGGAGAGTAAATGAGAGCTGTGTCCCTATGTCCAACCCTAATGGAAATTTTCAGTCTCAAATGTCAGCATAAATCTTTCTGAGAGCTGTACACAGCATTCAGAAACTCAGTAACAGCTGTTACTGTCTTCTTCTGAGAAGGTTACGCATTTTGTTTCCTCTGAAATGTTGTACTACTGCTGCCAGCAGTTACTGTTTATTTTTTAATACATGTGTATACAGACACTTTTTTTAAAAAAAATATTTTAAAAGCTTCATTGAACTTCTCTGATCCATTTTGTCCTCTTTTGTCAGGATAAAAGCCAAATCCATTGATGTGATCATTTTTCATCATGCTTGTCCATGGCAGATGTTCATAGTGAGATATGTGTAGAACTCCACTGACAAACTATATAGATATTGGCAGAAATACTAAGAGAATGTTAGTCATTACTGCCGGTTTCTCTTGAGTCTCAGTAATTAGTCTGAAAAGAATTCTGTTAAGCAAAATTCAACTAAACTTACTAAACAATACTACAGATTTGTATCTTTAGGAAATACATCCCAGATGTTTTTTTCTCTTAATCTGCTAGTGGAAGAAGAATGGAATGCAAATAAGGGTATATTTAGTAATGGCAAATAATTAAATTTGAACTATATCATAAATTGGTTTGGGAATATATTTGAATTAGTAAAGTTCAAAACAAAAAAAGCAGAAAAATATGCTATGACTTTTCTAATAAGACACATATAAGAAGAAGTAATGGACATATTTAACAAAAACGTGAATTTAAAGGTGAGATTCCCAGTTACCAGAACTTCTGGTATGTCCCATGATATGCCATTTTCAGTTGATGAGCATCTCCCAAAGTTTTGGGATTCATATTTTCATGCAAAGTTGTTTATTTGAGGCTAAATTCAGCCAAAAGTCAAGACAAAGTATTTTGTACACAGCATTTTTTTTTTTTTTTTCTTTCTTAAAAAGCTCACTGGTTAATGTATATTTTGAAGGAATAAACTCTGAAATTTGGCATTGGAGAAAGAAGCCACTTTTTCTGGACTTATCTTAATTGATTTTTAAAAATCTGTAGAAATGTAAAAAAGTGATAAGTCTCAAAGTTGATATAACCTATTAACTGAAAACTTTTAAATTCCATATTCACTGTGAATGTTATATCCAGCTTCATCTGAACAGGTACTTAGTGGATCACTAAGTATTCTTCTAAACCAAGTTTATTGTAGTCCAAGGTGAGGTTTGTAACTGCTGCTGCAGGCAGTGGTGGGGCCAAACACTTGTGAATAAAAGGAAGTTCCTTTTTCTGAAGTTGAAATTCATAAAGATACTGTAAAATGTGGTAGAAATGAGCAGCCAAAAGTCAGAAGTAAGAAGATAGAAGCTAGGGAAGATGTAAGGCATGCAAATACATCATCTTCTAAAAAGCACAAAAATTTTGTGCATCTTGTCATTACCACAAGGACAAAAGAAAACAGCTTGACTAGGAAAGGAAGTGTTGGTTCTGCATATGCCTTTCCCTGAAACCTCCACAGACAGAGTGGGGCTCTGGTGTGTGAAAGGGCATTCAGGTGAGGATGTTGCCATATCTTTCTGAGATCTTGATGACTATTTGGCCTATTTATTTGTGGATTTTGCTGTTAAAAAGTAAATATAATTCTGAACATTTCAGCCATCATCCAGTTCCAAGTTTTTATCTCTCAATATTATATGTATCTTCTCAATATTATATGTATCTTCCTGTCGTGGATACATACTATACAACTTTTAACACTTTCTAGCTATCTGAAAACACAATTTATAATTTAAGTCTATTTGATATTTTGGGGGAAAAGATATCTTTGGAGGAAATACTCTTGATTAAAAATCCTGAGCAACTCAGTATATGTTGTAAATTAAAACAACATATTCTGGAAGCAGAAATTCTTGTATTTAAGCATGTTTTTAATTTGTTTGTGGCTAAATTGGAACCTTTGACATTTTAAATATGTCAACTCTAAAGGTGGTTTTAAAAAATTAGGTTATTCCTTAAAATACTTACAGTGTGTATATGTACCCCCATACAGCTAATATGGACCTCTTTAGAAATGTAGTATTATTTTTTAAAACCAAAAGCTGTTATAGCGTATGAATGTGAGCATCAGATAAACATATGGTTTTTTCCCTTTCAGTTCTCCAAGTACTTGTATTCACCTCCATTCCTTTATTGCCTTGAAATGTGAAGCATTAAAGATGTGCCAGCATAACTTGCACTCAGTTATCTTTCCCTTGCTGTGCTGCCAGGATTCTGATTTGTAAATTATCAGATACATCTTCTTTCTCCTCAAAATGTCTTTTACTTTATTATGTACTGCACAACCATCTGTCACACTGACAGTATTAATACATGCTGTTTCTGTTAGATAGTCTCCATTGTTTAAAGTGAGTGATTTTTCTGCTTAAACTAAATTTTTGTAGCAGGATTGGAGTGCTCTGGATTGTGGAGATGTGTGCTTTTTTGTTCCGTTATATTTTTCTTCTTGTTGCTCGTTGTTTACAACTCACATGACAAACATTTTAGCTTCACTCTGAACCAATGCCCTACTTTACTTGGGGAACATAGATTATAAAAGCTGGAGCTGTGCTACATTTAAATGAACCAGGCAGGCCTACAGCAAAGCTCAGTGAAGAATTTGGTTTCCCCCTGCTATAATACTCTGTGACTTGAGTTATCCCCACAGAAATGGTACATATTGCCTCAAGTGCTACAGCTTAATCCTGCTTCTATACGAGTCAGTGCCTACTTTTCCATTCACTTAGCAGGGCATAGTCAAGCCTTACATTGTAAATGTGACTATAAAAAGTTTCCTGTTTGACAGGCTAATCTTCAGATATAAATTTATTTATGTATAGTATAAGAAGTTTATAATAAGACAATCTTTACAATCAGGATTATTTTACATACAGAAATAAATCAGTGGTTTACTGCTAGCCTGTCCTTTCAGTTACTATGGTTCCTACCTGATGTTTTTTTTTCCTTTCCTATAAACAGAACTCAAACTTCTTTTTTTAAAAAAGTGTAATATTAAACCCCCGTGTTTTACCTTTATGAAATAGATAGCTTATAACTGCTCCACGTTTTGGAGATACCTCATTTTTTAACCTTAACTATTTTTAAATGTTTTTTGGTCTTTCCATAGCATCTCTGTGATTGATTCTCTCCATAGGTATGTAATAGCTATTCTCAACTTGCTATTTATTCAGATCATTCTCCTAAATTATTCTCTGAAGAGATTAAGGCCAGATTTTGGACCTAATTGCAGGTGCAAGAGTAGTTCTCTGCGATTACTACTTGCTGGCAGATCTTGCATTAAGCCTCATAAAAATTGTTTTAACTTTGTGGCATTTCCCTAAAAAACCTGCAGCTTTCATCAGACAGCTAGCAATCTATGTGGATATCGATGCCTAATTATTTAAAATAATTTTGTTACAGGCAGTGTGTATTTTCCTTCTCCTTACTGCAACTGAAACAAAAAGAACCAAATGGAAAGAAAAAAAAAAACAAAGAAAGAAAAAAAATCTACAGGATATCATGGGGGTAAAGCCCATAAGGGATAGACTATTTTTGGTATAAATCCTTTGGCTTCACAAAAAACAGTGGAAATATGACACTTTACACTTCTGATAGTCTATCCTATGATCATTTTTGTTCCTGGTGATGTCTGCAATATGCTGTCAGTGGTGTACCTGGAAGGAATAAACTCTTAGTGCATGCTGTCTTTTACAAAATACTGATCTTATTCGGTGGCTCTTTCTAGAAGATTTACAGTATTTTCTGTAGAATTTCTAGTGTGCATTTTAAATTATTGAAAAAAAACCTGATCGTTGGGTTATTGCCCTCAATAGCACCACTGCATGTTTCATGGTAAAGATAAGGTTGAGCATTTGAATTTACAGTCTTTACAATTTTCATTCTTTTTATGATCAGTTTATAGAGAAGTTCAGTGAACCAAGTGATGTATCTTCTGTTTTTTAATCTTTATTTGCCAGCTTCCAATCTATGGTTGAATAACTCAGTTTTCATTAAAGAAACCAATTTCAACAACTGTTTGGCACTATCATTGATTTCCAGTGAAGCTTTATATTCCGTATTGTTAATCTTGGTTGAATCAATTTCAGCTTCAGACTTTAAACTGAGCCTTTCCTATCTGCATGACAAACATGAATCACATCAGTGCTCTATGGGTTTGAATCTCTTTTTCTTGTAGATTATCTAAGAAAAATTCTTTTAAAATTACAAATTACTATGTGGATTTGAGAACTGCGTGGATTCATGCTGATTAAGTTTCTGAGTAACAGCACTTCAAAACATGGAGCCTTCAAAGTGTAAGACTCATCTTTCTACAGTGCGTTTACCTCCCTGGGTTAAATTTGGAATTATAGCAGTTGTATTTTATCTGTAATTTGGTTTTCATTAGCTACACTGATTTGGTTTTGGGTTTTTTTGGTTGGTTGGTTGGTTTTTGTTTTGGGTTTGGTTTTTTTTTAGCTGTAATAGCTCAAATAATTGTATTGTTTCTTGTAGACTAAGACTGTATTTTTCACCATACAGAACACTAGTTTCTTCTTTATAGTGGTTTCACAGAATTACAGAACAGTTGAGGTTGTAAGGGACCTGTGGAGGTCATCTTGTCCAATGCTCCTGCTTTAGCCGTGTCACCTAGAGCTGGTTGCCAGAACTGTGTCCAGATGGCTTTGGAATAACTGCATGGATGGAGTCTCTACAGCTTCTCTGGGCAACCTGTTCTAGTGCTCAGTCACCTTCACAATGAAAAAGTGTTTCCTGATGTTCATACAGAACCTTCTGTGTACAGCTTTTTCCCATTGCCTCTGGTCCTGTCATTGGGCACCACTGAAAAGAGCCTGGCTCTGTCCTCTATGCACCCTCCCTTCAGGTATTTAAAGACATTGGTAAGATCCCCCCTGAGCCTTCTCTTCTCCAGGTTGAACAGCCCTAGCTGTCTCAGCTTTTCCTCATAGGAGAGCTGCTCCAGTCCCTTAATCATCTTTGTGGCCCTTTATTGCACTCTCTCCAGTACCTCAATGTCTCTGTCATACTGGGGAGCCCAGAACTGGACACAGACTGCACGTGTGGCCTCACCAGTGCTGAGCAGAGGGTAAGGATCACTCTTCTGGACCTGCTGGCAAAGATTCTCCTAATGCAACCTGGGATACTGTTAGTTGTCTTTGTTGCAAGGGCACATTTGCTGGCTCATGGTTTCAAGACTGTATTTTTAAATAAAAAATTAGAGTAGATTTTGGTACAATTTCTATGTATAAATAAAAGTAGAGTGGGTTTGCCTTTTTTTTTTCTCAAGCAAGGTTTTTATCAAAAGGTTAAGTAACTGTATCTTTAGAAAGTGAGCTGTACTTGTCATCTATGTTTTCTATAAGTTAGAAAGTATTCAGTTCTTTACACTGGAATTGCTTTTCAGTCTCTGGGCTCAGTGGCACTTGCCACAAATCAATAGAAAAACTGGTCTCAAATACTGAGTATGCACGATCAAACCAGTAGGAGTAATCTGCATGAGCACTGATGTGAGGATTTGTTTTTCTTCCACGGGAATTCCAATAGAGTATGTAACTGTATAGTGACCTGACTGCATTGCAGTGGGATCAAAAGCAATGTTCTTTAATTTTTCGATACTACTCATGTTCTTTACATCATTTTAAATCACTGCCTATTTTATTTTTTTTTTTTAATCTTTTTGTTTTGGTTTGGTTTTCTATTCAGAAGTCACTTTCTTTTACTGGTCTTTGTGATGCTGAAATATTTACTGATATCTATATTCCAAGTAAAGATAGCAGTGAGTCGATAGTCCTCCTTGCTTTTCTTTCTGAAAAACAAGGATCTTCCATCTTCTGTTTTATTCTAGTCCCACCTATAGATTGCAAAGTAATACAGCCATTTAGAATGTGCATAAAGACCTCCAGATACAACATACTAATGAACTGTAACATTTAACTTCTCAGACATCGGATGCCAGTGCATCCTGGAGAACATCCAAGAGAACAACCTTTCACAAAGCTCATTCTGAGGTGGCCAAACACCAGGAATGTATGGGACGATACATGTAACCTCAGCTGCAGTTCCATTACCTGCAGCTGTTTCTGCAAAATCTAGTTTATGTCTGACTGATCTCATGTTACAACAGTCTTTTCTAAGCTCTGGCAAGCGTTGTACGTAAGTGCAGAGAGAAAAAGATGCTGCTCAATCTCTACTTCTCTCTGACTCTAAAACTGTGAGCTGGGTGAGAGTTGTCTTTGTGCTCATTTGGCTCTCCATTAAGTTCTTTTGCAGCTCCTTGGTTCAACACTGCTGGCAGGTGAGACATGTTGGAATGCTTTATTTGGAAGGGAAGAGCAGTTTTGAGAACACGTGTTGAATGTCCTGAAGTGAGTCACCTCACCAACTCCCTTCAATCCATCATAGAGTCATAGAATGAGTTGGGTTGGAAGAGACCTTAAATATCATCTAGTTCCAAGTCCCCTTCCACGAGCAGGGTCACCTTCCACTGGACGAGGTTGCTCACAGCTCCATCCAGCCTGGCCTTGAACACTTCCAGGGATGGGGCATCCACAGCTTCTCTGGGCAACCTGTGCCAGTGTTTCACCACCCTCATAGTGAAGAAACAATAGGATTTTTGTGTTAAAGATATTAAGAATAATAGACCCATATTCACCTAGACTTTGCTCCCTTTCCCAGGGACAACTCGGACTAAAAGTAACAATAAAACATAGAGTTCTGACTTCAAGAGAAAAAACTATCTACATAGTGCTTTCTCAGTTTTGTACACAGTTCCTCTTCTAAAATAGCCATCTGCATGTCTGACTCTCCAAATCCCTGACATTAATCTCATGTACAGCAAATAATTCTCTAATGAAGTTACAGCTAAAACAAAGTAGAGAATCTTTTCAGAAGATTGTTTTTCAGCGTAATAGAATTACTACAATTAGACGATTTAGCTTATACATTCAGCTGTTCCAGACTAGTTAGTAGGGCATTCTGTTTGCATTTTATTTAACTAGAACAATCTTTAAAAATACAATCATGACAAGAAAACCTAAGAATTACCAAAATGCAGACTAATAATATTGATTTTTCTTTCCTTGTTAGGTACTTTCAAATCTGTTATGGTAATACATTGTGCATGTGTACGTGTAGAAACATGTGTCTGCGTGTATAAACACTGTTTACTGACATAAAATCAGATTAGCTGATACCACCTTTCCTTGGTTATTACAAACCTGAATAGATTCATATAGATTTGTATTTTACTACTCTTTGAAAAAAGTCCAAATGGTCATAGTGCAGTATATTTTCAGTTGAGCTGCATAAACAGAAATGGCTTAGTTACAAGTTGCCTGAAGGTAAAGAAATTAAAAATGCCAGGAGAAATATCTTATCCCAAAAGCTCATAATTTATAAGTGCTGTAATGAGAAATTACAGTAAGTTTGAAATAAATACGAAATCCCAGAGGTTTTATGAAGAATTATCAGCTGATGTGAAGAACCACTTCAGTGCAATTTTTCAGTTTTGCCACCATGCCAGATCATGCTAGACAGATTGTGGCCTTCTTTGTGTTACAGAATAGAAAGAATTAAAACCAATTCAATTCAAGGAGAAAACTGATACCTACTTTTGCTAATCATACATTGTATAGATATTTTTTTCTGTAAGTAATTATTTCAAAGAGGTGTGATGATTTGCATGTTTAGAATTAGGGTTAGGGTTAAGTTAAGAATAGAAAGCCTAGAGCTGCTGTTGTAGTGGGGCTGGAGCTGGGCAGCCAAAGACAAACCAGGGTAGCAAAGAGATCTGTGCTGAGAGGAACATTGTGGTGTGGGCCGGAGGTGGGGGTCTTAGTCTCAACTGGAAGTGGAAATTAGGGTTAGGGTTGGACAAAACAGAAAGCCTAGAAGTGCTGTTAGAGTGGGGCTGGAACTTATCAGGTGCAGGGGGGCAGGAAATGAGGAAAGCAAATGTAATTTCTATTTTCTATCACACCTATCTTCTAGAAGGGATAGAAGGAGGAGCCAGGGAACTGCAGGTCAGGCAGCCTCAACTGAATGTCCGGGAAGATGATTTAGCAACAAGCCCTCGTGAAGACATGAAAGTCATTCAGAAGTAGTAAGCATGGATTCACCAAGGGGAATCATTCTTGACCAACTTGATAAACTTCTGTGATGGAATGACTGACTTGGTAGACAGGGAGAGAGATACTCAAAAGCGGTCTGGACATAGTTCTGGGCAACCTACTGCAGGTGACCCAGCTTGAGCAGGGGAATTGGGCCAGATGACCTCCAGAGGTCCCTTCCAACCTCAGCCATTCTGTGATTTTATTATTCTGTGATTTATAATAAATGGACTTTCTGGAATTTCAAATATATATGATAGAATAATGATACTGTTTTTAAAAAGAATTCTTATGAATAGGCATGGTTTTGTACCTTCACATAATCTTTAAATATGAAGATTAAATGCTTCTTTAGGAATCTTAAAATTTATACTGATCATTTAAAAAAACCCCACCCTTTGTCTAAAAATAGATTGTGAAAACTCTGAAGTGTTCATGTTTAAAGTCAGTGTAGGGTTGTTGGTTTTCTTTTACCTCAAACTCTCATGTGTCTGTGAATGGGTTTGAACTGAATTCTATACAGAAAAACACTTTGTTGTATAATTGCAGAAACATTGTTTTTCTCAAACATATATTGGGCAGATTTTGCAGTACAGAAGAACCATTCAATATGCTGCTATTATTTCAATGCCATAGGGATGTACCTAGAGGAATATCAATAGGTAATAAATTTCTGCAGCCTTCAACTAACCTGTGCTTCTTGAAGAAAGCTTCCAGATGTATAAATGCATGTAGGATAGTATGCTGAGAATAAAATGTTGGATTATGGGTTTAGTATATAAAATGTAAAAATACGAAGTTCTAAACAGGAACGAAGGGAGAGTGGTCATCACAAATGAGTGAATTATTTAGCCATTAACTTGAAATACTTTGGAGAAGACATTACAGAAAAAATAACTTGTTTTTAATGTTACATATAACAAAAATGTAACTATATGAAGAAGGTGATAGGTTATATAGTTACATTTATTTTGTTTTCCTGTAGACTGGACTCTAGAAAAGAAAGCATGTCTTCTAAAAATGTAAATAAATGTAAAACCACTTATTTTTGAGTGTCTGGTTAGGCTAGGTCCATAAAATTCTGTCTGACAGGACACAATATATTGTGTTAGAAAATACGTTTTGTAGAGACTTTTCAAAGTAATACAGATTTATTTCAACACAATTCTAACTCATTTATTGTTTTATTTTTATTTGTCTTTCTGTGCAAAATGCCCAGTCCTGGATTATGGGCTGACTGGCAAATGAGGTCTGCTATCTGTCTCTTTTTGTCAGGATTTTCTACAGTGTTTTATTACTGCTAAATCTTATTACTCATATAGGCAGCCAAGGAATAAAACCAAACCTGTTTTTAAAATTCTATTTAAGACCAATGTAATTGAAACTAATGGATAAAATATGTATTACATTGGTGAGTTGCTGAGAAATGGCTCTAGACATTGGTCATTCTGTCTGTCCTAGCTGTATTTCACAAATCCTTCTCAACTGGTTGAGTCAGCTAGGAGGAATGATGTTTACATTTGCATAGGCAGGTGCCAATTACAGTCAAATAGAGGAAAATAGATACATTTTATTTTAAAATACTACCTTTGCTCAAGTCAACCTGTTATGTGAAAGAAGCTTTTAAATATTTCTGCTGACTTTTTATGCAGTTTATTGTAGGATTGATAAAGATAAGACAATCTTTTGTAGCTTATCTTTGAGCTTTTTTTCTGTGATGATGCAACAAAACTAAATATGGATACCATGTGGAAGTTTTCTGGCATGTAAAATGGATGGCTCTTCAAGCAAAGTGAGGCAGTGAGCCTTTCACACTGCACAGTTCTTTAGTTCACAAAGTGAACTATATGCTTCCTGAAGGTGGCTCAGAGCACTGGATGTGGTAACACTGGATTGCCCCCTAAAACCCATTTGGTACATGCACTTTCAAGAAAAGATTCTAAAGGCATCAGTCCTTTAAAAGCCAGAAGAAAGGAAAATAGAATATATAGAGGCTGTTGACAAAAATACACAAACCAAAACAGTGGCTTGAAAGTATACAGAAAGGTAGATGTAAAGTGATTTGGATGGAAATTGAGAAAATTCCACTTTCAAACTATGACAAAAGTAAGTCTATGTCAGCCTGTTATGGATATTTTTAGGCTTCCAAGATTTTGATGTTAATTCTCTGAGAGCAGACTAGTCACTGGTACAGACTTAGAGCTAGGGTTTACCGGTTTATGAGTACATTTTATGTCAAAATCAGGCAGGTGGCATGTTAGAGCTGCTGTTACTCTAGTCAAAGACCTCCTTGTTTGAGGAAAACCCCATAGGATGATTCTTTGGGTGTAGACCTGCTTTGCAAAAGTAGAGTGGCAAAAAGTAGATACAGGCAGCCTTAAGACTGAGTCTTTAAAGTGTTATTTGGTGATTCAAATGCAAGTTCATCTATGAAATTTTCACCTCAGTCTGCAGTCGGTTTCTCAGATCATGCGCTGAAAGACAGTACTATCGCGTAAACTGGGGCCTGGGAAGCAGTTGAGCAGAAGGGCCACACTGACAAGTTTCCTTTTCCTTGCTACTTGTTCTCCCTTCACATCCCTGTCAAATTACAAAAGGAACTAAGACTTCCATTGTTTTGCCCAGCTGTTAAATGTAAGTTAAAATTCAGCAACTTCAGGTCACTGATTGTTGTTCTTACAGTCTTGTTCTTTACTGATGCACTCAGAGTACCCGTCCTTAATTATGTCAGCAAATATTTGTACTAATTTTGATTTTTCAGGATTAAAATATTTCAGGAGGTGCTTTTGTTGGTTTTGGGGTGGGTTTTTTGGTGGTTTTTGTTTTTGTTTTTGGTTGGTTGGTTTTTGGTTTTGTTTTTTTAATTTAAGAACCTGGATTCTATACTGCTTTTCCTTGTACAATACAGATCTCTATTTAAGGTCAGTTTTCTGGGAAATAATGTAAATGTTTAGGCACATGTCTTTAATAACACATTCATTCACAAGCAACATCTTTGGTTTCAGAAAAATGATGGGTGATGGAAGATGCAAGGCAACTATGCAGAGCAACCTATTGTCTTTTGCTAAGCATCATGCCTCTGGCATGACAGCCCTGACAATGAAATGCCAAGTTAGTTACCAAATCCTAGAGACAAGATACGTCACCTGAAATTCATCTGTTTTACTATTTAGAAATCACTGCTTGCCAGCAGAGGTTTTCACTGATAGAAAAAGGAAACAACAGAAAACACTCAAAGCAATTCTTCACACTAAAATGGCAAGTTTCTTAAATGTTGTGTTCAATCAGTCCCAAACCCACTTTCTTTCTCACGTTTTGGTCTTTACATTAGAAAGGAGACTAACAGAGGATTATGGCATCCATTAAAACATCTGCACGCAGAAACACAGTTATAGCAGGATGAATAATTTAAAAATCAGACCTCAGAGTTTCTTGTTTGCCAGGGAGACAGTTCACTCTTGTGTGGAAGAGTTACCTTACACAGAGTCCTGCTGGGAACAAGAAGAAAGGGATAATGAATAAAAGAAGCAGCAGTCACAGAAAGAATAATCCAGATTAATGTAAAATTAGAAGAAAAGTGTATTGATAACAAAGAAATAAAGAATTTAGAACATATATTGAGGTAGAAAGATGTGAAGCAAAACAAAGTTACTGTCAGGGGAGCATCGTGACCTTGCCTTAATTAGGAGTTGAGTAAATGACTATAATGAGTGATTGGCAAGGTGAACAAGTACTGAGCACAATAAGCCTTGGTACAAGCTGGGGTTCAACAAGTGACAGGAGAATGATACCTGAAACTGCTGGAAAGGTGTAGCATGATAAGAATGTGGGCTGATTTGATTGTGGCCTGTGCCAACATCTGGTTGTAAAATGCCACTGTAATAAGGACTGGGGGGAGATGTTACAGAGACGTCCAACACTGCATAAAAGCAAAGGACTGAGGTGGAACTGAGCCTCCCTTGAGAGCCAGAGAGAGGTTTTGTCAGTGACAGGTTTATACCCAACAGTGGACACACACATGCACACACTGTTGCAGTTAACTGCAGCCTGCTCCAATTACCACTCCAGTGTGCTGGCACAGCCCAGCCTAAGGGAAATTTTATCCAGCCACTCTCAGTGTTGGACTGCTAATTGGAAGAGCAAAAGAAAGAAAAAAAAAAAAAAGGAAAGAAAAAAAAAAAAAAGGTGTGTGTCAAGATAAACACAATTTACTTGCTGTGGGGGCAGAGTGGTAAAAAGAGAAGGTCTTGATACTGTGCAAACACTGTTCAGCAACAGCTAAAAAGTTGATGTGTTATCAACACTGTTATAGTTGGTGTATTATCAACACTGTTACAGTCACAGATCTAAAACATAGCATGGTTTGAGATACTATAAAGAAAATTAATTCCACCCCAGCCAGAGCCAGTACATTCCCCCATGCTGTAATGGGTACTAGATAAGGCAGACATGTTTCTAGTTAAACACAAGAAACACTTAAAAGGCATTTTGGTTGTACCTACAGGCACATCATCAGGAAAAGTGAAAATGTGGTCTAGTACTAAATAGGACAGGGTAACTCTGGTGACTACAAAAAGAACATTATTATGCTTGTATATGAAGGACACAGAGAACCACCAAGTTTTCATGTAAGCTGTTTCCAGACACAAAAGAGGGTAATTGGCAATAGCCAGTTTGCACTTAGCACAGACAAATAATCTTTAACCAAGCTGATTGTCATCTGTGACCAGTTCCATCCCTGTGGAAGACCAAGTGATGTTTTTTACTTTGACTTTAAAAAGGTATTCAAAAGAATTTCCCACAACATCCCTGTGGCTAAACTAAGGGGACATGAAATGGATGAGTAGACCATAAGATGTTTGGAAAACTGTCCTGACATCACCTCAGAAAGTAGTGTACAGTAGTTTGAATCCTCACTGGCAGCTCTTACAAAGGTGTTCCTCAAGATTTGACACCGGGGCTGATATTATTTAACACTGATAAAAGGGACCTGGAAGATGAGAGAGAATACACCCTCACTACATTTGCCAATGGTAACAACTGAAGTTGAGCACAGCTCATAAGCTGAAGGGCAACATTTGCTGCCAGAGGGACCTCAGCAAGCTGGAGGAATGTATGGCATGAGTAACAAGGGAGACGAATGCAAAGTCCTGCTTGAGGGACTGACTCCTGCATGAGTGCAGGCAAGGGACACAGTGGCTGATGTGCAGCTCTGCCAAATGAGACTTGGGTGCCCTAAGCAAGTTGGATCAATTTTGATTATTCCTGTTTTGAGCAAGAGGCTGGACTAGATAACCTCCAGAGGACCCCTCTAGCCTAAGACTTTGTCTGATTCTCTTCAATAATTTACAAGCTTTGAACAAGCTTATACCAAATCTTTTCTTACTGCATTCTGAGGATGGCTTAGAGGGAAACTGTACAGCACTTGGTTAAAAATCAAACAGGTCAAATGCAAAGATCAGAAGAAAAATGTTATACAGTTCAGAAATCTTCAAAAGATGGCAGTGTATCAAAATTTGTTTGGCTGTGGGTAGATGCTTTTGAAAAACTAGGCCCATATTCATACAGAAATTGCTTTACATCAGAAATTACAATAAAGGTACAAGTATCTTCAGGTACAGGAGGAAATACCTGGTGTTTTATGGGTGGCTACGTTTTAGTGGGCAACCTAGACACAGCCCTTTGACTCCTGAGTCACAACTAGCTGCCATAGATTTAAAGGCTGATAGGGTTGAGATGTATCAACATACTATGTTGTTTTGAAAATTACTATGATTGGGATAGAAAATCACAGCCTAACACCAAGTTCTCTATGGCTTGTTCGTTCTGTATAGAGATGAAGGAGGTGGATAGATACATTTTATATTATGCCAATTCTGGCCCAAATTTCTCCCCACCCCCACCCCCCCCCACCCCACCCCCAATCCCATTCCGCTGATATCAATGAATGCATGGCTTTTTAAATATCTGAATAACTAGTTAAACATGTCTATCAGGCTAAGAACAAATTCTGAAGGTGGCTATGTTAGCAGAAGTTCATATATAAATGAACATATGGGTTACGTCTGGTAGGTAGACAAGATTTAAGGATCATGCTCGTTACCAAAGATGTATCAATACATGCTAATTCATTGATGCTTGTTTCAAATAAGCCAATGAGCAGTTCAGCACCATGGAAAATCAGGTATTAAAATTAATTACAGATTATATGAATGTAGAATAACTACAGAATGAAATTCTGCCAATCCTGAGGTAGCGTAGCCTTGGAATAGTTGCACTAATGTCCAGAATTACACAAACTGTACTCAACATTAATGGAAATAGTTGAAGTTTCTTTATTTACAGTACTTTGCCTCCCACTGCATCTATGTACACTAAGGCAAACATGTAACAATCATTTTAATCAAGAAAATAAAATGCCATAAAATATTAGCTGAGTTTTAAAATGGAGGCAGTGGTTATAATAGATACTCAAAAAAATGAGGCTACGTAAACGTAATCAGTTTAAACAGAAGTTGACAGGCTTAACGAATAAATTTCTGAAAGTAGTTTTATGATCTGTGTTTTGCCAGAAATCTAAATAGTTGAGGGTAGCAATCGCTCTGAATTTAGAATATATTAGCCTGCAGGGCTACAGCAAGGGTTGTATAGAAAGGAAAACAGTTGAATGCTAATGTTATTAGGGATTATGATCCATGTTGAAATTCATTTTTAATATCTATTGCAATATAGAACCAGATATACTTGACTTCTACTATGATTATAATTTCTTTAATATCTTTAACAGGTCAAAGTATTAATAAAGAATGCTAAACTGACTTTCTTCCTTGGGCATCAATATTTCATGCTTTGATCGTGGTTCTAGATTTTTAGTTTTTCCTATATGCATGTTCCCTAATTTTTTTTAGGTCCAAATACTACTTCATTCCTCATCCAGCTTTCCCTTTTAACAAAAGATACATGGAAACAGCATCCTGCTAAAGAAATACTTCTAACTGCAAAATTCTTACTATTTTGCCAGTGTCACCTATTAACAAAATTTAATGTGTTGTTGATGCTGGAAAAATAAAAAAAATATTAGGTGAACTACTAAGTGAAACCATACCTTCTTTTTTCTTTTTTGATGCCTTAGATATATGTTTATGATATAAAACCACTCTCATTACTATTACCTAGCTGGTCATACAGTCAGAGCTCTTGCATAGTGTAATACTGGAATAATAATTTCTGATAAATACTAGATATGTATGTTTTAATCTTCCATCTAAAAAAGAAAAATACATAAGTATTTGTGTTTTATACCAGGCACTGCTTAGTGGAAAACTTGAGAGCCACATCAAACACTTTGTTTTCCCAGAACAAGCACCTGCTGGATTATGAGATTATATGTAATACCCAGGCAATTTGCCAGCACTTTTATTTATATAGATTTACACGCTGTGCCTTCTAGCAAATCTCTAAGCGCGCTTGAAATCAATGGCCTAAACCCAAAAGGACTCAGTCAGCCCTAATCAGATTTTGAAACATCTGCAGCTTTATAATTGACAACTGCTAGGTTTATCACAACTGCCTATGGAAGATGCTTTTTTGTAAGACCACAGCAGTGTCTCTTCCTGTGTATGCCAAGATCCTTGAGACTGGTATCTTCACTGATTTACATCTCAGCTGTATTCTACGTAGCTTTCTTAAAAAACTGCTGCCTGGTTTTCTGCAACATCTTCATTCAGAAGCAAATGAACATCCAGCATTCATTTTACATCAAAGCTTCTGGTCACAGCAACAATACATGTGCTTAGACACGCACATGCGCTTTTGAAAAGTTGCAGACATCTGCATGCACAAATCAAGTGCCTGCCCTAGAAATGGGGTTCATATATAAGGGCTCTTTCTGTAATCTGTGCAGGCTTTTCCTGCTTGTTCCCGAGCCCTGGATGTGGAAATTAAGAAAAGGCTTTGTTCATTGTCTAGGTGCCAGGTTGCAGAGTGATTATGCCTTAAAATGTAGTGAGGAAGCAACTAGCACTAAATGTGGCTCCCAGAGCTCACCTGCAAATCAGTTCTGTGCACACCTGTCTGCAATGAGGGGCGTGCCCAAAGCCTCCCACATCTTAAATCCTGATCTGGGAAGAAGAGACCTCCTCAGATGAGCATGGAGGGAGTAAATAGCTTGGTGGAGTGTGAACTGGCTGCAAAGGTGCTTTGCTGCATGTAGGTGTGTTCCGGGGCAGAACTTGGGTAGATAAGCAGTTGTATATAAGCAGCACTGATGTATGCAATAAAGGATCTCACTTGGGGTCCGTGCCTTCATGTGCCACATTCATGACTTTATAAGAGTTAATGTCTGGATATGTCCAGGTATTAAAATTTTTGAGGTGCTTTCTTTTCCTTTTCTGGAGATATGCATAGAATTTAAACTTGTGTTTCATTCAAAAGTCAACACTAGGAATAGAAAATAAGCTCTTTCAAATGTTCTTCTTTTGACACCTAATGCTAAAATTGTAATAGATATCTGCAAATGTTAGCATTTGTAACAGCAAAATAGTTTTCTTGTACAGAGGCAGTTTAAATATGCACGCAGATGTTTATATGGATGTAAGGGTATATATGTATTTCAAAATGAAAAAGAAAAATGTATACAAATATATATAGCTTCTGCATGTGCTTGTTTATTAATATTTAAATGTGATTACACTCAAAAGATTGCATTATATTTCTGTTTTAGAATGCTTACCCAAATAAGCTTATATACCTGCAGGAGTTTATTCTAGAATAAAAATCTGTGTGTCTGTAGGTGTGTACACTTGGAAGATTTTTTTATTTGCTCAAAGACAAAAAGAACACTGAAAAGTGTGAAACTTCCTTTTTTTTTTTTTTTGCCAGGTCCTTCAGTTTCTGTCTTTAACATAACAAGATTGATTACAGACTGTAGAATTCTTCTGTAGCAAGAAAAGTATTTTGTCCCCATATTATATGTATTTTTATTTTTGTTGACTTGTTCTAGATGTAGTAATACAGAACTATACCTGTATTTAGAAAAATGAGTTTTGTGTCTTCCTTAACTGAGACATTCTAGGGCATGGAAGAGCCAAAGATGTAAAACAGTGACTGCAGAGATACTTGACAAGCCAGACCCCCAATTTCAGTTCATTCCTTGACCCAAAAATTTAGTTTGTATACTCTACCTTTAAATTTGTGTAAGACCTAAGCTACTTTCAACACTGTTCTTGATGAACAGGTATACAAATACAAGCAGGAGTTAGGGCAGTTACAGGAATTTCTTCTTGAGGAGTAGGAAAGTGCAAGCTTTCACACAGGTGGACCATGTAAGACTGAATGAAGATACGTGGAAAACTTTAAGTGTGATGAATAGAGCCCAAACAAAAAAGGAGGCACTGTGTGCATGCAGGATACCCGTTGAACAATTCTCTACAAGATATGTGAACTGCCCTGTGTTCAAAAGGGCATACCTCACAAGGAAACCTTTGTTGCTGCTATTTTCTACTATTGACATAGATGGAGTATTTCCTTCTGCCACTGAAATACTAACTGGGCTTTATAAGCCTTTATTCAACTTCTATAAAACATTACTGCACAGCACTATTCAAAAATGCCATCTGTGGAACATTTTTTAAGAAAGGCACCCTGAAAAAACAAGAGGTGGTTTACATTTTTCCTATTAATTAGTATGAGAAAAGGAGTTGTAAACATCTCAAATGATCACGTAGCTTAATAAACATACTACAGTTCTGAATTAGTTGTGTTAATTGTATTGTATACATAAATGTAAATACAAGATGAATATTTGAGAAAAAACAGGAGTGTATTTCTACAACTGCATCTCCTAATGTTGATTAATCATTTGTATTGCTGCTGAATATGAAATACAATATTAAGCATCATAACCAACATCAGGATTAATGAGTTACAGATTATTATTTCTGATTGTTCTGTATTTATGTCAGACAGGATTAGCAAGTAACTATAGATTCATTGAAAAATACTGTTAGAAGGTATTACATTATGCAGAATACCATGCTAAATTTAGATCGCTCTAATTTGGCAAGTTGTTTCTCTTACTTTTGAAATGGCTACCATATGGAATGCTTCAGGAATTTTTGCTTGGATGAAATCTCAATTCTTTCTCACTGATACTTCGGATGACCTTGAGTATCTCACTTCTCTTTGACTGCGCTCCCATCTGTCTGGCTTTGTCTGTTTATATGGCTAGCACTTTCTCTTGTCATGTGTACATACTCACAGATCTTGATCTGTTTATTTTGATGTTACATTCATACAAATGATAATGACAACAATAAATGTATTAGTGATGTGATTCTGAGTCTATAGGAAAAAAGTAACAATTCAATAGCAGTTTCTTAGCCAGAGAGAAGTCAGCTGGAAGTAAATTGTTAAGTCCCTTAAATATATGTATCCTTTTCAGAACTGAACAGGGTCAAGCAGACTTAATGTGCATAAAGCTGAACTAGTATTTTTGTATGGCTTGGCAGATTGTAACTGAAACTATTCTGTCCTGTGAAAGTCACTGTAACTGAGTTCTAGAATCCCTGCAGTACTTCATTTCTCTTTGAGGATTGCAGAGCAAAGCAGCAAAGTATATAAGTCACTCATCTTTTTAAGGCTTGAGTTCACATTCAGCCAAAGAAGTTAAATTAATGTTTTTCTTGTTGTCAGTAAGAGGCAAAAAGAGAAATACATTACTTATAACTTCTACCTAGTGAGCAGTTATTGACTTCAAAAAAAATGACCAGATCAGGCTTATAAAACCACTTCGTTCAGTTGTGCAAGGTCTCACGTCTTAAATTGGCTGGAGTGAGAGAACAGTGGTGTAAGGGAAGCATAAAAATTGTAGGGGTTTGAGCAATTTGTTCCTTTCTGTATGTGCTTGGCACAATGTCAGAGTCAGTAAGAGCAACAAAATGTCACAGAGTGTCTTTGGCCTCTTCTGCACTACTGCAAAATGTATTTAAAAACTGTAGAGGGACTGGGGAGACCGAAGTTTTGTGTGCAGTTTAAATAGCAGTAAAGGATTTGAGTGTAGATCTGGACATTCCTCATTTTTAGTAATTTGGTTTACTGACAAAATCCACAAGGAGGAAGGAAGGGGCTAATGTCGTCTTCTGACAAAACCTCTCCCCAAAGGATTACCTCTGTGGTAATCCCAGTTTCTGTAGTTCAGTGAAGGTGACAGAGGAACCTTTACAGCATCTGACCTTCATTTGGTCAAATTTAAAGTCAAAAGTCTATTAGGTCCTAGATAAAAGAGGAAGTTCTCCAGAGCATGCCAGAGGGTTTTATAATATGTCATTAGGTGGCATCATATTTTTTGTTTGCTGTTGTTTGGATCCGACAGCTGTAGCATGCAGGAAAGACTACATTCAGTGTCATCCCTGCTTCCTCCTTTGCATTCAGTAACAACCAGCTGAGCAACAAGGTGTAAGGAAGGAGAAATGGGGAGACAAGAAACCAGCAGGGCTGGATGCAAACAGAGGGAGACTATAGCACATCCGCAAGGAGCCCTATCCTCCCCCATGTAGTGAGGAGCTGCCCTGGGGGTCATGCCATAAGCTGGCCAGATTGCTTGTCAGAAAATGTCACCCTTCTGTG
Organism: Ibycter americanus; assembly: GCA_035590275.1. Lineage (NCBI taxonomy): Eukaryota > Metazoa > Chordata > Aves > Falconiformes > Falconidae > Ibycter > Ibycter americanus. Next base: position 15,853,425 of record JAVJGI010000062.1, read on the forward strand.
CGCCGCAGAGGTCTCCATGAGGGCAGTGACCTCGCTCAGCCTCAGTACAGGGTGAGGAAAAAGCAGGATGTTTCTGGTCGCCGTCCGGGATGGTCTGAGTGAGGTGTCCTCTGGAGATGCACCCGAGCATGGACTGGCAGCATGCGTGCCCTGGCTCCAGCGCCACCATGAGAAGGTGTTTGTTCCTTCATCAGCCCCTTCTCATGAGAGCACATGGCATGAAGTGTCTAGATGGTGCATCCAGGTGTAGGAGAAAGGCAGATGGTAAACCTTTTCTGGCAAATTTTTCCTGGGATTTTCCCTTGTTTTCAGCAGGTTTTGGGGTGGAGGTTCCATTCTTAGGCAGTTTGTGGATACTTTATTTGGGGAGCTTTTTGCTTGCCTTTGTTTGTTTGTTTTTGTTCCCCCCTCCCGGTTGGTGGGTGGGTGTTATTTATATTTATTTTCTTGTCAGTTTTCTGTGATTTTTGTTTTCAGAGGCGAGTTTATTTGTTTGGGTTTTGTTTCTTGCAGCAGCCTTTCCTCACCCTGGCAGCTGCTAGCACAGGTTGTTTATTTCTTGTTGGGCTTTAGCTTTGCCCTGGATCCAGGCTGTGGCTTTCAGTACCTTCTGGCAGCTTCCAGGGGCTTCCACAGCTAATGGGTTCTGCAAGCTGCTCCCTGATTGGTGGGACCCTGCTTCTTAGCTTTTTCCTGATAGGCCAGTTGGTGAGGGGGCTTGCTTTTTTTTTAAAAAAAAAATCCTCCATCTTCCCCCTTCAACTTCCCTGCAACCAGATTTTATAGTATGGAAGACAGAGGTCAAATTTTCTACTCGTAGAATAAGATAATTTTCATTACATGGCCATGATATGTTTAAAGTGCGTTTTCCTGAGCATTAGCAGGGAAGTTTGAGTTATCTCCGTGGTTATTTCTCCCTCCTGTGAGGTCATGGCATGTCTGAGGAGTGGCTCGCTTTCATGAGCTGCTGTGTGGTGAAGCACTGCAGGCAGGGGCCCTGACTGCCTCACGTGATTAAGGTCTGAAGAAGATTCAAAAGGAATTAAAGCAGCAGCTTGCAAAATGTCAGGTAAATTTCTTAATGGATATTTAGGAAAGCTCTGTGAATGTCAGGAAAGAATAAATAAAAGTAGAGGAAATCAGTTAAATCAAGCCTTCAGGTGTAAATGCTGATGGTTGTTCCTGAATAGTTAATCATGAGATCTTGACTTTCAATATCACTTTTGGTGGAGAAGGTATTGCAGTAGCTTAATGGCCAAGCTTTTTACCTTATCAGATAAAGTTAGGCATAGCACTATGCGTTTCGTATGGCAATATGAGCTGTAGAGTGCAATGGAAATGACTGGAGGCATGAGACCTGGCCTGTGGTGCAATGGGTGGGATCTCGCTGTCTAGACAGGATTGCCATCAGTGTTGTTACGGGCAAAGGGAAACACAAAATATGTAGTGGAGCCATGAACTAGGTTTATCAGCCCGGTGGTCTGAGCTACCTAATTAGTACAGAAAAACACATTAGCAAATGCAGTTAAAGTTGTTACATAATTACTTTTTTTTAGTAGCTGCCCTTTTTTTGGTGTTATGCTGACACTTCCAATGTCCCTCTGTGTCCTGAAGGCTGATGTTTCAAGTCTTCTGTATGCAGAATGTGGGATAGGCTGTGATTAGCATTTCAATGTTTTCTCTGTGAGGAGTAGCATGATGCTGATGGTGGGGGCTTCTTCCTCCTCATTTTTTGGGTCCACTTATTTTCTTTCATGTGTTTCTATGTCACAGCATACTTTCTTCTCCCAGGCTGCTAGCTGCAGCCCGCCACCTACAAAGTGCTATGGTTTGTCTGGCAGTGACTTGCGGGGGGAGGGGGGTGTGACACCCTGCCCAGAGGAGGCACCCCCAGAGCTGAAGCTGGAGCAGGGGATGCAGCAGTCACTGAGCTCAGCGTAGATGCTACAGCAAAGCAAATCCAGTTCAGGCCAAGATGAGCTCAGACAAATCCTTAGACCATGCAGCATCAGGTCAATGTGGAGGCTGTGTCCTTCTGATGTTAAAGACACAAATCAAATTTAATGGAGTACAGTAGGTGTAAAGTGCAATTGTATTTTCCCTTCTGAATCTGAGACGCAGGCAAGGTAGTAAATATGATATTGTTACTGAAAATTGTAACCAGGAAAACTCTTCAAACCAAATGATAATTTAGAAAGCCAACATTGGTTTACTGCAGTGCTGGGTACATGGGGAGATCTTTCCTTCTAACATGCACACCAAGTTACTCAAGGGTACACATTATATTGAGTACTTGCATATTCATAGTACATTACATATGCATTTTCTTTCACGCACGGGATTGGTTACAAGTTTCTTGGTTCCAATGCAAATTAATACGCATCCTCATATACCACTACTGAAGTTTTTGCATGTTCCCCAAGTGGGGTTTTGCCCTCTTTTGGGGCGGGGGGAGCTATTTGAGTTGGAGGTCGTGATCTCCCATTACCACAGTTACCTTTGTCCTACTTTCAATTAATTTTCTGTGCATTTGCAACACCTTAACAGCTTGTCTCCTCTTGTGGTCAGAACTTTCTCCCGTGGAGGCAACTTTCTGCATAATTTAGATAATGGTGGTTCTTATCATTATCTGTTCTTCCTTTCCTCAAGGTTCACTCCCTTGATTAGAAGTCCTTTCGTTCATCAGTTTTGAGGACTTCAGAGGGTGGTGTGGGTCATTGGACGAGAGGGTGGGTCAGCTTGACCTAAATTTTGTGTAAACACTTGTTTAACATGTAGTTAAACACTAAATCAGAGCTCAGTAATTCGGGAGTTTAGGTATTGATATGAGACCTCTGGGAAAGCTAAGCACTTCTGCAGAAGTAGCAGGAAGCCTGGTGGAATAAGTTAGATTGCCTGAATTGTGACTTGGTATCTCTGTGTAGGTGACTGAATCCCACTCATAACCCTATAGCTAGCAACCAAAGGATAGGACACAAAAATAAGCAGAAGGCACTACGTGCTGCAAATAGCAAGAATTAAACTTTTAATCCCAGAGTATAAAGGAAGTTCTAAACAGAGCCTAACAAATAGAGTACACAAAATTGAGTAGATAATAGAGGTGTTCAAGGTTGGAGATGCTGTCTTAGGCAGATACCGATTTGAACAGAACTTATTCCTAAAAGATGGGAAAGTAGTGGCATTGTAACAGAAGTGTTTTGAATGGACAAGAGGTGATTAATGTCAAAGGTGCTGAAGTGATGGGTTAAGGTGGATAATAGTACTAAATTTTACAAATACAGTTTATGACTGCGTACTCCCTAACACCATCTTTATGCTAATACTCATCCGTTCTGGGGTAGGAGAGTTGAAAGGGGGAAAGGAATCGAGTTTTTAGCTTAAATCAGGAACTGGAGATGATCTGTTGGCAGCAGCCTTGGTAGCTTAGCACAGATAGTTATCAGTATTTGTAAGATACCAGACAATATAAGGAAGGCATAAGTTTTTCCTTCTTACGTGCCATAGGTATTCTTGCCCAGAAGGGGAATATTCTGTGCTAAGGAAAAAGAAAAGGTGTAAAGTCATGGGGGGGGGAAGTTACTTTTTACATTCAATCTCACTTAGAAAGTGCAACTACCAATTTCTGTAAATGTTGTTTATCCTTAATACCTATTTTAGTTTTCTGCTTTTACCAATTGCATTAGTGTCTGTGAATGTTTTACAGAAGGCATGTACTAGTAGCAAAGTCTAGAGATTTTTTTTGTATGTATACAGGATCTTGCAATTACACAGTATAAAAAGAAAATCAACTAATGTTCTAGTTAGCGTGAGGAGCTCTTATTTACAAATCAGTTCTTGTTTCATCCACATTGACTCCTATACAATCTTTCCAAGAAGTTGGTATGTAGTACTGTTCTACGTTATTCTTCCACAGGCATCTTGAATAAAGCAATACCACAGTAAGTACTATGTTTGCACTCAAATGGTTCTTCACAACTTCTCTTTTTTTCCACTATTTTATCATGTCAAAATTGTTTTCAGCTCTCTAAGAATTACTATAGCTTTGTCCAGCCTTTCAAAGAGGTACTCTGAGATTTTCTGTGGGAGTGCTGTTTTTAAGTGTTTTGACTACATTGATGGCAGCCAAATACATCCCTTGATAAACAAACTGACTTAAAAGTGTTCTCTACTACTATTAAATGGAGCTATATGCCCTCCTAAAATGTCTGCTGTGCAGAAATTGCTGTGGATGCTAGTAGTCTGGACAGATTGCAATATTGTCTGATCATGCTTTTGGGGAGTCTGTTCATGGGTTTGGGGAATCTGAAGTAACAGTTTTGATCTTAAATTGTTGTCCCGTAGGTGGGTTTGTAACCCGCTGCACAATGCCAATTCACACACCGAGTCGAGGTATTCCTTATTTCTTTATTCTGTTTTGAGCGAAGTAGGGAGCTAGGTGGTAACCCACAAATGCCCAGCTCCCCAGCTGTCAAAACTTTACACTATTTATGTAGTTCAGCATATAAAGACTTAAGCCTTCATTGGTTACAAGTTACCCAACGTCTTCATTACTTAGTACTTCTCTTCTTATTTCTCAAATAATTATCTCGCTTCTCATAATTAGTTCGCATGCTCAGTCTCAACCTCTTTTGGGTCCGGAGGATTCCCTCAGTCGGTTCTCGCCATCTCCCCCTGCCGGAATTACCTTTCCCCTAGTTTTGCTGAGCTCATTGCTTGTAATGAGCTTCCTGTCAGCTTATGTATCTTGTGGAGGTGCTTCCTTAGTGAGGCTCGTTTTTTGAACAAAGGGATTTGCCGGTGCTAAACGAAGCACTTAGCAGGACGTACAAAGTGCTTGTAACCTGAATTAACATTTAACAACTCATTCACTCCAACTGTCTCAAAGTCAAACCAACAACACATTCAACTCCATCAGCCACCCAATATCAAGATTAGTTGTTCCTAGCACTAGAGGCATTTTTATATATTACAGTTTCTTCTTGCTATGGTAGTTCACCAGCCTTCTCCCCTGACCGCCACCATGGGAAAACTTTTAGTTATTCTCTCTTCAGCCAAAGAAACAGTAGCAGTGGCTAATCATGAAGAAGTACCATTTATTCCAGGTGACAATATTGCTTCACTTTAAGTCAGTCTGAGTTTGGAAGGCATTGGGTTGGGTCAGAGTTTCCAAATTTCACAGTGCTTAATACTAGAAGTACCCAGCAGAGTCTGTGGGTGGAGAGTGCACTAGGGGTAGGAGAAAAAAGGTTCAACTAAATTTTAAGTCTGGTTGCCTCTCCCAGTATGTCTCATTAAAACTTTGGTGTCCCAGCTGCACAAGAGATGTGCTTTATATGCAAAGCCAACAATTTACTGTAGGTCTAATTAGAGTCTTAACAGTCTTGCCAAAGAAGTATTATTAGTGTTACCATGTAATATTGCCTGGTTTAGCTTTGCAACTATATTGTTTGTTTCAGTGTAATCACTATGGAGATACGCTTGCCAATCCTGGTTGTGTAATTTTATGCCAAGAGGGAAAGAGTCATTTAAAACTTAGAGTTGTTGAGGAGACTGTATGGTAGCTGAGGAGACCATTGTATAGGTAACTAATGAAACAAACTTGGACTCTCTTTGGACTCTCCATATAAAGGAAGTAAATTAAAGTTCTGTATTCAGTCAGCTGTAACTGTAGGGTCGACTATTCTTTGAGACCCCTTAGAAGACACTGAGATACCTGTAAGGAGCATGCCGGATGCTTAATTAACGTAGTACTGCCTATTGCATGAATGTGTATGATTTTTCTGAGAAATGTAGTGCCAGAAGTACTAAGATTTACCATGCAAGTTATCCAATTATTGCAGTTCAATCACAGTAATAATAGTTTAATAGTTAGAATAGACAAACAAACTTTAAACTTTCAATGGTTTCATTCAGGGGGAAGGGTTTATGGTCAGTTGTCATCCGGAATCCTTTGCCAAGGGAGTGTGGTGTGGGCTGCTTCTTTCCCATTCTTGTGGGGCTTATACTAGGGGATATGTTTAAGCATTTTGTAACGCGTTCTACACCTTCCTTGCTGCTTCTGCATTTGTGTGTTACATCTGCATTTGTTTATATAAGATGTGTTTTATTTATGTTGGAATCATGTCTTTTGTTACTCCTAAAGCCAGTTTCACTCAGCTCCAAATGTGTCATCTCTTTAATGATCAGTAGTTAGCCACTGATGACAAACTGTATCACGAGAATAGTACTTATTGTCACTCTCTGTTACTCACAGAGCTATAACAGAATTATAACAAAAGACATAGCACCACACAATTGTACAAAGATAAGCAAAACTGAAACAAATTAGATAAGTCTGCTAGAGCTAAAAAAGCTAAAACAAAGCTCCAGGCAACTACAGGACAAGTCCAGAAAAATCATGCCTGATAAGCCCCAGTCCAGAGGCCTTGCTGTGTTAGAACAAACCCTGTGGTTTCTCCTTCAGCAATACTGTATCTACTGAGCTAAAGGACTACAAAAGTGAGACACGGGACAAACTCTGTTGATATTTGTAAAACTGAGACTATATTCTCAAATGGAACTTATTACAGTTCACTTGTTTTTGAACCATTCAAAGTCAAAATTACTAACACTGGTAATTAGTTGAGACAGCCACTGTGAATTGGTCCCCAGGGATTCAATAATATTATATATAATAAATAATATAATTTAATAATTCAGCAATAAGCTAAGGGGAGTAGGGAGGTTGGCCTTGACTGTAAGTAACAGCCTGCTAATGAGGTGCTCACAGTTCTGTATTACAACTGTATTATCAGAGTTGGGAAGTACAGAGCTGTTAAATAGTACTTGCAAAACTAGTCTAACTAAGGTAGTACAGAATGTTTTATAACAAAGTGTTATCTCTCTGCGAAACATCACTCCTTTAGCATTTTGTGAGCTCTTCACTTGTATTACAAGCTAATATACACAGAGGAGTTTTAAGTCAAGCACTTAATGTGAAGGAGCATGAAATACTGGCAGTGATCTCTCACATTAAATCCTATGGTGGTTCACAAGAGAAGGAACAGCGTGACACAAAAAAAAAATAGAAAAAGTTCACTGGCAAGGGTCACACAGAAAATAGTTAGCAATGGAATTTAGTAAAAGGATAGCACAAACTATGGGGATTGAGTGGAGAGGTCAGCCAGAGAAGCATACTGATGAGAAACTTGTTTGTACATGACTACTACTGTCTATCACTATGTGTGATGGCACATGCATGATAGTTGTTTCCTTTCTTGCTAGTTACAGGGTTCTGGTTGAACCTCTCCACTGTTGTGCTTGACAGGTTTCTTCAATGTCCCATTACTTAGTGACCTAAAAGGTCTCCTGTTTGTTACCATCTCAGTTATCTATTACTCCTGAAGATTTCTGTTGTTCTGCATTGATTATTACTTTTCTTATGTTTTCACCTTTTCCGTTATGATAAATAGCTGTTAAACAGACATCCCAATAAACAGGTGTCCTTAGATTCCAGACGTCCTTAAGGAGGTGTGTGACTGGATTTAGTTTTGAGATGTGCTCTGTCTCAGAAATCCTCCTAAGTCTAGAACATCTTTGGTAGTTTAAATATAACAAAAAAGTCAGCCTCAAAGAGTACGTTTCTTTTCAGTGAGAATTTTATAAACCAGTATATACTCCTGTAGATTTCTCCCTCGGGACGTCTTTCAGCTTGGAGCAATTAGTGCTTTGCATGTTCTTTAGGAAACAGAAAACCCTGACTGCAGTCACTTGTCCATAATTTGTAACTTTTCAAAATAAAATACCTCTCGAGCAATATTTGATTCTGGCTATTTATAAGCAGGAAAGAATGTTAAGAGTAATGAGAAACTAGATAGCAAACAAGTAAGTTTTTTTAGCTAACTGGTTTTACAAATACAAAATCTCACTACAGATACACAATTCCTAGTAATATAACACTAATAATGAGATCTTTGCAAAAATTTGGCATCTGTGTAAATAAATTGCATGAGTTCTGCTAATATTGAATGGAGCAACAGGCACCATCAAACTACAAATTGTCCCTTCCTGAAATAAACAGTTGAATCACTTTCTGGAGATTACAAGGTAGGATAGATATGTAAAGTGGTATGTATTGCTCTCTGGAAGCACCATCCTTCCCACACTGAAAATGGGGAGATCTTAGATAACTGGGAGTGGGGGGCAGAACAAATAAAAATTGCTTTACTTCATTTTCTGTCTTGGCTGGAATAGGCTGAAGACCATTTTGGCTACTTCCATCATGATTTGGTGGCTGTTGCAGCACAAAGAGATCACTAAAACATTAAGAAACAGTCCCTTTAAGTGGATCTGTGTAACATCTACTAATTCAAAACTTCCATTTTCAACACAGTTACATAAGTAGCTGATTTGAACCAAGGAAATAGGACAAATGAATGAAGAATAAGAAAATGGTGTCTGATATTAATCTGATTTGTTGTATCCAGGATTGTGAATGAGTGTCTGGATAGCACAGAAACATGTCAAGATGGATATTATAAGAGTTTACATCAGCCAAGGACTTGTCTTAACATACTCATTTGTGTACAGGAACTATTAGTGAAAAGCTCAGTGAGACTTCTGAATTAGCAGGGATTGACCAGATTAATGATAGCTTTCCTGTATGTGAAATTCGAGTGCAAATCTGGATTATTTTAGCAAACAGCTAAATGGTGACTTTTCATCAGTCCTGCAAGGACACATGCACACACAGGCATGCCAGTTCCTTCTTTAATTCTGCCCACACTACTGGTTTGTGAAGAAATGCATCTAGTTTCCAATTGGGTAGAATAATAAAATAAAGAAAGGAGTGTGTTAACTCTGATACACTTTCATCAAGTCTTAGCCATTCTCATTATTTTACTGTATTCGTTCTAGCCTGATCTTCCACAGATTAACCTTTCATATAACACTGTCACACCCCATCAACTGTGATTTAGCAAGTATGTAATTTATCACTTAATAAGAATGTCCATGTTAACCACAGTGGGGATTTTACTGGCAGTAAAGTCTGCTTTTTCTCTTAGGGAAAATAAAGGCTGTATCCAAGTGGACTGAGAAAGTTTAAGGCCTCTTATAATGAGAATGACCTTAGAAAGAATGGAACTTTTTATTACCAAATGTTTAGTATGTGCTGTGGTTGTTCTGAGATATTCTGTGAGAACAAAGACCCTTATTGGACAGATATTTTTATAAATAAAAGTGTAGACAATGTTCCAAGTAGTTTTGTGTGTCCTGCATAGTGAAAAAGTAGTTTTATTTAGCCTACGTTGGCACTTATTATAGTCAGGAATAAAGCTGTAAATATGGTCCTTATTGTCCTACTGTTGCATTGATTTATTTTTTTTCCTCTAGAGGTGAAAATTTCTCTATTAACTCTTTTTCAAGCACAGAAGAAAGCTGAAAAATTGTGGAGCTTCCAGCTCCAATCTTGTCCAAACTACCTGAACATGCACCATTCCTCTGGGAAGAAGGTTGCCTTACACTAGAGTATTTAGCATAGTATGCTGACAAGGTTCCTCTTCTAAGAGGAGTAAGAGTAAGCTAATTCTGTTTTCTTTATTCCTTACAAATTGTTGATGTATCAGTTCATTCTTCCTTACATTTACACCTGTGAATATAAATTTCAGGTAATAATATGTAGTAGAGATGGGGCCAAAACCCAGTGATAAATATCTGACGTTTTTAAACCAGTCAGATTTCTGTAAGCCTATGGTAAACTCTGATAATGAAAATCTGGGGCTGTTAGAAATGAGCATATGGGTAAGGTCCTAGCCTTATGGTTTGTAGCTCCTGTCCTAAAATCAGTTCTCCAAAAGAATGGCACTATTAATTACTCCTATCAAATTAATCTTACCTTTGCAAAGCTACATTCTGTAGAAATTGATGATCAATATGGAAAGGTTCCTGACTATAAGAATCACAAGATCTGAAGCGAGATCTCTTGGACTATGTATGTGACTCCCCTTTTCAACTTAATTTTTTTCTAATAATTTTTTTCGTATAACTCTAAAATATTTCAATCATTGAATGACTTTTCCCATAAACTAAGAAAGCAGAAAGGGAAAAGACAGCTTTTGTTACTTCAGGGTGTAAATATCTAGGAGGGACTCTGATGCTAACGTCATAAGAACATAACCGTAGATGAATAAATGGAAGAAAGCTCTCTAAAATCAAATATACACTCAAGTGTGTTATTACTACTTTTTTCCTTTTTGGTTCACATTCACTATTCTTTAAAATAGAACTAACATTTCCTGACCACCACAGCGAGCTATAATTTATTTTTACTTCATTCCAAGCAAAGTTTTACTTCAGAGATAATAAACTTGCTTCATTCTTGACAGTACCTCCAAGGAGAATTCAGAGGAGGTAAGGGAAAGAAAAAAAGTAACATGATATGATAGACCTGTAGCTTGGGGAAAGCTTAATTGTCAGCATTCTAAAATTAAAAATCACAGGATCACCTTTGGGCAGGGTTGTAGAGAAAATAATCTGGGAAGAGCTCTCTCCTGAGACTTCTGTAAGTTCCCTAGTGGCTGCTTTCTCAAATTCTCTTGATATAAACATGCTTCAAAGTGCATCAGGAGAAGCAATTTTCAGTAGTATTAGTGGTAAGGCAGCTGACTCATATTACTTTGAACTTAGAGTCATTAGGCTTATGGAGACAATCACTTTAACCCACTAGGGAAAACAGAGTATCAACAAAGATATATACTGGTCCAACATAGGATCCCAGAAATCACTAAGAGTTCACGTGCACATGTACACAAAAGTCAGTGTTTTCTTTCCCCCTATCAATTTTTCAGAATTTAAAAGCAATAGAACGCTTCAAAAAAACCTTGGGTGTAGCATACACATTGGTTGGGTCATCTGCTGCATCATCACCAGCATCCACAATCTTCAGACCAGATGGATGACCAGACAGCAGATAATTTGCTTTGGTGAAATTACCTTCGTTTTTCAGTTTTCCATGGGGAATCACTGCATCTGAGCTTAATGTGATAAAAGTTCAAAATCTGTAGCTGGTGAAACATGCCTGGGACACTTTTCCACCAAGTTGAGCTCATCATGTGACCTGTCCAGCACCACATTTTTAGTGTTACATGAAGGCCCGAATGAAGCTGGCCATGAAAGATGTATGAAACGCATGATGCAAAGCTTAGAATAGTTTAGTATCTGAAAGAAAGGTTTCTCGGCTGAAGTGATTTGCCTATAGAGGTTATTGCTAAAGCAATAAGATGCTTGGTCATTGTTAGATAATTATAAAAGCTTCCTCTCTGAATTCTCTATTGGGTTCACAGTAACATTCCTATAGCTGTTAATCTCATTTTCAGAAAAGAAATATATCAAAAATCTCCGTAGCTTCGTAAGTGAAATAAGTATGCTATAAAAGATTCCACTGCCAATAGTTTTTTTATTTGAATCAAATTAATGTCATAGTCATGCATGGTCAAAGGACGCAAGAAAAGCAAGGATATGGAGTGAGACAACTAAAACAGTATCAGTTGATTAAAGATACAAACTTTCTTTGCAAATATTGCCTTTTTTCAGATGGGCTGTGATGTGTTAATGGGCAGGAGTATACAGATCTAATGGTTCATAAAATTTTCGTGACCATTTCTTTTAACATCAACTGGCATTGGGAGAAATTAAAGGGAAAAAACCCACACCAAAAACATTGTCACTGGAGGATGCTATTTTGAATTGTTTCTTAAGTGTCTCTTCCCCTCCCCCCCAGCCCCCAGAATATGTTTAGAGTACAGATCAGTTCATGAAGAAATTGGTGTTATATTTCTGTTTTCTGAGATGAGTTCCTTAGCAAGGTTCTGGGAAGCCTTGAAGAGGCCTGGTCTCTGTCTTGATTACTGTAAATAGAATTAATTATTGAAGTAGGGAAATAAATCAAGAATGTCAGTAGTTATATAGAAATCTTTGGAAAAGCGTATAGCTTTGTGGTGGGTTGACCTTGGCTGGTTGCCAGATAGCCACCCAGCTGTGCTCTCATTCCCTCTTCTCAGGATGGGGGGACAAAAGAAGATGGAAAAACTCAGGTCTAAATAAAAGCAGGGAGATCGCTGGCAAACAGACTTGACGGGGAAAATTAAATTTATTGCCAATCTAAAATAGAAAAGGATGGTGAGAAACAAAGACAAAAACTAAAACACCTCCCCCCACTCCCTTTTTCCCGGGCTTAATTTCACTCCTTTGTTCCCAGCTCCTCGACCTCTTTCTTCCTCTCTCTCCAGTCTCCCCAGTGATGCAGGGGGAATTGGGAATAGGGGGTTTCAGTCCTTGATTGTATAACCTGATGACAGTATTCATGTATACATTCATTTATGAAGCAACATTTTTGGGGGCATGTGTATTAAGGTAATAGAGATAACATGTAGGTAGATGTGTAAAAAGGAAAAAAAATATACAGAAATTAGAGCAGTTAATTTTGAAAGAAAAATATCTGAACATTCAAAACTTTAGAAGCATCACACTGTAACTTGCAAATGAAAGAGATTTCATTTTTCAAAGTAATATTTGTAGGGTCAGGATTTTGGCTTGATCTTGTATGTCTTGAGAAATAATAATTTCAGTTGAATAAAATAATGTTTGTCTTTTTTATTTTGTCTGTGGCTAATCCTACTTAAAAGGGCAAAAATGACGCATTGGGTTCCAGTAAATTGGAACTTATGATCCAGAAGGTTGGCTGTTAGAGAGTGAAGTTGATAATGACTGTAAATTTATTTGGCCATAGATGAATTTCTCAATAAATTTTTAAAGTTTTAAGAAATCATGTTGTAATGATATGTATATTTAAAATGAATCAGTGCTTTTCCTTATTTTTTCCTTTGAATTTAAAAAGGTTCTGCAAAAGTTTGTAGTGTTAATACTGCTCAGGAAGGTCATGCTTCAGTAGTGCTAAAGTAAGGGTCGTGTATTTCACAGGAAACATCTCTAATAATCCTGAAAGTGGTTGAATTACATAGTTGTCCTTGCTTTTCCTTTTTTCTTTTTCAAGCTGGCATATGAGCATTGATTAAATGAATGATAAGGTCCATGTTTGATCGATTTTTCACTTTTTTAATTTAGAAGTTAAAACTTTCTATCACATTTGAAGTTGAGAATTATGGTTGACATAATAGAGGTCTGATTCCAGTAGTAGTTAAAAAGGAAAAAGTTGCCTCGCAAATGTCAAGGCACCTTGTGGTCCAAGATGATTAAAACTAAACTGTTTGCTGTATGAATCCCAAGGTGCTGCTATATCTCAGCTTCCGTGACATTTAGCTAGTGACTTTTCATAGTTTGTTAATAATGTATAGCAAACCCAGTGTAAATTTGCAGTGACAGAGCTGGCCTGTTACAGTAGAGCAGTTAACTAGATTTATTTTGGACAGAAAATGCAGATTTGAAAAAGAAGAAAATCATGACTAATGTCAAAAGAGATTGCACATTTACAGGATATTTTAGCCAAGACAGTTGCTTAGGAGAGGTATTTTTCACATTGATCTATTACTCTGTCCAAAGTCCTAATCACCTAGCAGAGGGGTATTAACAAAACATAACCCCACTCATCAAGGTTAAGACTCATGAAGAAAAACTGATGTCCCAAACAAATTTTATAGTGAGGGCAGGTCCATAAAATTCATTGATTTTACCAGGTTGAATAAGTCACATAGGCAAGTAAAGGTTACAGCATAAATTCCTGTTAATTATTGCTCCCAGATAAACCTAATAAATGTCTGTGTTGTAGAAACCATGGGTTTTGCTTGAACCTTATATCTCACAGATTTACAAATTATTCATAAGCTGTAAAAGGTCACAAGGTAGATGAAGAAAGAGAGAGAGAGAGGAGGAAGAGGGTACAGATAAAAAATAAGACTCAAAAGATGAGTTACAAGACAGACTCAAAGAGCAAAATATAGCAACAGGATATGAATAGGAGTTGTAGGGAAAACTTTGGCTGACATTTGGGTTCCTACAGTTTTTCTCTGAGGCTGAAAGTTTACTCACATAGAAGAAATTTTACTATGACTGCAGCTGTAATTGTCATAGATCAAAATCTTTAATTTAATTATCTTAATAAATCATTAATCACTTTGGAATTGTTTTAGATGTAGTATTTGGTGTAGTAGAAATCCATGCATGCCAGTAGCCATTGGAATGCAGAATTAACATGAAGTAGAACTTTGACAACAGTTGTTATTACTGCTTTTTGCAGGAGTTTTACATAGGCCATCTTGGGTTTTTATTGAAAACTTCATCTAGGAGTTGAAGTCTTTTATCGATTTACTCTTTATGTAGAAATGTGTCAGCAGAAAGTACAAATATTTTGGCAACCCCAAAATTGTTATTGCAAAATTCTGATTAGGCTTGAATAACTCCATTTCTGCATAAAACACTAGAACAAGTTTGTGAAGTTTCTTTAGCCTTTCTCTGATGAATCTTTCCAATACTGATATAAAAATAGAATTTCTAATTTGTGTAGAAGCAGTTGTTTATGTTTTATTTGTTTAAATAACTACATTTTAAAAAACTCAAACAACTTATTTATTATATAACAAGCTGTCGTGACCCAAAAGGAGTTGTTTAGGACAGCCTCCTTCCCATTGGGACCAACGACCAAGTTCATGATTCCCTTGGATTGAATTAAGGTGAAACAACACCAACCAACCAGATTTGTCATTTATTAACACAAAATACAAGACAAGTGGTTAGATACAATAACTCAATGGCAATAACTTTAACTGGATAAACAAGTCCTGTGCCACCTGTTGTTACGTAGATCTGGTCACTATTCAATAAAAAGAAAAGAGGAGAGGAGAGGGGGAGAGTGAGAGGAAAGAGATACCACCACCTGTGGATCCAGCAGTATTCCATTGGTCCTCTTCACCCTGGGTGTCTAAGTGGTGTGGGTCCCACCTGAGCTTTTGTTGATTTGAGTTTTATGCTCTTGAGAGAATGCCTCATTTACATACGAAGCGAGGAGGGGTGTGGTCTATGTCTGCACAAGCTCAACATGTGAGCGGTGGTTGCAGGGGGTCCTTACTGGTGGTTGTGAGGGGTTTTAGGCAACCCTGCTCTGCACTTGAGCAGTTGTCTTATATTACCACAGAAGTTTCTTTCAGGAAGCACTAGGTAGACCTTGCCTTCACAAGACCTAAAGCCATTCCATCCTGTACCATCCTGTGGTTACCAAGTTAGGAAAACTACGGCTCACTGTGCAGCAATGGCTCATCTCCAGTCCTCACCTTGTGATTATCAAGTTAGGCAACAGCGTCTCATTACAGTTCCTCTCCAGTTTGAGCAGAACAGTTTTGCACTAAGCAATGTTTAAGGCAATTATCAATATATCATTCCTTACACAAGCTAGTAAAATAACTTAGCTTCTTATTTAGCAGAATTTTCAGGAGAGAGCAATTGTGGGGGTGTTTCAGATTTTTCTGCAGTTAGTGTTTTGATCAATAATAATTAATACAAGAGACTATAGACAGTTGAGTTTATGCTGAAGTGTGAGGAACTCAGGAGATAGGCAGACATTCAGAAAAATCTTTCCTCAGCTGTGTTCCAATTCATTAATAGATTCCTCTGCTGCCCTTTTAGTTTTAATCTCAAAAAAAAAGATTGTTGCTTTGATGTGGAAACATTGATGTTCTTGGATTTGATCTGAAAAGCTTTGGACTAATGGAAAAATAACTACTTCATTCTCCCAATGTAAGTTCTTTGAATTCATTACAAGTGTGTGTTTCTACCTTATTATTGATGGATAAATTATAATGGCCAACTTAAAACATTTAAGGTCTCCACTTTTTTTTTAATTTGGTAATTTTCCCTGCTGCATCTGCTATTCTACTTACTTTATCTGATATAATGAAAAGCAGGAGCACAGACCTGGGATCAGTCTCATATGTGCAACAGCTGCTGCATTAGATTGTTATATATAAAGCAAGGATGTTATTACTAACAATTAACCCAGTTCTGATCCACTGTATAGCTAGCCTTAGGGTAGGATGTCTGCAACACTGTGAGACAGAGCTACTTAAATCAGGTGGATGGCTTTTTCTCTGACCTTTGATCGATAAAATATCAATAATGTTACAATTTCCTGTAGTTCTGTAAATCTATCAATATTATAGTAGTAAATGTTTAAATTGTGGTTTAAGATTACTAAATCTTTGAATGTTTCTTAGCACCTGATTCATCTTTCCCAAATAGGTCAGCCAAGTGCCTATAGACAACACCCTATTTAACTCCACTGTCTTTCTGTATCTGTACAACTTTCTTAGGTTTAAAGATCAGTTCTTCATTATATTAATGGGCAGACCCTTAGACAGCTAAGCCCTCATCCTGAATGAGTCATCCTTCTTTTAGCCTGAACTGTTTGGCCAGGCCAGCTTCAAGGTTGCAAATTACTTTTATACTGTGTCCATTAGAGGACTGTTTTCCAGCCCCTTTCCTGCCTGTTTCCTGATGCTGTATATTGCCTTACTCACTCAGTGTAAATGTCCTGGCTGCTTTTTGCAAAAAAAAGGCCTTCAGTGCATAATTATTCCCTCTACTGTTACTGAATCAAAGTCCCACAAAGCCCTGTAAGGCAGGAACTATGAGAGCAGCTTCTATCAACCCAGAGTGAATCATAATGAAAACCATAGTGAAAATCATCTTAATAAAGCTAGAATCATAGAATCATTTAGGTTAGAAAAGACCTTTAAGATCATTGAGTCCAGCCATTAGTGCTGTATCTGACAATATAAATCTTCCAAACAGTATGGGATTTGCAAGGCAAGGTGTTGCTAGCAAGGGGGCTACAGAGGTGGCTTCTGTCAGAAGATGCCAGAAGCTTCCGCTGTGTCCAGTAGAGCCAGTGCCAGCCGGCTCCAAGGCAGACCTGCCGCTGGCCAAGGCCAAGCCTATCAGTGATGGTGGTAGTGACTGTGTGATAATGTATTTAAGGTGGGAAAAATCTGTTGCAGAATGGCGGTGGGAGACAGGAATGACAATATGTGAGAGAAAAAACTATGCAGACATGACACCAACTGTCGTGGTTTAACCCCGGCCGGCAACTAAGCACTACGCAGCCGCTTGCTCACACCCCCTCACCCAGAGGAATGGGGAGGAGAATCGGAAAGGAATGTAAAACTCAAGGGTTGACATAAGAACAATTTAATAATTAAAACAGAATAAAGAAATAAGAACAACAATAATAATAATAACAACAACAACAAAATGGAAAGGTGGGGGAAAAAAAAAGAATAAAGCAAAAGCTGTGCACGTGCAAGCAAAGCAAAGCGAGGAATTCGTTCACCACTTCCCATGGGCAGGCAGGTGCTCAGCCATCCCCAGGAAAGCAGGGCTTCATCACACGTAATGGTTACTCGGGAAGACAAACGCCATAATGCCAAATGTCCCTCCCTTCCTTCTTCTTCCCCCAGTTTATACACTCAGCATGATGTCATATGGTATGGAATACCTTTTTGGCTAGCTTGGGTCACCTGTCCTGGCTGTGTCCCCTCCCAATTTCCTGTGCGCCCCCAGCCCTCTGGCTGGCAGGGCCCAAGGAACTGAAAAGTCCTTGATTCAGTATAAACATCACCCAGCAACAACTAAAAACATCAGTGTCCTATCAACATTGTTCTCACATCATAGCCAAAACACAGCACTGCGCTAACTACTAAGAAGAAAATTAACTCTGTTCCAGCTGAAACCAGGACACCAACATAACCCTGTTGTTCAGGATCCAGGCAGCAGAGATTTCTTACTGTTCTCCAATGACTGTATCTTCCCAGGTATTAGCAACCACTTGTGATATCAAGTATGAGTGAAAGGTACAAACCCTTGAATTTTTTTCCCAAATAGCTCTATGAGCAAAACAATCTTCATGGAGGCATAGCATGACAATCTCTGTTATCTCAGTATTTTGGGGGATGGTGAGAGTACAATGGTCATGTTATGGAGTCATCTAGTGATAACTAATGAACTTCTCAAACTGAACATCTCACTGGAGGCCAGTTTTGAAAACTCGACTGTGATAGAAGCATGACGTCTTAAAGGACTGGAAGTATCTCTGCTTTATCACTCCAAACACCCTCCAGAGGTGTAGATGTACAGGCAAGGAAGAGGAAGCCTAAGGTGACTAGCACTAGTTGCTGGAAAGACTGGAGGCTGACACTGAGGATGAGGAAATTGGTCTTCTACAAGCACACACAGTCTTTGCCCCAGAGCTGTTGCTTTTTAGACTTTCAGATGAAAGGGGCATATAAATAGTCACGTCCGTAATGCAGTAGCTCTTCCTGCCTCCAGATGAGCAGTGCCTTGGCAACTTCATCACTCAAAGGGCAGGGCCTGACTCTTACATTCTTTCTGTTTCTTGATAGCTTTTTCCTTTTGTCCCCGAAATAGGACTTCAAAACTTATGCTTTACTTTTTAAACTTTACTTGCCTTTTCTGTTTATTGAGTGACTTGTGTTCTAAGGCCACTGGTGTTTGGATCTTTCTTCAGCATGTATTTCCCTACCTGGAGTGTTCCCAGCCTCCTGTTCTGTTCATATTCTTGCTCTCAGATGTCCCATCTGATCTCTCTCAAGACTTGTATTCAGTAAAACAATTATTGATGAGCAAAATGTATTATCTTTTCTGTGTTCGTATCAGCCAACAGCCCAAATGACCAGTGCAAAGAGGAAGCACATTTAAAATGATCAGTGGACTTTGCTCCTGATTCAGGCATTTCAGCTCAGAACAGCCTAAGATGTTATAATTATACTTCAGGATCATTTTAACTCACAGGTTTCCTAGAAAGCTTGGGATTAATTTATATATAAGATAGGTCTTACCAGATGGGTGGTGAAACTGGCCACTTATTCTAAACCTGTGTATGTATTTAAGAGGCAGTTTAGACACTTAAAAGGCACATGTGCCTCTTCCTTTCACTTCTGCTCTTCATTGTGCTACTTAATACAGGTGCTATTGAAACAGTGGTTGTCATTACAAGGGCAAATACCTATTAACGTCCTACAGAACCTTCAAGGTCATCTTAATAAACTCCTGCATTCATTGTCGAAGGTAGAGTTTCCATTCCAGATGAGGTTAATGGGGAGTGAGGAAAGACTGCAAAATTGAAAGTCTGCAAATAACGTTTCATCACAATTTGCAGTTAATGTTAGGTGCAGGTTGAAAACTGCAAAGAACTGGCTTCTACAGATACATAGGAGATTTAATGGTGACTATTGGCCCTGTTTTTCTGGAAGAAGGAAATGAACTATCATCTCCTACACCACACTAATCCTCAACTAAGCATTTTGCTGAGATGCTTATTACCATCTCTGTTCTTTACTGCAGTGTAACTACCAAATTCACACTCTTCTGTTTCAAATCCATCCAGTTCAACAGAATCTTTTCAGTCCTCTGTTCAGCGATTGCATTGCCATATGCCCAGATGTGCTGGTTTAAAAGTAAACCAGCAGGAGAAATGAACCCAACTCAAAAGAGTTTAGAAGTCAGAACTACAGTTTAATAAAAAAGATTACAATAGATAACACTGATACACAGGAAAATTGGTTTTAGCCCACAAAACCCAGTTGTACAACTCAGCCCCCTGGGGCACAAACAGAA
>JAVJGI010000062.1:15873141-15894880 GCA_035590275.1 Ibycter americanus
AGAGAGGGTATAGAATACACAGTTCCAGTTACACCCACACAGTGATAAACTGGTCCCAGCCACTGTAACTAGGACACCAGATTATGATGATCACTCCTGATAATGATTGATATAAAGGTACAACAGAAAAGGGGCTATATTTGCACCGCGTTATATCAACATTTTATATGAGAGAAAAAAGCTGTAGAGAATGATAGAAAAGAGAAAGATCTTTGCTGTCATCCCTATAAACGGGCCATAATTAAATTGTGAACACATTATTCTTGCAGTAAATGAGTAGGGGTTTTTTGCTGCCTTTCAGTACTGAACTATTGATCTTATGTTGACACCTTTGTAACTTTAAAAGCTTAGCCTTTGCAGTGTATTAGCTTTCTTTATCAAATAAGCTTTAAGAATATTTTGCTGCTAAACCTACATATGCTTTTACTTATAAAGGCATAAGTTGTTTTTTTATTAAATGATAATCAGTGTGCAAGATTTGCAATAGTCATACCTTGATATGAAAGTGTTAACTTCATTAACACTCTTAATAAAGCATACAATTTATTGCAATTTTGGGAAATTTGCAAAAGCTGCTGACATTAACATGTTGTTTTATGACTTACAAACACCAGTAACATGCTTACTGCTAGTTGTTTCATAATTGCTCAGAATAGTTTAGTTAATAAGAGTACCTGCCTTTGCAGTCATGAAGCATTGTTTATATCTTAATTATGCGACCTGAACACAAGCAAACTGAGTGCTGGGGTATTGTAGCATTTACAAAAAATAAAACACATCAGTAAGTGAAATACTTGCAGTATTCCTAAATATTATTTAAGTTGAATGATTGTCAGACTTGGGAAAAAGGGTACCTTGTGCAAATTGATATATGTGGGATTTGATTTACTGGATATCTAAGTGCTTTCATGGGTTTATATTTCCACCTAAATTTCAGTTTGAAGGCAAAGTCAGATTTTTTAATAACTTTTTTCTTTTGGTGGTACCACCATCTCTCTATATGGTATTACACACTTAATAAATACTTGGAAAGTTTTCAGTACAAAATAGATTATTTTACCAAACATTTATACATAGACATGTATCCATTTTTCTACCTCAGCGTCTATAAAGTTAGGCCCATGACTATATATGTTCTGTCTCTGAAGTCTCAAGGCTTTGTAGAGCCTTGAGTCTCTGAAGTCTCAAGCCTTGCTGAGCAAAAAATCATCCAAAGCTCATACAGGCTATATCCTGTGATAAGAAGCTGAATCCATTCTACTGATTCTCTCCACTGGAGTAATATCAACCTGCTCCACTAGTCATTCTTGTTTCAACTAGTTAAGACCACAATGATTCTGTAAACTGTTCTTGTCTGCTCTTCAGCAAGTGTACGCATCACATATAAAAATGTGCCCACTTGAAGCTGTCAATAGGAGTTTTTAAACAGACCTTTAAGGTTTTCTTCAATGTTTGAGTTTTCAAGATTAAAATATTAAGCCCACTCACCTTAGATACACATAGATATAGTTATTATGTCCAGAATTTTTACATAATAAATGTATATTTCTTCCATTTTACATTTTAAGCACTTTTTTTTTTTAAGTGAAATGCCTATAAGCACACCAAAGTATAAAGTTAAAGTTATATTGATTCTAAACTGTCCCAGTATTGACTGTGTCTAGTTGCTTTTTTTTCCAGTAGAATATTATTTCCATTATTTTATAGGCGTTCATCCTTCTGGTCCTCCTTCCCATATCTGGGAGAAGTCATTTCCTTAATTGTTTTTCTTCTTTTGTGTTTTTTTTTTTTAATATGCTATGTAGCCAGTGGAAAGACAAAGATATCTGCAGAAAATTATTTAAGCTTTCGGTGAACAGGATCATCCTCTGCACCCCTTATTTCACTAAGCATAGGAGAATCCTAGGGTTATTAGTTAGGTATCTGAAGTTAGGTGGAATGAATCCAATTCTGAACGCTAGGCTTTGACATTTGTCAGTAGGATGAAAGGCCAAATGGTACCTTCTCAGCAGATTTTGCTTAATGTTTTGTGGCCAAAGAGATACACAGGTGACCTTACAGCTCACTCATTAAGCCTTATCCATGGTTTTCATGTCACACTTTATAATTAGTTATTTGAAAAATAGTAGTGTGTGCTTCACTTTGTACATTTTCCAAGCAGTATACCATCGCTGTCATCTGTAGTTGATGTAGATTTTGGCAAATCTGTTCTGCTGTCATTAACTTGTTATATTCCAAATTTCCATTACCCAGAGTGTATTCCATGTAAAATGAAACAAGTATGTTCTAATAGTCAAGGCAGAAATAAACCAAAACATAATTACTGATACATAGTGTAATGATCCTTCAGGAAGTGTTACACATACCTGTTCCATGGTCCATCTTTCTCCTCTTTTGCTTCAGGATCTGGAAAACTAGGGTAGACACTGCAGATACTTCATTCTAATGATGTGTTTCGTATTCCCACAATGTAGCACCTTGAGGAGCCCGTGACATGACTATTCTCATTGACTCAAAGGTGATTTGTTAATGTACTCTTCTAAGTGGGGCATAAAGTTTTATGCTTTTCATTGGAGCCAAGACAACATGCAAGCTGTGCACCACCCCGTTGCTAACAAGAGTTTTTGAATACATTGTCTCATGTGAAATACATCCATGTACAAGGCAACTCAAAAGAGTAAATGCAAAGACCATTATGGGGCCCTGTTTTGCAGAATATATTTGAGTATATCTGTAAAGCTGTGTGCATGTATTCAAGGATGTGCCTCAATAATAAGATTAGTAAGGTTTCTGAGCTTCATTAGAGGTCTTGTGAGTCTGTTTGGGTCAGCTGTACAGTTAAATGTTGAAATCATACCGAACTATTTTGGTATTAATGATCACATAGGATTTACAACCAGAAAAATACAGAACAGTTTTTTCAAGATGACTAATATTTGATAACTAGAATGATAATGAAAGTATGGTCCCTGAAGGTTAGCTTTTATGCTTTAGTTACATTTAATGGTGCAACATTTCTCAACAAGCAGTTTTCCAAACATAGATTGCAGTTAGTTAGCTAAGTAAACTATTTTAGTAGACAGTCTCCCAAAAGTACATTAAGAAAGGTTTGTACTCACCCTCATAGAACCAGTAAACTGTAACTGAAACTATTATGTTCGATTATGATCCAGATGTGAAATCTGTGGATGGTTTTTGCTATCATAAATCCCCTAAAAGATTACCATGAATTAGAATGTGAAATTTGGAAGAGTTCCATTAAATACTTCTTGAAACAGAAAGGAATATATGAGATTGTTTCTTGTTAACCTGCATACTTTATACAGATTTTTTTCCACACAAAATATATAATAGTTATGCATATGTAACACTTTGGAATGTTGTTTGCTTCAGGTGTCTTGCTGGATTTTCTGGACAGTTTTGTGAAATAGAAGTTAATGAGTGTAATTCATCACCTTGTCTACATGGCTCAACCTGTGAAGATCATATCAATGGATACACTTGTAAATGTCAAAAAGGTAACTGACATCTGACAGAACGATCTTAGAAAATGATAGTTTTGAATTATCAGTGTTACTACTGAGAAAATTGGTAAATTATATCAAGCACTTTATTTGGATATAACCTCAAAGGTACAAAAAGATGAATTATCTCTTTGAGAAGCTTCCTGAATGAAATTTAAAGAGAATTAACTAGTCCAATAAGCATGTTAGAAAGACATAAAACTAAAACCAGCTCATTAAAGGTGAGTCTGAACAATTATCTAGAACTAGGTTTATTATGTACAATCTTTACTAATGTAACTTACTGACCAAGCGGTCAAGTAGGCACTGTATAGTAACTATATAGTAACTATATAATTTAACTAGCTACAGAATAAGATTGACTAAAAAGAAATGCTGAACATTTTAACTAACATTTTTTTTTGTTATTTTTGTTGTCACACATACGCATGCTTATGTCTGCTGGCTGGGGTGAAAAGAAATTTTCTGAACGATTATAAACAGAATGAAAACAAGCACTTTCTTAAAAAAGTGGGAACTGTTTCCTTATGCTGACATAGATCAACTTAAAAAGGTCTTGTGACTTAGGAAAGTATAAGGGGTTTAGTATTTACACAAAAGCAAAGGTCACAATCAGACTGCATTGTCACGCAATCACAAATTTAAACTGTTTAGGACTACTCACTGTCTTCTGTCATGTCTGTTAACAAAGAGCCTTTTGTCAACATAAGTAAGGTATAAATAACTGCCTTGAAGCGTACTGTTTTATAATTCAGTTACTCTTAAGAACTGTACTAGTACCTACCACTTGAAACTTTAATTTTTTGGTTTGTCTATTGTTTCCTGTTGTACAGACCTGCACTGCTGAATGCTTTCTTTGATCATACTGATCCAAGTTTTCTTAGTGTTTATTTTAGAGATTATTTAGATGTGTTCTAGAGGATAAGTATTCTGTTCATCCATGATATCTTCATACATCTGATCTGCTCATTCTCTTTGTACTGAGGTATGTTTGTCTTGTTGGTTTTGGTTTACAAGCAATAAGATCTTCCTAAACTCTCAAGGCAAGTGACCATATATGTCACAAAAAATGCACAAAACTTTTCTGCAGTCTTTCTAGCAATCTGTTCATATAAGTTTGACATATATTTATGTGCTTATTCTTCATAAAAAAAGAAAACACATAATGAATTAAATATTAATGATATCAGATTTTATTTTACATATTTTTTTTCATTCTGAGATGTCCCTCGTGCCATTTACAAAACTGTATGTAAGAGTTTTTAAAAGAAGTATGCAAGATACTGAAGCAAGAGAGAGAGTGTGCGTGCGCACGTGTATGTGCAGATAGTCAGAGTCAATATGAACAGTTTATTCTTTTTTTTAAGCAGTACTGAGGAATGATATTCTAATGTGTAAGACTTGAAGTATCTTTGCCTTACTAGGGCCTAGTTAATTTTAGGACTAAGTTGCTTACAGATTAATATTTTTATAGCAACTTTGCTTTTTATGTCAAAGAGACTCAGTAATCCAGAAAGATGCTATACTCCTGATGTATGAACCATTGAGCGAAAAATTTCTGGACTTTACTATACAGAGGGTCAGAATTCATGATAATAAAGGTCCCTTCTGATCTTAAAAGTCAGAGTCATGACCTACCTTAGTACTATATAACTTTTTCCTCTCAGCACAGTTAGACAATGGAAATTCCACATGGATAAAACTGTATGTCCCCTGACTCTACATGGTACTGCATATGACCGTATACCACTTCACAGTACAGATGACTTAAAAATGTAAAAGATATATTTTTTTGTCATTACAGTGCTTTCTTATTTTTTAATTGTTACTCACGTAGAATATCTTGTAGAGTTCAGAATTTTTCTCCTTATTTTTAAAGCTAGTAATACTTTAAATATAGTTGAATACAGACATTTAAAATTTGCTTGCCAGCCAAGGAGCATAACTGCTGTCTCTATGCAACTGTACAGGGAAGTGGTTGGTGTAAGAAGAATAAGCTTCTGTGGGGCCTTGGAATTCACTTCTGCTAACATGTTTTAAACACCTTTCAACCCAAGTATAAGCTGCCTTTGGTTTAAATTTATTTTAATAATAGCATTCATTAGTAGGGGTGAAAGATCTCTACATTATTTCTCCACCAGGAAAAGACACAGTGAAGGAACTACATGCATTAGGTGTATGCATGATGATTGCATATCTTCATTTTTTAAATTAATATGGCATTTTCAAATATTACTTGAGTCTCTGAAACAGCTGAATTGTTGAGAAGGCTACAGCTCAGAAAAGGAGTGAATTTGGAGAGGCAGGGGAGGGGAACGTTTGGGAACAATACCTTTTTGGAAATTTACACAACTGAAGAAGGGAATTAGAAGATAAAGAAAAAATATCTTCCAGAGACAGAAAGTAGAAATGCTTGGAACAAATCTGCTTTTGTTGCAGACTACTACTTATTCACATATGATAGGTCTTGGATTTCTCTGCTAAGCTTCACCTATATAGAAATATGGAGATGGGATTGAATATTTTTGGACCTGCAAAGGCAACTACAGGAAAGAACTTTCAAAAAGGCAGGAAGTCTGAGATATCCAGCAATGGATCCACACTTGTAATGTGATGAAATGGAAAAGGGATAGTAGCAAGACAGAAGTAGGAGCAAGGCAGATGATTGCAGCTTTCCAAAAACCTCCAGAGAACAAAATAAAGCATGTGGTGACAGCATGTGATACCAGAAAAGGGAATTGATTTAGCTCTGACAGATCCATTCTGTAATGGATCATGAATTTTGTCAGCTATTGTCCCAGTAGCAGGCCCCATACCCTTAGAATAGATGCATGTTCAGGATCTGTGGCTGCAGCTGCAGGCTGTTCAGGTGCAGAAGCAGCACAGAGAGATGTAAACTGTATTTGAACAGCATCTCAGACAGCTCAAAAGCAACAACAGCAGCCATTGGAACTAATAGCAGCCTCACAGCTGAAGTCTTCAGCTGGGGCAGGCTGCACTTCTACCAGGGCAGCTAAAGCAGGACCCGAATGTAACTGGTGGGTCCATTTGATGCATGCTCTGAGGCAAATGCAGGACAGGGGCTACTAGATTTATGTCAGCTGAGGACTGCTGGGGTTTTGGAGGCACTGTGGGGTTTTGTCTGTTTGTTTGTTTAGAAATGGGAAAATTTAATTGGAGAAATAACAAATCTGTAATGGGTGATGGGCGTATCATGGCAGAAGGTCTGTTGTTCTTCAATTACTAGCCATGTTTTACAAAATTCTGGGTTTGCATTTACAAAGCAAACGGGCTGCTTCCAGTCCCGCTCCAATGTGCAAGTTCAAGACAGGCTCCAATTACGTGCTCTAAAAACCAGGTCCAGATCAGTTTTTGGCCTCTAATTTATGGGTGTACTTAGTTGTAAAGGATATTTTTATAAGAAATGTGTATTAGCAAAAATGTCAGTAATCTGACTATTGAAGTATAAGAAGGTAGTATTCTGGTGGTATTTAAACACAAACCTGTATTTGCTCAGAAATTCTCCTCCTCATTGATTTGGTACAGTAATCTGTCTCAGAGTTTCTCTTTTAAACTTTTTCCCTTTACTTGATTTTGTGTAACTGTAACTATTTTCATCTATCTAAACCTCCAGTTTTCCTTCCCTAGTGTGGCAATACTGCACAAAGTTAATGGATGGGATAAAAAAAGTCAAAAATTAATATAGACAATTCCATGCTTTTTCAGTTTAAATTTTGAAAAAAAAATATGGCTTTGCATGTTACACTATGTAAATCTGGAATGAGATAAGAGGTTTCAGGGAGTGTTTTACCCTTGCTAATTCTTTGCCACAAGAGAGAACACAATACAGATAATTCTGTAGGTGAAGGGCAGCCTGTCAAGTCACCTAATTCAGTAATGAAAGAACATATTCAGGTTTTACTGTTGTTTGCTTTCTTATGTCTCTACAGAAATAGAAGTTGGCAAATATTAACGTCCCTAACAGATGTTCAGTAGAGTATAATTGTGAAGTCCATACAGTTTCAATTGTGTTTGTTTATTGTTAAACTGTTTTCTTTTTTCTACATTAAGAAAGCACAGCCCAAAACAGATCATAACCAGTCTGTACTGTATATTTATATATGTGTGTGAGGACTGAATATAGTTACCCATAGATTTATTTGAATGACACTCAATGTATGTATTTAGAATTTAATTGGTCTTCAGTTTGGGTGGGTTTGTTTTTTTCCTGACAGGATGGGAAGGCCTCCATTGTGAGCTGGATGTTGATGAGTGCATATCCAACCCTTGCATACATGGCATCTGTGTTCAGAAGGACCCCAGCTTTGGTTATTCCTGCTTTTGCAAGCCAGGATTTGTGGTGAGATGCTGCCATTCTTTCTTCTCTTTCCTGTAACCTGACTATTCGTTGTTGCACAGAAAATACTGTATGTAATCCCTTTCCTTTTTAATTTTACTCAGATAAAATCCGACCTTTCTGAAAAATTCAGTATTTTAGAAACTGTTCTTTGGGTTGGTTTTTTTTTTTTTTGGTTGGTTGGTTTTGTTTTTGTTTTACTAACAGAAGCTTTAGTATTCCAGAGAAATAGTTGCCTAATATCCACAACAGTGGAAAAGTGTGACTGTCTATAATGGCTTTGTCAGTTGTTAGAGTAATTAATTTTTTTTACATACCAATTAATATTTCTATTTCACATACCAATTAATATTTTTACATACTAAGGTAACTCATACTTGAAAGTATTGCATACAGACAGATATTTTGAAGACCAGTTCCCGGAAACTAAATCAAATTAGTCCTTTGAATGTTCGACCCTGTGGGCTTTGGTCCTATGTTTTATTGTCTCTGTTTAATATACCAAAATAATCTTTTGAGGGTGGCTAAATGCCAGTGCTGTATTTGTCTAAGGTTGACATTTCCATGTGGCCACCACCTTTTTATAACAGTTCTTTCTGTAGTTGAAGACATGCAGTTGGTACCTACAAATTGGGCTTGTGCTTTACCTTGTCACACTTCAGGTTTAACTTCATAGTATCAAATAATGGTTTCGCTTGACATTGTTATTTGAATACTTTTTCTTTATAATTTATGACAGCGATGCTTATTTTAGTATCTATGCACCACTTATTTGATGTATTTACATCTGTAAAACAGAAGGAACAGATAATTGCGAGTAAGATTCAGATTTACCTTCACAGATTCTCTGCAACCAAGTCAAGAAAAAAATTAGTAACTTTTCAGATTTTAGCCAGTTCAGGGCTTGTTTCTATAGCAGAAGATTCTCATTTATGGTCAATGAGGGAAAAACTAATGAAATAAAATTTCCAATAAAATGGAAAAAAAAGTTTTTCTAAAAAGTGAAAAAACCTTCTGTCTTCAGTTCTTCTCAGGCACTGTATTAATCTCTGACCCATGCTGATACTCGCAAGGGGATCCCCAGTACGTACTACCACAAGTTAAGGAGCACAAGTGTCAAGTGGGCTGCTCCACAAGGGAAAGCAGGCCAGGAGCCAAGGATAGCAGCAGGGTAGGCAGGGGCAATGACCTTACAGGCAGGGGATGGAGTCCCACAGTACCCAAACAAGGATAGTAAAGCAAGACCAGTGATGATGGTAACCATCCAAAAGGTTCTTCCAGAAGTCCAGGTACTGCCAGGCAAGTCCATGACCACAAAGCAGGTCTAAGGTTAAGCCAGGAAGTAAGGCAGCAAGGCAAGCTCGGGATCAACAAAGTGTTGGGCTTACTATATACTAGCTTACTGTAGCAGGCTTTAGCTTTATTGTAAGCCCAGTTAAGGACCAAAGGCAGGGCCTGAGCTTAAATGCAGCCTCTGAGCTCAGGTATGAGGGCCCCACGTGAGACATCTCCGACATCTTTCTCGCAGCTTGGCTCTTTTCACCACAGGCTGATCCAGGGTTGCGCAGCTGCCACTGTATCAGGGCTGACCTTGAGCACAGGGAGCTGAACCTGTGTATATGAAGGAAGAAGTTCCAGAGGTGGACTGCAGAAAATGATGAGGCTGATGAGGGCCTTGACAAAAACATTTTCAAGTCTGAAATACCAGAGGACTGTTGTGTTAATGCTTTTATCACAGGACATTTCTAAGTCCTTCTTCACACACATGCTCCTAAACATTCATTGTGGAACTTCCACTTCTAATCCAACTTCATACCAAGTGGTCCATCATTAGTAGTAAATGAGGAAAGAGCTGTCTTCTTTGTGTGGTACAAACATGGCACCAAATAATGGAAGCCTTTATAGGTTACCTTTACAGATAACTGAAACTGCAATATTTTCAGGAAGTTTACACCCACTTCCAGAATAAGAGGTTATAAGTTCCCTGAGTCTGCATCCATATTTGCCACAATCCAAAAATGGAAAAAGGATTCGAAGTAACCTTGTTAAACCTCAATATAACCATAAGTCTTTCCCAGGCTCAGAGGACTCATTATGTATGAACCCACCAGAGGGAAGGCATCCGTGGGTTGTTGGGGTTTTTTTGGCTAGGACTCATGGTCTTAATGTAAATGAGAAAAAGTAAATACCTCTGCATTCTAGATTTAGAGACTGACAGTTCTACCAGCTTCCCCATTGTTCCTCCCCTATATGCTTACAATGCAGAATCATCGTTCTAGGACCAGTAGGTTCTTTATTTATGTAAGATTTCCCTAAATAAATTGACACAGAAAGGATTGTGTGGAGGCAGAGATTTTCTCCAGATAAACTGAACTTTTCTCACATTCCTCTGGGGAATAATAGAGGGAGGATAAAGGTGAGTTTGAGTGTGGCAGTGGATTCATATCTCTCTTGTACTGGGAAGCCCAGAACTAAATGCAGTATTCCAGGTGTGACATCACCAGTGCTTATTAGATGTGAGGAAGCACCTCCCTCAACCTATTGACAATGGTTTTCCTAATGCAGCCCAGGATTCTGTTGGTCTTCTTTGCTACAAGTGCACATTGCTGGTTCGTGCAATTTGTCATCCACCAAGACCCCTAGGTCCTTCTCTGCGAAGTTGCTTTCCAGTGTGTCAGGCCTGGGCATGTACTGGTGAATGGGATTATTCCACCCCAGGTGCAAGACTGAGTTTCCCTTTACTGAATTTCTTGAGGTTCCTGTTACCACACTTCTCCAGTCTCCTGAGGTCAGTATAAACGGCAGCAAACTCATCTAGCATATCAACAACTCCTCCCAATTTCGTATCACATGAAAACTTGCTGAGTGCACTCTGTCCCATTATCCATTACTGAAGAACTTAGGTAGTATTGGACCTAGTGTGAGCCCTTGAGGTACATCATTAATGACTGGCCTCTAGAAGGGCTTCATACTGCTGATCACTGAACACAGCTCTTTGAGCCTGGCAGTTCAGCCAGTTTTCAGTCCATCTCACTGTCCACTCATCTAGTCCATACTTTGTCAGCTTGTCTGTGAGGATGTTATGGCAGGAAGTGTTGAAAGCGTCACTAAGCTGAGACAGATAACATCCACTGCTCTACCCTCATCCACTAAGCTAGCCATCTCTTCACAGAGGGCTATCTGACCGGTAAAGCACTATTTCCCCTTCATAGCTCCATACCAACTATTCTTTATCAACCTCTTGTCCTTCCTGTCCCAAGAAATGGTTTGCAGGTGCCATTGCTTCATCAGCTTCCCAGGAATTGAGGTGAAGCTGACTGGCCTGTAGTTCCCTGGATCTTCATTCTTGCCCTTCCTGAAGACAGGAGCAACATACGCTTTCTTCCAGTCACCAGAAATTCCTCCCAGTTGCAGTGACTATTTGCCTACAATTCTGTAAAATCTGTATTTTACCATAAGGGCTTGGTAGGTTGAAAATGGATTTTAATAATGCATATAATCTGACTAAATTTACTGACAGACTACCCTAAGAAGGAAGAGACTAGCCCATGAGAATGAATGCAATTTTT
Source organism: Ibycter americanus (assembly GCA_035590275.1). Taxonomy (NCBI): domain Eukaryota; kingdom Metazoa; phylum Chordata; class Aves; order Falconiformes; family Falconidae; genus Ibycter; species Ibycter americanus. Next base: position 15,884,592 of record JAVJGI010000062.1, read on the forward strand.
TTGTAGGGTGCTTTTTACATAGTACATTGGGTACCATTGATACTTCCCCACAGTCCATAGCAACTCCTCTCTTGTCTTCAAAAGCAGGCTGGAATTCAAAACAAGGTCAGGTGATGATGAAAGTTATATCAGTTGAGGGACACAGTCTTTTTATATGCAAAACAGTCAGACCCTCGTGTTAAAATGATCTCATTTTGTTCATTAAGTATTTATATTTATCCTGCATGAACAACTGTAATGGAGAAGATCAATTACACTATTTTTTTTTATTAATTTCTCACAAAAAAAAAAAAATCTTCTGAATACCAAATAAAACCATCAGAGAGGAAGCTTAAAATTTGTATAAAGAAATTAATTTTTCACTCAGTGTAAAATTCATTGGTACAAGTCAGTGTTGCATGATACAGTAGAGACCAAGTACAAGTTAATTCCAAAAATGGGTTAAAAAGAGGACAGGTTCATCGTTATTCAGATTGATCTTCTGAATGTTACCCTGGCTTAGGGAGTCTTTGAATTACTCATTGCCAGAAGCTGGAATGGTATGTTTGGTGAATTATCAGATGCAAAGTCTGCTTGTTTTCTTCCTGTATTCTTCCCCAAGTATTCATTAATAGCTCACTGATTATGGAATTAGATTGACCCATGGTAGCAGCTGTTCTATTAGTGCATAGCTTGGGTGTTAACTGTACAGTATGTTGCAGAAGAAGCCCTTCCAGAAGAAAATATGTCAAACCTTTGATGTACCTGGCATTTAAGATGTTTTGTCTTTGCTTTTATGCCATTATTCACAGTTCCATCTTCAGCCCCTCAGATTTCACTATGATTTGGGAGATCCATAGTAGAGAAGGAAAACATGGGGAAAAACCCAGAACAATGTTCAACATACCTATTTTCAGTATGACAGATAAGAAGTTAGGGTCTAGTATTTGGTAGGCCCCTGAAGGGTTTTGATTCCTAACAGTGAGTCAGTGTGGGGAGGAAACTGAAACTCTCAGAGAAATAAGTATTCAAGGAACTCCCATCTACAGTGTCCATAAAGTAAATCTTCTGTAGTCTAGGTATGTAATGCTATCTGAAAGATAGATCATGATGTTTCTCATAAATTTTCAGACGAAAAGTATAGCCAGTGGTATATGCGATAAATGTTTACTTTTTAAATGAAAACATCTATAGACACAAACCTACTTCTAAATACAAATTGCACAACCTAAATGATGCTATGATTCTATGATCTCCCTGCATGGAAACTGTTTACAGACACTTTCAAGGCTATCAAATTTATCTATAACTATTTCATGTACCCTTCATGCACAGTAGAGGTTATCCACATCTGCTTTGTTTCTGTGAGTCATAAAATCATAATCAAATGCTCTTCACCATTAAATGTAGTGGTAATAAAAATGCACTAATTTGTCACAGGGAAAGTCAGAATGAAACATAAGCTTTATAGGGTTAAGAAAGATTATTAGACAGAAATCTTATTCAAACTGATAATTTGTGCTCTGTATGGAGTCAGAAAACAAGGAGGAAATTTTTTTTATCACTGTATGGAGATCTGACGTATAAATTGTCCTGCTGATCCTTCATGCTTTGGAATACCAATAGAGTGAGTAATGTAAGATGCCACAAATTTACTAGATAGCTCATCTACTTGCTAAAACAAATTAAGAACTTGATTGAAACAATCATGGATGTATCTAAATCATTCAAAAAACCTTGATTTAACCTTTTCCATTTTAAACACTGAATGACTTAAACTACTTGTAAGACAAGTAATTTCAGTTTCTATGTCTGCATTTCTGCCTCTTTCTCTCTTGCACCTCCTGTAGTTTCCTAATATCATAAATGGATTTAATAGAGTTGATAGACATCTCAGAAAATGTAAGTTGCTTCAAGTTCTGCGTAAATAGCTAGCCAGGTAGACCAGAGACACTAAGCATCTCATCCGAGGGGAAGTGTGCAATGAGCACATACTTACTGAGCACTAGAGAATTTACTTGGATTTTCTTACATGTGTCCCAGTTGCAGAAGCTTCAGTCGGAAATTATATCATGATGATTCGTTGTCAGAGATGCATGTCTTTCAGGGTGTGCATATTTTAATATACATATTAAATACAGTGCAATACACTGTGCACATTTTAAATAGCTATCCAGATGTGTATGATCCTTCTAGGTTATCCAAGTTAGCTGTATCTCTTCACATAGCCCATTAGTTCATTACAACAGCAGTGAAAATAAAATGAACCCAGGCCTGGCTTCAGCATATATTTATTTCACACTTCAAGAATGCATTTAATTCACATAATTATTGCTTATTGTTAAAGAATTGCATTATTTCTTGCCTTTTTTACAGACCACTGAACATGAACATTTTTAATTTATTACTAGGAAGAATATTTCAGGCTTCCCAAGAATTGTCAGTCCTGATAAAAAATAAAAAGTGAATGCCAGGTCTAATTTGAGACTGCCACTGCATTTTTTTCTTTCTAAGAGTTTTCTATGAACTTAATGTATTAACAAGGTGCTGTGTGAAGATTTGGTAGCAACAGGTAACAAATACTGAGTTTCAGTGTACAAAAAGTAAGAACATTAACAATCATAACAGACCATAGGATTTCAGAGCTAAGACCACTGTACAGTTTTCTGCATAACTACATGCCAACTGAAGGTTATTATTTTAACCACTTTTTATTACTGGTGTTAATACTATGTTTGATACATTGCGGTTACAGATCTGTGGGGAAATTATTGATGATTTTTAATACTAAGAGTCAAAATAACATTTAGTTAAAATTTAAAATGTACAGCTATTACTATTAAAGTAATTAAGCAATGTGTGGATAGCTTAATATAAGCAAACAACATTTTAGAAACAAAAAAAAGCAATAATTTGAACTAGTGTGGCTATGAAATGCAAATTGCCTTAAAAAATGCCTTTTTAAAAATTCTCTTTCAGGGAAGAAGCTGTGAGCTTAATTACAATGATTGCCTTATACAGTCCTGCTCCACTGGGTTTCTTTGTGTTGATGGAATAAACAGTATCACCTGTTTACCTGCTATCCCCCAAAGCAAGAAAGCTGTCACTGAAGTGGCTGAAGTGATTCCTGCTGAGATTTTAGACAATGACCTTCCATCAGCCCTGGCTGTGTCTGTGGAATTTTGGTCTAAACATGCTTCTCCTGACTTTCATACAGGAGGAGAGGTGTTCCAAGGTATGTAGAAAAAGCATCTTGAGTAACACATACCAAACTTCTTTTCATGTTAGTGCTTTTCAAATGGTAAGAATATTCAAAGTGTATTAATTTTCTTCTTAATGTTGTTTTCTACTTCATGTACTACCTTCTATTCTTTTGATTTAATCCATCATCCTTTCTGACTTGCGTTTATATATAACTGGAAAATTGCTCTTTTCTCTCAAAAGATTTTTTTCCCAGCATCTTTCACATCCAGTAACTAAAACTGCACTTTTCTCTTAGCTGGTTTTGTTTGCTTTGCTGGACTGTACAATTTCATATGCCTCATACTGTGTTCAGCAATCTCTGACCCTAATGCCAATCTTCCCTTCTTGACTAGTCAGCAGCAGAAAGATGATTTGCCTTACTGAATGGGGACTTTGATTTTCCTTTCCTAGTTCACATGCTTTTTGAGTGCTTCCTTTTCTGTGCATCCAGATGATTTTTCACTAAAAATATCTGGAACAAGCCTCTCAACACCTCCGCCATTCTAACAGTTTATAGTGATGGTTTTGGGAAGCCAAAAAATTTCCTATCCTGTTATTTTTAAAATATATCAAGAAAAGTCTACACTAACATAAAGCAACATTTTATTTTGAAGATTGTACCTTCATTGTGGCTTCTTCATTTTACTAAAGCTAGTATTATACAGATAGCATGTGTATAAGGCATCCTCTTTACACTTAGTTTCAGAATCTTTTGCTTATATACTCTTTCAAAGTAATTACTTGTATAAGAAATAAGCCAGGAGTCCTGTTTTTTAATTTCGGTAAATGAGTTTTACTGGATATTTGATTTCTTAACTGGCTAGTATTTTGGGGATATACCTAAGCTTTTGTTGCATTCTTAATAGATAATATTCCTTCTTGATGTAAGTAATGACACTGAGTGAAATGCAGTTAGTAAATGCAGTTACATCTGTATATCTTCCACAGCATTATGTCAGCTAGGTTGTTGATGTTCTCAGTGGATAACATCTGTAATTCATTCATTTTGTATTGATTCAGAGAAGCAGTTTGATTTAGAAAATTTAATACTTCTGTTCTGAGCAGTGCCACTTGTTCTGATGCTAACCCTCGTAGAGAATATGAATAATGGGAGGTTTGCATTTATTCAGCTTTTGAGGTCACTAAAACTGATTGTACACTTTCATTAAGATTTGCAGTTATATTTGTCTGCTGTATAATACACTGCTAAGACTAAATGAAGTTTTGGTGGCCATGTAATTTGCTGCACACTCAGTCCAGGGCCAAAGTTTTTTTTCTTTTTTTCTTTTCTTTTCTCTTACATAGGCTTGTTTTTGTTTTTTGGGTTTTTTGAGGGTTGTTTTTTTTTTTTGGCAGCGGGGGGTGGTGGGTTTTTTTTGTTGTTGTTGCGGGGTTTTTTGTTCTACACTTTTATCCTTAAAAGTCTGAAAAAGGCAGGTATTTTCAGCTGTGGGATACTTCTGTCCACTGATTTGGCTAAACTGAACTGTGGACTAGGAAGACTAATTGCCACTGGAGAGTCTTCAACAATATTCAGGGTAGCAACCTCAACAGATATTCCCTCTTCACACTTTCTTAGTTCTGATGTTCAGGTCTCAGTAAAAATAAAGTCTAATATCACACCTGTACCATATGTGGCTACTGATACTTTCATAGATTTAAGGTCAGTACCTCTTCCCCAGCGCAGTTATGATACAAGCTCATTTATCACTAGTTCCTTAATGATACTTTCTGTTTTCCCTGCAGAAGTCTCATCATTAGAGCAGCACCAGACTGTTGCTTTATCTGCCACAGACATGAGTTCAGTAATTAGTAACATACCAAGGGCTGAAATAGAATTAAAATAGCGAGTCATTGCTCTCCCATGGATTACAATATACAACTGATTCTACAAATGCAGCTTCAGTTCTCTCTTGGTTGCCTTGAAAGGGTCCTGAAGAACTGTCAAGTGTCTTTTCAGCATCAGAAGAACAGTGAAGATTATGAAGTCGTTCAATAATTTCTTGTTTCCCTACTAAGGTATATATTTAAAAACAGATATATTTCCTTAGTTTGTTAGTTGGTCGTGAAACTCAAATGCAAACATTTCTTCCTAGTGAGTAACTGGCTATTACTGTTTCATCCATCAGCAAGAGACTCACAAACATCAAATCACAGTCTGCTGATTCTTTAAGTGAGTGAAGTCAAATACGTGCAAGATGTTCTATGACTGGAATAAAACTGATGAATTCTCAGACCAAGTTCTGCATAGCAAACAGTCCCCAATTTTATGAGATGTTTTGGATTAACTCAGTGATATTAACCAGCTGGTACACACTAATGGGAGCTACTGCTGTTACTTCTGGGTATTTATTTTCTTCATCTAGCAAAATAACATCATCAGTGGAATTCACAGAACTGTCGTCCTTGCATCCCACTACAGGAAATACACACACATCTCTGATTGATAGAGCTGTCTGTTCTGCCTTTTACTTCACAAGAATTGAATATTCATCTTCCATGTTTTCATTCATATTGTCTATTTTTCCTTCAAAGACTATGTCTTTATAATCATATCATAGAATCATAGAATGGTTTGGATTGGAAGGGACCTTAAAGATCATCTAGTTTCAACATCTCTGCCATGGAGGTTTCAACACCTTCCACTAGATCAGGTTGCTCAAAACCCCATCCAACCTGGCCTCAAACACTTCCAGGAATGGGGCATCTATAACTTCTCTGGGCAACCTGTTCCAGTCTTACTACCCTCACAGTAAAGAATTTCTTCCTAATATCTAATCTAAATCTACTCTTTTAATTTAAAACCAGTACCCCATGTCCTATCACAACAGGCCCTGGTAAAAAGTCTGTCCTCATCTTTCTTATAAGCACCCTTTAAGTATGGAAAGGCTGCTATAAAGTCCCCCCAGAGCCTTCTCTTCTTGAGGCTGAACAACCCCAACTCTCTCAGCCTTTCTTCATAGGAGAGGTGTTCCAGTCTTCTGATCATCTTCATGACCCTCCTGTGGACTTGCTCCAACAGATCCATGCCCTTCTTATGTTGGGGACTCCAGAGCGGAATGCAGTACTCCAGGTATGGTCTCACAAGAGTGGAGTAGAGAGGGAGAATCACCTCTTTTGACTTGCTGGTCATGCTTCTTTTGATGCAGCCCAGGATTTGGTTGACTTTCTGGGCTGCAAGCACACATTGCAGGGTCATGTTGACCTTCTTGTCCACCAGCCCCCACCCAAGTCCTTCTCCTCAGGGCTGCTCTCAGTCCATTCTCCACTCAGCCTGTATTTATGCTTGGGATTGCCCCGACCCACGTGCAGGACCTTGCACTTGGCCTTGTTGAAATTCATGAGGTTCGCACAGGCCCACCCCTCAAACCTGTCAAGGTCCCTCTGGATAACAGCCCTTCCCTCCAGCATGTCAACAACATCACTCAGCTTGGTGTCAGCAAACTTGCTGAGGGTGCACTCAATCCCACTGTCCACATTGCCAGCAAAGATGTTGAACAGCACTGGTCCCAGTACAGACCCCTGAGGAACATCACTAGTCACCAGTCTCCACTTGGACTTTGAACTGTTGAGCACAATTCTTTTAGTGTGACCATCCAGCCAATTCCTTATCCACCAAGTGATCCCTCCCTCAAATCCATGTCTTTCCAGTTTAGAGACAAGGATTTTGTGTGGAACAGTGTCAAAAGCTTTGCACAAGTCCAGGTAGAGTATGTCAGTCACTCCTCCCTGATATGTCACTGCTGTAACCCCACCACAGAAGGCCACCAAATCTGTCAGGAACAGTTTGCCCTTAGTGAAGCCATATTGGCTGTCACCAATCACCTTCTTATTTTCCATGTACCTTAATACAGTTTTCAGGAGTATTTGCTCCGTGATCTTTCTGGGCACGAAGGTGAGACTGACTGGCCTCGAATTCTCCAGGTCTTCCTTATTTCCCTTTTAAAAAATGCTATGTTTCCCCTTTTCCAGTCAGTGGGAACTTCACTGGAGTGCCACGACTTCCCAAATATGATGGATAGTGGTTTAGCCACTTCATCCACATAGTCATAATTTTTGTCACTTATGTCCTTTAAAGAGACAAATATAGACTTGACAAAATGATTAATTATTATTAAGCAGCCGACAACAGAGGAAATTCAACAATCAGAGGTAAAACTGCATGATGCATTATGGAGATCTAACATTCTTTAGGTCAGGGTACTTTCTTAAGTGTTCAGCTGACTAGTGTATCTCAAGAACTAGTTTTAACCCACATTATAAATAGTAGTTGTGAGTTCAAAACACATCTACAATAAATGCAGGTGAGACTTAAAATATTTTTAAAAACAATCTGATATATGTCTTTGTACAAAGCTTCAGGTATGGACTTACTGATGGATACCCTGAAAAGCTGTCATTATTTGAATCTTCTCATGACAAGTTATCTTGGTTTTACCTGCACAAGCCTTGTCTGTGCAAACTGAAATGTTAGTGACAAAGATTTATCTTTACACACCCGTTAACCCTCTTACAGATAAGTTCTGCCTTACGAGAACATTAACAATATTGTACTGAAACATAGGAGATGAGCAGACACTACTGCTGTGCATGATAAGGAACTCCTCATGAATCTAAACACTGTCTTACCTAGACTTCACCGTGTATCTGCAGTGGATTCAGTGTCTGGCCTTTATCAGCTGATGTTATCTTTTGAGCTTCTCATTTCTATTCAAACAACTTTTTGAGGTGGTGGGGTGTTTTTATACAAAGATAAAAGTGTCTGTCAAGGTTGCCAGGTGCTTGAAAGAGATTTATTGTAATGAGGCAGCAGCCTGTTCAATGGATATTGGCACCTGCTGCTGTACCTGACACAGATGGTTATTCTTCATGTTCTGCCACATAGGCTACTAGATCGATATAGAGGCAGGTTGGAGGCTGCTCTAATGCTGGCAGGCAATCATCAACTGAACAGTTTCACTTCATTACAGTGAAGTTTTTAGGATTGCAAGTATAGCTTTCATCATACTTAAATATAAATTCAGGAGGTATCTCTATGTTTACAGTATATGAGTATGATTATTAATGTTTTTGAATGTAAAATAGGCATAGAGAAAAATTTATTTTTATCTCTTGAGAGAATCATTTTTATATATAATGTAATTAACTTGCCACTTCTCATTCCAAAATGAGACAGATTATTACATTTTTTTAAAACAGTACTTTTGTAAGAACATTGCAACTCTGAAAAATAAGTCAGGGAGTTAAAAGAACATAGAAAATCCTGTGAATTCTAGAATTAAATATTAGAGAAGATTGATTGGTTTGGACTATGTTTTTATACTGTACTTTTATAAAAATACTTTCTACAAAATGAATAACCGTCAAACCAAGGAGAGGTTTTTTACTTTTATTGCTTTCCATTCTCTGCTGGGGGGGTTGTGTAGGAAAAAATTGTTTTATTTCATTGACTTAAATCACATAGAAAAATTTAAAAGGGTTCTAGACTATGAAAGATAAGTATAAAGGCACCAAAAGACAAGTAAAAACTTTTTTTTGTGTGTGTGTCATAACAGTTGTTTTCCTGTGAATGCTTGTCTATGTAGATTTCATTCTCATTATGCATACACAAGTACACAGATAAAATTCTTTCTGCCAGAAGTGCCTCTTGATACTGTGCTTGCACTCACGAGGCCAGGTTGTCCTGTTGTGCATTCTGTTGTGGATTCCCAACTGATCAAGATTTGAATCAACATGGAAATAAATCCCAGGCTCCACATCTAGTGGATAATTGCTGGCTTTAAAAAGTTGCCTCAGAACTAGCAAAGAAAAGCATGTCTTGTGTTTTAACAAAATATGTTAATCTCTCATTTTCTTCCCCCCCCTATTCTTTGATACCTTCCATGTGAACTATATTTGCATGGATTATGCCAAACACTTTCTAAGTGTTTCTTTCAATGTCTGTGACTTGTCTGGCACCAAGTGAACCCTTTGGGGTCCATATTGATCCTACTTATTGACTTACACAATATCAAGACACCCAAAAGTCACCAAGATCGTATCATTGCATACCACAGTTTAGCTGACCACCATCTGCTTCCACTTTGAAAGCAGGAGGCCCAAATACACCAAAAATAATAGAGTTGAAACATACTTTTCTTTTACCTTTCCTGTACGAGCATCAGAGAGATTAATCTCCTAGTCCTTCTTCTTAAAGAGACTGCCTTAGAAAGCAAAAAAGGGCTTTAGAGCTCACTCCTTGAATAGAACATTGCCTGGGAGTTAAAGGAAACAGGTACTGCTGCCATGATTCCAGTGTCCATACGTTCAAAATACATGAACACATGTAAGTTATGAGGTACACAGAAAGAGACCTAAAAGGCAGTATCTTTCAAGATCTTATTTTCCATGGCTGGATCTTTTTTCTTTTTGTAGTGGAAGGAGTAGGTGAGGAAGAACAGTGCATCCCCAAAAGTAACATTTGCCATTGTGCTGATGCATAAGAAAATCTGTGCCTTGTTTAATGGAAGAAATAGGGCTATTATAAAGCCAAATGAGAAATGCTGTTGGATGAATAAGATCCTTATTACACTGGGGTATCTGTAGTAGAAAAAAAAATGTATTGAGCTGTTAAACCTGCTCTCCACTTCTGTGCTTACTAGATTTAGTGTATTTATTAATAATCCATATTACTAAAACTTGGGAGAAGAAGACTGAAGGTGGGTACTGCATACTTTTCATAGGTTTTAGTATTGTTGTTTTCATCTGACAATGAGTTCATACATTACAGCGATTTTTAAGAGAGTTTAAAGTAGCAGTGGCCTCTAGGAAAGGGCTATGAGAGATGGGATCTTGTCGCAGCACTACAAAACTATCACGCTGCAACAAGACTTTCCCACACAAGGTTCCAAAAGTTCATCTACTGCCCGTGCTCTTTATTCATCCTTTTCAGGCCAGTCCATCCTGCTTTTTGCCTCTGCTGCATCCGGGTTCCTGGCTTCTCCTCCTCCAGCCAGCCTCTCCTCATTCGGGCTCCCTTCTTCTCTCAGCTTCTCCCAGGGCCTCTCCTCACCTCTCTTACATCCCTG
>JAVJGI010000062.1:15899188-15909221 GCA_035590275.1 Ibycter americanus
AACCGGGGATGTTTAGGCTGGAGAAAAGGAGGCTCAGGGGGACCTTACTGCTCTCTACAACTACCTGAAAGGAGGCTCTAGCGAGGTGAGTGTCAGTCTCTTCTCCCAGATAAGAAGCAACAGGACAAGAGGAAACAGCCTCAAGTTGTGCCAGGGGAGGTTTAGATTGGATATTAGGAAAAATTTTTTCCCCAAAAGGGTTGTCAGGCTTTGGAACAGGCTGCCCAGGGAGGTGATTGAGCCACCATCCCTGGAGGTATTTAAAAGATGTGTAGATGTGGTTCTTAGGAACATGGTTTAGTGGTGGACTTAGCAATGTTAGGTTAATGGTTGGACTCGATGATCTTACAGGTCTTTTTCATCTGAAGTGATTTTATGATTTGATGAATGTATTAACATGTAAAAATTTACATATGCTGATTATATATATTGTGTACAACATACCATGTTGTCTATGAAGTTTGTAAAATACAGTCACACACACTGAGAAATCTCCATACACGTACACATTCTGTACTCCTTGTAACAGGCAGATGTGTTCCATACTACCAATACAAACAGTTCTTAGTTCAGTTACACTGAAAAAAATGTTTCCGTTTTGAAAATACTTTTATCTACACTTCGTCAAATACTTAGCTCTCAGGTCAATAATCCTTAGTATTTATCCCACTAAAATGTTGTATCTGTGTAGTAAGCAATGTTTCTTTTCTGTTTAAACCTTGTGTAGATATATAAAAAAGTCTATCAACTATTTTTAATGTCATACTTTCAAATCTGTCATCTAGTGTGTCATAACAATGCAGAATGATCAGAAATTTTGAAAAGATCATTATGTGACTGTCTTTCAGGTTTTTAGATGAATCTCTTTTGAGGTAAGTAAAATGGTGATAGTGGAGGAAAAATGATACCTGAGGTGTACTCTTATTACAGTGAAATCTGAAAGAGAAATTTCAGAAGGAATAGATTTTACTCATCTGCAAACCCTATCACAATCTAATATGTGAAAAGTCCACAATATTACGGCATCCGTGTCTCATTTATAAGAAAATGGGATTGATGAAGTGTGAAATAGTGGTTTATATGTCATAATATGCAAAAAGTTTAAACAAGTAAATGAATGACATCACAAACTGAAAGGGTTAAGTCCACCCTAATGTGTGTAACATCCAGTAAGCTTCTTAGTATTGTAGCACACGTAACATTAAAATATGTACACTGTATCTGAAAGGCATAGAAGTAGTGTTGATCAGGTGATGGAACGTTTCAGCCGTCATAGAAAGTGAAGTTAAAGAAAGTTTCCTATTTCAATAATTCAATGTTCCTGACTAAGTAGAAGTCCTTCACATCTTCATTTATTTTATTATGCACTCTTAGTCAAATGAAACTAGGATCAATTAAACCAGTGTGTTAAATTAAGTCACCTCATTTTAATTTCACAAATATTTTACCTTGGTTTTTTTCACTTGGTACTTTCTATTCTATCAGCAGACATAAAAACAGAAAGCTCCAAAAATGTAACAAATTCATAATGACTTCAGGGAATATTTTTGCTAACCATTTAAAAAAAAACTACCATGAGAAACTAATTCATAGTATTCTGTATTGTCTGATCTGAGAGTAGAATATATGACTAGCTTCTTTCCATAAAATTTAACATGCAGGCTTTTCAAGCAGGTTGTATACAAGGATGGATCTATGCTGAAAGCCTTTTTACTGGTGATTGTGATTCACAGCAATAAGAAATACTTCATACAAATGACAAAATAAACTCTTTGCTGATAACTGTATTTCCCAAACATGTAATTAAGTTTAGCTTTTAAAAATAATGTTGGCAATTTAGATAGGATATTGTTGTCCTGGGAAAAAGATCATAGTTATATACAACAGATTCTTACCTGTGATGGGTTAAATTTCCCTTTTGAGTTGACAGCTATGTTCTGCTTTCTAACCATCAAAACTGTTCCAGTAATATCTAAACATTTTCTAGAGTTCGTATTGTCCATCTGCACAGAGGTTCGTTTTGCCTGATCCTCCTAGGACTATGTTAGTTTCCAACAGAAAGAATCATGATACTGGGAATAAAACTCTTGGCATACATACCAATGCTAGCAGAGTTTGAGTGGCAGGTATATAGAAGCCATCTTGAGAACAGTATCTATTACAGTCAGTAGCTCCTGTCATTCAGAGTTTCAAAGCCAGTGGGATCTATGAGCAGTACCTACTCCTGGCACTGATAGATCACCAATAGCATCTTCTCTCTTTGAAAGACAGTACTCTAAGGAACTTTCTACAGGCATAGTTAACTTCCAGATAATTGGGAAAAAAAAAAAAAAAAAGGTTGTTAAGATTGTGTATGTGTTGGTTTAATTTGTAGATTTTTGGACTAATCTAACTATATAGCATTTGTACTAACATTCACCAGCACAGCCAAGAGTACTATTTTGGTCTGTTAGAATGTCATTTGTTCTGCAGGTTCAGAGGAGCCTTAAAAAGATTAGGTTTAATTTTCTTTGAATAACTGCAGATGAAAGGTATGAGAGCTTACATGCAGCTTGGCATTTTGCATTTACATTTTAGACCAGTTAGTGCAATTACTGAATTTACTTATGCTTGTCTTTTAAACCCATCTGTTGAATATATTAAAAATAAATAATGATCATCAACTTCTGTACTTTAAATTAACAAAGGTTTTTAGAGTCATCAGAACCCCCTACTAAGACTTTCTCTTGTTACTTATTTGCAAAAACTATTATTTAGTATAATACGAGGTGCATCCCAAATGAACAGTTTGCTCTTCAAAGATACTGTTACACGTCCTGAAGTGAAGCAATCCTTAGGGATGGTTTAGAAGCATATAGGATGTGTAAACACTGCCACTTCAAATGTTCCTTCAGCTTAATGAAGGAAGTAAAGAGATTCCTGTATGATTCTTTTGAGTGAGTAACTGCTCACCAGCAGTGATAAGTTCTGGTAATAGTCACTGGAATCTGGACCAAAAAAAGGAGTACAGTAAGTGGGATGCACTATTGCATTGTAGTGTAAGGTTTCTAGACCCACAGTTGATAAACATTGTTCAAACAGAAGCATCTGCATTTGAATTCTATTGCACAATTAATACAAAGTATGACAGCTATCACCCATCTAAGACTGGAGAAAAGAAACTTTAAGGGTGGAAGATGTATGATTTTCCTTGCAAATAATTACCATAATATTTCTGAGTAACTTTGAGCAAACTTGACCTGTATTTAAGTTTAAATAATGTGAATTCTCAGACTTCATCCTGCTAAGAAAAGATACTTGATGTTTAAGGGAAAATAATTCTTTCTTGATTTGGTGCATCTCATAAACTCTTTACTTTGATTGTGATCTCTGCTTGCATGGACATTACAGTAAGATAGAGGAACTGTTGGCTAAACATTGTAAGTGTCAGTTTTGTTCTCAAATCAGTCATATCTGTACAAATTTAAAGAGGGTAGTGTCCTTTTGAAACTAAAAGGAGAAAAAAATCTTCTAAAATGCTGTGATACGTGTTTGGAAGTGAAGGATGTTTTAGGATGGGAAGGGTGAAAAGGAAAGAAATATGTGACGTAGAAGTGTGGGGGACATTGTCAGGTCAGGACAGGATAAGCAAAAGTGGGTTCACAGTGAGGTAACACGATAAGAATCAAGCAGGAAACTTGATCAAGAATGTTAGAGCATTCAGGAAGATGTGTTCAGGAACAAGACCTGAAATAGTACAACAGGTTATTGGTCCTGAAGAAAATTAGAGCATCTGTACTCTTCCCAGATTCCCTTCAGTTTCTGCCAATGATTTCATCCTAAAAGTCTCCATATTTACTCTGGTGGAAACAAGAGGCAATACCTGCTCATGAGTAAAGCAGTAGTCCTAATATGTGTCACTTCCTAATATGGCTCACTGTTGCACCCTTTGAATACGTCTAATTTTAACAGGATTGTAGAGTTGTGAGTAAGAGTGGATTATGCACCTCTGACCTTTGACCAGGGGGGTTGTCTTGTTTCAGGTAGCCAGTAAATCTTTGTGTGCGGTTATGGGAAGCATAAAATGACTTCATAAGCCAATCCAATTTTTTCCTTTGATGTCACATCGTCACTTTGTCATAAAGACTGAACTGATTACTCAATACTCTTGAGATAATTGTGCCTGATTAACAGTAAGCTGCCCTGTGACTTGACTTGGCCTGGCTAGCGATTTGTCATACACAGCTATTCTTTCTTCTTTTTCTTGAAAAGAAAGATGCAGCCATCTTTCCATATTAGTAAGTACACAGTGTGGAGCTAGAGCAAATTCTCTCAAGTATTTGTTGTCTCAGCTCTGCTTCAGAAGTTAGAGGTACCTTAAATACCTTTGTATATCTCCTTCTTAGCACTCCCAATGTGTGTATAACTATAAACAGTTGATGATGAATGCCTGTTAGTACAAGAGTACAAATAGGGTAAACAAGAGGTGTTGGAGCTATGCTTTTTCTGCATACCTGAATAGGTCAAGAATATACCAGAGGAAAAATGTTTTATCCTTCTTACTGGCTGGAGATAGCTGCTCCCCAACTATGTTTTAACCTACAGTTTTTTGGCACTATTGTCTATACTGAGGGGAAAAATAGTGGTTTAGCCTCTCTTGGCATAATTTATTGTAGAGGCTTGTTCTTTTCTTCCAAGCTAGGCAGGTGCAAGGCTGTTAATCTTTACTTACATCATGATTTGCATTGTAGCAAACTGTCATATATTCCAAATACTGAAGAAACTCTGCATTGTAAAGTATCCAAAACATTTAATCATAAACCAATTCATAGGGTATATCACAAGCAATTTTTGTACTCATAACTCTAAAAAAATAATATGAGAATGACTGTGTTTAGAACTGTTCATTTTTCAGAATTTGTAAGGAATAAAACATACTGAAGATACTCACTTTCATAGAAGTAGGAATGAAAGAATCAGAATATTTTTCCTTACACAAACAAACAGTTCTTTTCCAACTTAGTGCTTTTTACCATGGGTAGCAGTGTGTCTTTAAATGCTTGAGGATTTCTATATACTTTTGGACCAAGTATTCACAGTTTCTCCTGATTTCCTAGTTTTCAGTCTGAATATTGAAATGTTGATGTTTTTATACTAATTTGGAAAATTCACTGAGTATTGGTAAATATCCTAGTATATAACATTTCCCCTTAATTGTTGGAGACTCCTGAATGTTTCTAAAACAATACCTGTATTCATGTCATAGTTTTTTTTGGTCTTCTTAATGATCCCTTAGAACTTAAACAAAAGGGGAGTGTTTAAAGGTGTACAGTGAAAAAGCACATTTAACAGTGTATGGAATTTATACTAAGAATACTTACTTCAATGAAATAACTGGGATAGAATACTATCTTAGAGGAAAATTTAAAACAGTGATTATCTAAATTATCTTCTGTGGATCTGGTTTTAAAGATCACATCTTAAAAACTGCAGGACATGGAACAGTATAATGGATTTTCCTATTTCCTTTTTTCTTCTTTTTGTGTGCAAATACCATTGTTTACGTCCTTGCTTTTCTCTAACCTCTTTAGACATAGTTTCCTCAGTAATCTTAATTTGTTATGCATGTAGCCTCTTAGTATTTCCAAAAGCATGGAGTTACAGGAAAAAAGTTTAAAGATCATTGTACTTCAAGTTAGGATTACAAAGTATGAGGTACCTGCCTCCAATATTGTGCATATATCACATGTATTTCTGGAAAGGATGGACTTAATGAAGACTTTTAATGAATTACTTTGAATATGTTTATATTTGTAAATATTAGTAAAAATAAGAGTTCCTTTGTTGGTGAGAGCAATTTAATTGCTTTTATATTTTAATATAGAAGAACTCTAAGGCAAGTGGACTTTGAAACAAGAGACAGCCAGAATTACTGATGGTAGGGAAGAAAATCTATACATTTTTTTTCTGGGCGTATGGCAATTCTTAAGTTCTACCCACATATAAAGACAACTGGCTAACAGTCGTTTCTGAAAAGACAGCATTAGGACTTGAGACTGGGACAACTTTCTTTTTCCCTTCCCCTCCCCTCCCCTCCCTTCCTTTCTCCTCCCTTCCCTTCTCTTCCCTTTCCTGGAGAAAGAAGTGTTCTTTTCCTATAGGACTTTTCATCTCTGATTCTTTCAAAGTTCTCTCTGTCAGTGAGAACAAATTTTCAGCAAAGCCTAGAGGTTGAAATCTGTTTCCAGTTCTACTGAGATTTGTAGGGAACCATTGACCTTATTACTAATATTTTCTGAATTTATGTACATAATAAAAGATTAATAAAACAATAAGAGTTCAGTGATGAAACCTCAGTTGAGGGTTTTTTTACATTTCAGTATAGAAAAGGAAATATTGATCTTAAAATTTTTTTAAGAATTAACCTCAGCATGACTGCTTATATCTGTATCTGATTTGAGGGGTAAGAGCTATACAGTCAACAATTATTTTTTTCTCTATTGAAGAGAGAAAAAAACTGATATGGTACTGGACAATTTGCTACATGGTTTTGATTTAGAAGGGCATGTTTCAAACTTTGTATTATGTAGTGGTTTAGTAGTTCCTCTGAAAGTTAACCTTGGAACCAGGTTTTTCAGTTCTTCTGGAGTTTGTGACTTCTGCAAGCCCTTTTCATATAGGTAGAGTATATTTCAGAACTTTGTAGAAAATTCAATTTCCAAGTCTAACAGTCAGTCTCTGACACTAATACACCTCTTCTGTATGTTGGACATTCCCCAGATTAGCCCACCTATCTCTGCATGAGTCCTCACAATATTTGGAAGGGGAAGAGACAGTGCTAGTTTAGTGACCCTTCCTGCAGTTTTTAGCTGTGTCCATATGACATCTGGTAAACGAGCTTCACATGCTGACTTGATTTCTGTGAATGTGGTTATAACAGAGGTTCTTTTAGGCCAGAAGACTATTTTTGCTAAATGTATTTTAGTATTTTTGAGTTTAAAATTCAAAACCTTGACTTTTGAAATTAAAAAAGAGACATTAAGAACTTCATTATTAGGATTGTTAAGTGTGCTTCATTTACTACAATTATTTTTTCAATAGTTTATATTAAAAAGAGGTAGGGGGGAAGACATGAAGAAATTTCATTTTTTTCCCCACATCATGGTTTGAAGTGGATATATCTAATATCATACCTATTTCTTAAGCTAATTCTGTCTAAAGTATGGATTAAGTTTTTCTTCTAGTAATCATTTGCCTTTTTTATTCCTCCGTTTTTCTTAACCTCCATGTACAAAGGAAATAGAGTGCCTATCAGCGATACTGTGGTGTTGAGTTATAAACCTGACCACCTATAAAATGGTGAACTATTAATTCTTATAGTTTTTATTTAAGACTACTGGAGAACCATCATGTTAACAGATGGTTTCCTGTTGAAGGCTGAAAAATACAGCCAAAATCCGTAATACTGACTCATCCAAATTTCCTCAGTTACGTGAGATTTTTTCACTGTAGCCTCACTGGACTTTTTTCCTGCATTGAATAGACTGTCTCAAGATCAAGTAAAGAACTATTAAATTCTATTATTTATCTTCTTTTCACTTAAAGACAGTAGCTTCAGGAATTGTATAAAATAATGTCATGACCAGGACTTGGCAAAACCTCAGAATTTATACTCCTGTCTGGTAAATAGTCCAGGTGATGAACCTCAATAGCTCACATAAATAAGAATGTAAGAATGACTTGGTTAAAAATTCATCATTCAAATTTTTCTTTCATTTGTTTTAATGTCTATGGCATTAACACCATTATGATTCAGCTCAAGAAGTTACTCACATTAACAGCATGCTGTATGTGTTAGAATTGCCAACTTCTTGTTCAGGAACAAAACCACCTGAATCCTTCAACCACAGTATACAGTGAGAGCTGTATCTGTCTTGCAAGTAAATGGAGCACTTCAGTACAGAAAGTTGTCATTAGGCCACCTCTTGCTGATACTGAATTTACTTGAAAAAATACATCTCCAACAAATAGAAAAGGAAAATTAGAATTTATTTTGGCCACTGGCCTTCCTTAGGCGAAGGAAAGTATAGATGCACCAAGTTCATGTGATGCAGCAGAAGAAATCTCTGGAGCTCTGTCTTTTGATGGAATACACTTTGGTTTGGGTTTCTTGTATTTGTTTATGTTACTACAGTATGTAAACTTGCTTCCTAGTATTCTTAAAATATTTAAAATACAACTTACTAATGTACTTAAGTAAGTATATGCAACGATTATATTCCTTTCAAGGTAAAGTGTAAGTTTTTCAAAGTAATGTATTCAAATATTATTTTTCCTATCCTTTCTTCTTCTTCTTCCTCTCCTTAATGCATCTTTTCAGTTTACGGTTTCTAACACTTTCAATGTCCACATTATATTTAAGTAAGCACCCATGGGTGAATGAATGAATTCCATATGAGTTGAATCTTCCTTTGTTTTAGTTATATTTTGGTTGCCTCTGTGCATATGATCAGTTTGCAGCATGTCTAGATTGTTAATCTCACTAACAGTCTTCTGGGAGAATGAAGTTCTGCATTTTCCATCATACTGTTTTGTGGAATATGAGGACTTGAAGGCATGTATGATCTGTCTTGGAGTTTTTCACATCTTCCTCCTTCCTCTTCCCCTGTCTTGCTAGCAAAGGGCAAATGACCAGTACTGCCACAAATTGTAATTCTAGTAAAATTAGTTTGGAGTTTGGGAAAAAATTGTGTCTTTGAATAGCTTTGTTGAAATCAAGAAGAGAGGAGACCCTGAAATGTGGAACCAGCTTAAGAACTTAGCTTACATTACTATCCAGTAAAACATAAATGCTGTGTAGAGACCCTAGCTTAACAAAAAGCAGAATTGAAAAAGGTTGTGTTGAGTGTCTTTTCTTAGAGTGCTTTCTGAGGTTTTGTATATAAACTCTTCTTTTGATCAGGATACTGTTTTAGAAAACCATGAAGATCAACTCTCTAACTTCGATTCACTTGTAAAAGCATCCTGAGGTTTACATTAAAAAAAGTTCAGTGTGATATATAATTCAGTGTATTTTTCTTTAGCTGCTCCTGCAGACACAGTGTATGCTAGATCACCAATTAGACCATTTGTTTCAATTATTCTCCCATAAACTAGTATGGCTGATCAGGAATTGGCACTTCTGGCATAGAAACTGTATGCACTGAATTTTGTTTTAGAATGAAACAAATTCTCTTCTATGTCTGCTTTATTGTCTTTGGGGTTATGCTTGTCTGCCTACTCCAGGCTACATCCCCAACTTACTGCCAGGGTCACAGGTGATATCTTTGAATCCACAGGACAGAAATGGCTGTGGACTCCCTTTAAGTTGAACATCATGCCCGTTCTGTCTCCCCTCCTCTTCAAATGCATGCTAACATATCTGACACAGTACCACAGTGAAGCAGTTGAACAAATAAATTTTTGGACACCATGGGACTGATTGGACTTACTGAGTTTTCATGAAGTGGAATGCTGCTGCTTTCCATCATTTGAAATGGACTTTGTGCTTTGTGGCATCCTAACACATTTATGAATCTTGAAGTCCTGGAAAACACTACTATATCCAGCTTCCCAGCTTCTGAAAACAGAGATATTTTTGTCCTTGAACTTTTTATAATTCATAGAATCATAGAATTGTGAAGTCACTTAGGCTGGAAAAGACCTTTAAGATCATCAAGTCCAACCATTAACCCAGCACTGCCAAGTCCATCACTAAACCATGTCCCAAAACACCACATCTACATGTATTTTAAACAGCCTCAGGGATGGTGGTTCTACCATCTCCCTGGGCAGCCTGTTCCAATGCTTCACCACCCTTCCAGTGAAAATTGTTTTCCTAATATCCAATCTAAACCTCCCCTGGTGTAACTTGCAGCTGTTTCCTCTTGTCCTGTTGCTTCTTATCTGGGAGAAGGGACCTATGTCCACCTGCCTACAGCCTCCTTTCAGGTAGTTGTAGAGAGCAGTAAGGTCCCCCTGAGCCTCCTTTTCTCCAGCCTAAACATCCCCGGTT
>JAVJGI010000062.1:15910076-15937588 GCA_035590275.1 Ibycter americanus
CCCTGGCTGCCCTGCAGGTGCTGTGTGATGGCACTCAAGATGTTCTGCTCCATAACCTTCTCCGGCACCAAGGTCAGGCTGCCAGACCTGTAATTTCCCTGATTGTGCTTTCTGCCCTTCTTGTAGATGCAGGTAGTGTATTTACAATATTTCTCTAGGTTTTGGAGATCTTTCTTTTTTCAGTTCTTAAATTAGTGAGTGGCTTAATTGTGTTGTATACATATAACTGTGTAAAATGGGTGCTGGAAATACAGAGCAGTTAGGTGTAGATGGGGCCATGCCTTTAGTGCGGTGACTATTCTTTCCCTTTTCATGTTTTCATAAGTTAAGATAGCTAGAATCTCCTTCCTATTTCAAAGGTGTAAGCATAACTATATTTACATGAAGATGCATTTTCTAATAGAAATAAAAATCAAATATTTGCAGGTATCTGAAAAAAAATAGGATTAAAATACGCATTTCTAAATTAACATCAGTAACTACTAGCTTGAAACTATTCCATCAGCAGTCATAAGGGTCAGTAAAGATACAGGAGTGAAAAATACATACATACTGTGATCTGCTGTTTCCAAGCTATAAATAATGTTGCAGTCAAGTCTCTTACCTTTTAGAATTAAGTTTATTTGTAAAAAGTTGAGTTCACTAAAATATTTGCTGACCTAGAGTTGAAGGTAAATGATACAAGTGTGTGCACGAGTGTGGCTTCCATTTAATAGATGATTAACATTTTTCTGAGGTACAGGTACAAAACCCAGGACTTATTTTAATTGTTGCGATTATTTACAATATACTTCTAAACCTGCCATTTCCCATTTGGTCAGTAAATAATATTCTGAGAGTGACATTTCTTTCCTGGAAGTCTTCCTTGTAGTAAGCATGAAAATTTTATTGGTGCTTTGACCTAAGGCTGCTGTTGTGCTAATGACTTTGCTGTATTTTTAAATTTTATATTTAGGTCTCTTGTTTTGGTTTTCTGAGCCTGTTTTGCTCTGGAACATATCCAAAACACCAGATACAAGCACTGTTCAGATCAGCTCACAATGCTGACAGTAAGGTATGATTTTCAGTTCATTAGCAGAATTCTTATGTGAAAGGCAGAGGATCTCTTTTTGCTCCTCAATGTTATGATAACATTGATTACAAAAAAATCATATATACATATATATACACACACGTGTGTGTGTATGTATGTATATATTTCATAGGAAAGCAAATTCTGTGTATAATCCTACAAGTATTTACTCATCTAAACCTCAGCTAGCTGTATGTATTTTATTATACCAATTTTAAAATCTTTGTAGTTTCTATGAATTTATCTGCTTAAAATGTAGATAATTTTTTTTACGTGTATCATATTTCAGTCATTTTTTTTTTTTTTCAAGACTTTAGAGTGGGCAACTGAAGGTTACTTTTATCGAAAGTAATTTTTTTTTTAAATTAGGAAAAAACCCACCAAACCAACCAGTTGAAGCTTCAGTGGGATATAGTTAGATGAGGATATTTTAAATCATTTTTACTGAAGCACCATTTTTGCTATTTAAGAGTAATTACTAAGTTATTGCTGTACTAACTGTTGAAAGTTATCATGCCTAGTTTGCAGGGTAAGGAAGTGTGGGTCATACAAATGATACAGATGTTCTTGGACTTAATTTGAAAAAGCTGTTAAAACACCCATTTCACTGAACTTCAGCATTATAAACATTGTTCTGTATATTTTGGGCTATTAAAGCTTAATCCACCACATTTGTAATGGATGGTTAGTCATTGCTCTTTCATAATTTCAAATGAAAACATTTCAATACCAACACTTACTGCAGTGAAATAACTTTAGTTATACTAATAAAGCATTAACTCAATGAGATTGTGAAGTATTGACTCTTAATCAACAGGATCGTTATAAGATTTCTGAATACTTTCTTTCCAAATCTTTGCTTTTAGATAATGCCCTACTTTAAAAATTGCTTCAGTTTTGTAGCAGTACAGGCTGCTTCTATATGCAGCTGTCATTTACCAGACACTTAAAATACCTTTATTAAGCAAGCATGATACAAACGTGATTAGGTTATTCCTGGTAACCATTTCGTTGAGATTTGTGTTAGAAAAAAATCTGGTAAGAGTGGCAAGAAAAACAATAACAATTCTTCAAGTGCTGAAGTATTTGCCTAATGCATAGTGTAATCCCTTGAAATGGCCATAATACAACATTGGCCTACAAGATGTTAGCAAGTGCTTACAAAGGTGTGTTGCATCCATGGAAATGAAGCAAATAAATGATTCATCCTTCTAAACAGTGGGAGGTCACTTTATTTATTTTGTAGGTCAACATGCTTTTCTTTCCCAAGAGAAGGCAGATGATGAGGTGAGATATGATTTCATAATTGAGAGTCCCAGCAGGCTCAAGGGAACAGCAATGCAGTGTTTCAAGGAAAAAAAATATTCTGATGTACCCTACTACTGCTCAGTTCTTCATTCCTTTACGTTCAGATGCATAACTGTATAGTTCAAAGTTAAAAATAAATAAATAAAATTACTAGCTGAACTTTGAAATAATATTTTCCATTTAGGAAAAGCTATTAACTTTATATTTACAGTCATTGTAGCACAACCGTTACATAAATGCTATTTTTAAGTTTAGGTTTTGCATTAAATTATATTTCTGCTCTGACTGTAAAGGACACTCATTTCTGCTAGTATAACTGGACAGGCTGTATGCCATTCTGCACATCAACACAGAAAGCTGATGCATGGCTACAGCCATTCCCACTGCCTTAGTTCTGCAGTAATGCCTTTAAAAGTCTTGGAAGTGGCAGATTGTTAAACACTTCATGAGAACTGAACTTTTTTTTTTTTTTTCCCCTCCTGTCCTTCAGGTCCTAGTCAGAATTTCCTAGACTGAGAAACTAAAATTTTGAAATGAGGTGGGGAAAACCAAGGAGTTTGATTGAGTGGGTTTTCAGGATAAACTGCCTTTGAAAAGTGTGGGACTTTTCCTGTTCCTTTTGCTTTCAGTTTCTTGAAATTTTTCTGAACAGACTTCAGGTTGACAGAAAAAGCATGCTTCAAAATTTAAAAATAAATTCAAAGAAAAAAGAAACACTGCTGATTAATTTAAGTACCATTATTACTTTCTGAGAAAGGGAAGAAAGGTTTCTATCTGATTAGTACAATCACATTGGCTTTTATTTTATTTAAGAGTAAATTTTTTTCAATAGAAACATCATTTCAGTTACACTCCAAATATACAACCTGAGTCTATGACTGAATAAAACTTCTGATCTTTTGGAATGCTGCAGTAAACCTGTATGACACCCTACCATGTGTTCTAAAATTTTCTGTGACTGACACGAGGGGTATGATTGATCGGAGTAGTAATTCGGGGATTTTGCATGTTAACTTTTGGTCTCTTAAGATTTCCATTTGAAAGACTAAGGAGATCCCAAAAATGTAGGTGCATAGGTGTAGGCCCATCAAGAAAATACTTACTATTAGCATCTTAAACTCTGTTCTTTGCTGGACTTTCAATTAGATTTCATATGTTGCAATAGCTAAAAAGAATATTGTAACCTGGGGATCGGGAGGAGTTGTTTGTGAAATATGGATGAGTTTTTAGCATTATTTTTTAAAACAAATTTCTGTAGATGGATTGATATCAAACACACACACACCTTTTGTCTAGCTGTTCCAAGAATTGTCTGCTTTCCACTGAATAGGGATTTACCTGTCAGCTAGCAACATCTATTGCCAATGTCACCATCTTTCTTGATATAAAACTAGGAAATTCAGCTGTTTCCACTTTAATCAATACAAGATATTTGCAGATATTTTTGATATAGTTTTCTTTAGGTTCTTTTGAGCTTAGGTCTCAAATTAGGATGGTCTAGTTCTTCTGTGGTTTCTTGGTTTCTTTACTCACTACTCGCATCTTTCATATCCCCAACTTTAAATCCACTCTTCTGAGTATACTAACCGTAATGCCAGAAAGTTAGGCTCTTTCCTGTTACTGCATGAAACAGAAGAAGAGAAATTGCCCCTGAAAATGTCATTATATGCTGATTATGAAACTGATTATAAAAATATACTACATAACTGAAATACAATCCATTCTAAACTGTTTTCTCTTTAAGTTTGTTTAAGAAAAGAAAGAATATCCAGATGTGAATCATCACTAATTTTTTTGTTCATAGGCAAGATACCAGACCTCACTGCTGAACTTATTTCTCTTTCTTCATGTTCCAACATTTAACTTTAACTTAGAAAGAGCAAACAGTAGCAATGTATAGATTTTCTTAATTGCTGAAGCCACTGGCAATGAGCTACACACAAATGCATGGTTTAATAATACTGTCTTGGAAATGTATTAGATAATTCCATTTAATAAAAGACAAAAACTCTTGCTTTAGTTCTTGAATTCTTACTGAATCCAAAAATGTTTGCATATGAGTTTGTACAATATCTGACTTGGAAAGTGCAACGCTACCCAGGGCTTCTGCAAAGGTAGTAACAGTTGCTTGAGAGTTAACATTATCTTCAGGATAGCTTTCTGTTTTGTATACTTTCTGTTTTCTAATATAGAAAATAATTATGGTTTAAGAAACACTAAGCGTACTAGAAGGTGTATTTATTGAATAGTCTAAGTAAGACAGTTAAATATAAAATTAAAACAAAACAAACACACCTTCCAAGTATTTGCAAATCAAGGGAGTTAATGAGAGACTGCTTTTTACTGCCAGGATGCATAACTTTTTGTCATGTTACATGCAACTTTCTTAGTGTGATCAAAGCGCAGTCTCCAAATTAGCTAAAGTCTGCGTGGTGTTTTATTTTTTATAAAGCATATCAACCATGGTGCCTCACAGTGCTGATTTAATCACCTGTCATTTTATATTTAGCAGGGATCAAGTATGACAGACTGTTGAGATATAAATTTGCACCTAAAAAGAATACAAGCATTTAGCATTTCCTATTCAGTACAACATGTTGGAATGTATCAGAGAAGGAGGAACAGAACCTAATCAGCTATGGCTCGCCTGGCCCTGTTTTTTAACTTAGTCACATTTTCATTTAAAATCCATTGATAATTTATGGAAACAGTCCTGGAGGCAGGGATGGAAACCAGTAGTCTGTTCTGGCTGTTCTAATTGCAGGACTAGAAATTGACTTTCCTCTCTGAGTATTTAGTGCTCTTTTCTACAAATCTAAGTCTGTGATGATAGAGATTTTCTATCATTGCAGAGTACTTAGAAACAGCCTACAGCAAGTGCTAGAGGAAGCTGGTGTGGCTAGATACTGTACAAATGAAGAAAATGAAAGACAACAAATTCTTAAACTCTGGCAGGCTAAACATGAAAACATAAGGCAGGTCCCAAAGGCTTTGAAGAACTGGCAAAATGTGACTAGTCTAACAACACATTTTTCTTCTGATTTCAAGAGTAGGATGTCAGTGAGCAAGTCCATAAGGTTAATAGATAAAGGTAAAAAAGGAATAGTGGAGAAGCCAGGGCCACTACAGAGAAACTGAAATCAGTCTTTACATCTTTACACTCTTTATTCTGTCTTCACTTACAAGAAACCGAGGAAGCATTTAGGCTGGATCCCTTCTTTGAGTCTAAGTCTTCAAAAGATCTTTTGGAAAAGAAACTACATCAATGATAATTGAATAAACTGAGAAATGAACATTAGAAATTTTCTTTGTCTTCAATACCAAGTCAGTTTTAGGCAAGACATTAACTGTGATGCCAGAAAAGGTTTTAGGAGAGCTCCAGGAAACTACAAGCCATAAGACTGATGTCCTGCTGTATCAGCTAAAGTAATAGAAAAAATATTTAAGAAGAGAATTGATGAATATCCAGCTAAATATGACCTAGTTAAGAACAGTCAACATGTTTGGCCTTTTTAAAAAAGAAATTGTGCCTTAAAACCTATTGGAAGACTTAGAAGATTTAGCTATCTTGTGGATAAGGGATTGATGGAAGCTTTCTAAGTTTCCAAAAGGCTGCTGAAGAATCCCATAAAACAGACTTTTAAGGAAAGAGAGCAGCTAAAGGGTAGGAAACAGTAAAACAGTAAATGTTTATTGCAGCTGGAGATCAGTAGTGAAATTCTACAAGCTGGTAAGTTCTTTAATGCCCTGAAAATTGAATAATCAGTGCAATGAAAAACAGTTCACTGAAGAAATCAAAGTCAGCTGAAGAACTGTAGAAGAAGGAGCCTGTGACATTATGGGAGTGTATTATGAAATGGCATAATGAAATTCAGCATATATCTGAAGTGGTGCACAGGCATGGAAGGAAAAAAAAATGGTGACTGAGTTTACAGTGACTGACTAAGGAGCAGTATTTGGGGTTCATGCTTGCTGTTTGTATGAGTGTCAGCTCAGTGCTGAGCAATTATTAAAAAAAATCCCAAATCAAGTATTAGGAATTATTAAGAAAATAAATGGGGGATTCTATAGCATCGAAGATACAGCACAGATGTTCATATCTTGAATACTGTGTGCAGTTTTGATTTCTTATCTCTTTTTAAAGAGATATAATGGCATTGGGCATGATCAGCAAAGAATATTGAAGTTACTAGTGTGAAAGCTATCAAAGCTACATCTGAGCTGAAGAATAATAGGAGACTACCAGAGACATTCATATGTTTGATCTGTTCTTGCCTTTCTACAGTCATTCATTTTAAATACTTCTGGAGAATGGGTACTTCTGAAATCAAACAATAAGGCTGTCGTTGCATTTCCTATGACAGAATTTGGACTTCCATCGTCATTTGGGCAGAATTCTTGATTAGTTTTCATAAACCAATGTTAAACAAAAAACCAAGAATAAACCATTTTGGGCTTATCTATCTTAGTGCAATTTGATAGTTGTTTTATTTTACATTGAAATGCTAACATAGCCTGATGCTTTTACAGTAACATTTTTTTAAATAGTTTTTTATAGTTTTGCTTCTACTTTAAAGAAGATTTTCAAACTGTTAATCTTTATTTCTACTACTTAGTCACTTCCTTTAAGATCCTTGCAACACTGCTCTGAATAATGGTTTTATTATCCTTCTCCATCCCTCTCCTGACATATTTTTTTTCATGTGTAGTGCAAAGAAGCTGTTAAATCAGTTGAATTCCATTCTTAGGGACAACTTCTGAAATGAGGAATTTACAAAGAAGGGCATATGGCTTCTTTGTCTTACATGTTGATTTCTGCTTTCTCGCAGCCCCTGGAGTAGAAGTTTCCAGGCTAGACATATGTTTTGCAAGAACTTGGGATAAGTGTTCCAGGAGACTTGCTCTTAACCAATGCGATGATAAAAAACCCGAAAATTGTATCATGGAACCTGGGACTTTGTTTTCTAAAAACTCAGTCTTGAGAAACAGGGCTTAAAATTTTTGCTTTCTTGTTGGAGCAAGAATGCAATAATTGTCCCAAATCTTGACAGTTGTTGGAATACAGTTAATGACAAAAAAACTCACTTTGTCTTTCTCTGCAGAAAATCCTATAGAATAAGTTTGTTTAGTGAAAGAGGAATACACAAAGTTAACTAAGGCAGGGCTAATGAAATAATTGTACCACACTGGAATTTTCAATGCAAGTTTGGTCAGTTAAAGTCACAAATTAAATATGCCAATTAAGCTTTCTTATTAAACCAGCAACAAGATATAACTATCAGTGTCAGGTTGGAAAGTTGCAGAAGCTACGCTGGTTTAAGGATTTGTTCTGAAATTGTACTTGACAGTTGAGGTGAGTAAACCTTGTTACATTAATCATAATGAGCATTTTGTACTCCCTCAGGCTGATTAGAGAACTATAGATGAAAAGGGCTGAATCTGTTCTTCAAGGTTTAGGGATTTCTACCAGATTTACTTGGAAAATGAGGAGCAAACATACCTCTTGAAAGGGGTTTTTATAATTCATTTCTTCATTTTAGTATTGAGAGGGGAGGCTTCTTCTGCCACGTGTTTTGCTTTTAACATCACCTAAAATAATGTGCAGTTCCTTAGGCTACAATATTTAGACTGAGATCTGAAGTGTATGCTTACATTCATAGTTAGGAATGTAAGCAATACAAGTGTCCACACCTAAGACTGAGTCCTGTATTCCCACTCTTACAGGATTTTTGTGCGTATCTTGTATTGAAAAGCTACTGACTTCCAGCTTGCCCCTTGTGTTTATTTCATAATATGTTTCTCCTTGTCACCAGACTATAGTGCCAAACTCTTTACTCTTTCTTTGTAAGCCTTAAAACTCCTTTACTCTTTGAAATTTTTAGTGTTTACTTACTTGATGACAGAGTCCATTAATTACATATTCTGGGTTACAATAGTTTCATATCTTTCATAGGATGGGTAGGAAGTATCCTTGTAACCTAATCATTGACAGGCAGAAGGCACAGATTTCAGTACTTTTAGGTGTAAATCACCTAAAATCCAGGGATTCTAATTAGCTGAATGCATGAGCAATTGAAGCCAAAACTTCTGCACGGTAATGACTCCTTTCACCCCTCAAATAGGTATGAATGCGAAAGTGCTCAGGATGTCAATAGTCCTAGGGCCACACAGTAGTAGAACATGATTACTAAATCTCTTGGGTTGGGGAAAAGGTATCAGTAGTTTGTGATACTGGCTTTGTGTGTGGTGGGGGAAAGTGTAGGAAGCCCTAATCATCTTGTTCATCACTATGACATATTTCTTGAGGTACCACTAAAGTTTGTTGCCTATCAGAAAAGTACAAATTAACCTGAATTTGGCTTAAATTCAATGTTACATTGAAATAACACTTTAAGTAGAATGGTTTATTTTGCTTAACATAGAAATACTGCTTTAGGCTTTGAAAATATGGGACTTTTATAAGCATTGAATATCTGCTATATAGACTTACATTTGAAGACTAAATTCTTCTTTTGCTAGGGATGATTGAGAGCTTTGTAAGTACCTCTGTGTTGGTATGCAATACAGCTTTGTTCTGTATTTGTCATATCTTTAATGTTTCATGAATGCTCAAATTCTTAATAACTTATTTTCATAGGGGTGTATTTTGTTTTTCTTTATTCATGGAAAAACTATTTACAGGTAAACTAGCTCGGAAAGCTAACTATATTAGCATAAAATGTGAAGATGCCTCCATAACCCCAAGAAAGCATTCAGCAACAGCTCTTGTCTTTCTGGATCCAGAAAGCATTGTTTTAACATGGAAACTGCTACTTCTGAAAACCTACTTCACAAAAAACTCTAAAACCTACTGCAGAGTTCCTGCAAAGATCATTCCTGCTGTGTGTCCACGCAGCCTTTACAGGCTTCAGCAGGGAGCAGTAGAGGGAAGGTGGAAAATCCAAAGAAGGAAACTGAGTTTATGCAAGAATCTAGATGGAGAAGAGAATAAGAAAGCTGGATCATGGAACAAAGTGTAGAAGCAAGAACTGGCTTTGTGGTGAAAGAAAATGCAGGGAATAAGAAAGACAGAGAATAGGTGGATGAAGGATGGAATGGGGACAGGGAAGCAGGGGCTTGTAGTGGGGTGCTGAGCTGCAAATACTGCTGAGTTGCAATAATCATAGGAAATGGCAGGAGGGGAAAGACTCATTTGAACAGGAAACACGAAAGACAAGGTAGGAGATCCAGATAGGACCGTTTGTACAGCATGGCTCTTGTGACATATTTTGGCTTTTATTTCTTTCCATATACCTTTGTGTTCAATTTTTCTCTTCTCTATGATCATGGCCAGATTAACTTTTACTTAATAGAATCAATGCTAAATGCATGGCCTTGTATGGGTCTGTAAATATGTGGAATAATATTATATATGAGGTTATACAATCTATTTTTTTAGTCCTTTTCCCTGAATTTTCTTCAAAAATGTAATATCTGCTGGAGTCTACTGATAGCTTGGAACCATAAGTAGAGTATGGTCATTTCTGCAAATAAAAATAGAGCACTTACTCCATGACATATTTTCTCATGAGAATCTATTAACATGCCTATTGTTTTGCCAGGAGAGTGAGCAAATACTGTTCTGCTGGTATTAATTAGAAGGTGAGCAAGAGGCTGAGGTTGGGGACTGAGTACCAGTGTAGGAGAGAAAGTTGACACTGCTTTATTTTCTAGACTGGGGAACAGAGACTTCCATCATACCATGAGGTAAAATAAGGACACAGTAAACCTAGAGATTCTGTTGCTTTAACACGGATGGAGGACTTTGTGTGTTTTTATGTGAAGTAGAATTATGGCTGGAGAAATGAAGGACAGGCTACTTGAAAGCATAGTTGTATAATGCTTGGTCTTACAATATCAGAGTCCCTCTGGAACTAAGTTTTATAATTATGTAAGGACTATGAATTTTTACATCCTCTACATCTGACAGCAAAAATCTCTGTGTAGTCTCTACTAGTCCCTTCGAAAATATCTTACTGTCAACACTAAAGTACAGGTATGTCCCTGCTCCCTGCTTTTCTCAGATACCTCTCTTTTACTGTGATGAATTCCTTGCTTGCAGTGTCTCTCTTGCTCTGTTTATCCCAATGGAGTAGGTTTACTTTTGAGGAAAGACCATTCTCCTTCCTCAGCCTGCAGTGTTTCTGCTCACCAGCAGTGCAGTAGTCAGGCAAAACTAAATGGGTATTTCCTCTTTTCTGCTGAGAGTCGTCCTTCTAAAAGTAAACTGTGAACAAACAAAAATGATAAAGCCTCTGTCATCACTAAGTTAATCTCTGCATTTCAAAGAGTCTGTCATTGAGCACAGTAAACTTTGGTTAAATTCTTTTGGAGGTGGAGAGGGAAGGCAGAGAAAGTGAATGTCAAGGAAATAGGATAAACGTTCACTGACTTAAATTAAAAGAGCTAGTCATGTAAGCAGTCTCTAGGGAAAATACTGCAAAATACAGGACCTGGAACTTAAAATAACTCTGGGGATCTTACAGAGTTGAACGTATGAAAAAGGTTGCATAGTGTTTTGTCTTACAACAAGCTGTGGGTTGAACCAATATATTTCTCAAGACGATGTCCTCAGTGGTATGTATTGCTGAAGTCAGTGAGAATTGGCAAGTGCTTTATCAGCTCACAAACTTACTAATTAGATCTAGTAAGTGTGTGGGTTTGGGGGGCAGATAGGGTGGGGGTAAAATGACAGGGAAAGATAAGGTAGCCTGGGCTTCTTAGACTCCCTTTTCTCACTGATTTACTCAGCATTTCTATCCCTTCTCTTTTTAAAAAAAAAAAACATGAATCTCTTTGTCTTCTGTTGCAACGTTTTTTATTAAAAGTTAATAAATTTATTCACAGTGTTGTGTCTTAGAATCCCATCATTTCTGATATTGATGAAACAGTGGCCCTGTGGCAAGTAAACAACTGACCCTACTTCAGGAGTCAGCGGAATTGGTTTTCTCTTTGAAGTACATTTTAAAACCAGGACATGAGTGTATTCCATCCTTTGTGTGATAATGCTTCAAAACGTAACTGTTTGTAAAATACAAAAAAACCCTGTTCTCCCCCAAGATGGAAATGTTATTGTCAACAACTTAAAAAATAAAAAAGCCCCACCACATTGAAATTGTTGTAAGAGACACAGCAGTTAATTTCAGAGCTATGAAATATTGATATCTATCCTCTAACCTTGAGATGCAGCAGAAAGTATGTTCGTATTCTGCTTTGTTAATATCCATTGACTTTATGGAAAGTCAGTGGATATAACAGTAGAACTTGATCAGAGAATAATTGTGTAAGTGGTCATATTCTGTTTGTACTGGTATATGGCTCTATAAAGGATAAACTGCCATTTGTGCAAAAAAAAATCCACTCGTATGCTGATTGAAAAAAGCACAGTGACTGCACCTGAATAGAGCTTTTAACTCTTCAATTTTTTTTCTATAATATTTTGAGTGTGCTACTTGTATAATGTTCAATTTGAATAGAGACAATAGGATTGCTTGTAAGTGGTCAGCCAACCAGTCACTAACACCTATTTTACATTGACCAGTGAGTGATATAATTTTTTTTGTTTTGTTTTGCATTTCAATTGTTTATGTATTTCCAAGGAGATTTAGTTATTCATATTTCAAAATCACTGGCTGAAATATGGTACATGAATAAGAAAGAAATAAGAAGATGTCAGTCTTAGTTGACAATAAATTATATTGTTTGACAAACACAGCAAAATTCTATAAAAAAGAACATGGAGCTGCAAGGGCTTGTTTTGTTGTTTGTGACTTTATAACGACCTAATTTGCAGGCAGCATCACCTTTTTAATAGAAACCAAAGAACACAAAAAACCTTTAATATATGCTGACTTCATTTTTAACCCATTTTTTACAAGGGAAGAAGAAACAAATTTCCCTTCTTATAGATGCAATATCACATTCTCTGAACGCTCTGATTTGCTGGTTGGTTAAAGCAGAAATCGCAATTGCAAGCAGTAGTGTTCTGTCTCCCCTTATCACAATAGCAGGATGAATAGCAGGAGAAAAGGAATACTCGAGCATATCTAGTTCTTACTCTTCTTTTAACCTATATGAGGTGATAATCTTCACTCTAGTAGATCTCAGAATCTTTATAATATAAATGGGCATCAACTAATATGTGATAATTTATGGCATGTGATGTGAAAAGTATTTTCAAACGTAAGTAAACTTGCTAGTATGCCTGTGTAAGAATGCTTTGCAGATTTAAACTTCTGAAAACTAAACCATTCCGTATTTTAGTAATTGCATAGGTTTAAAAAAAAAGTGTATTAATTTATTTCCAACAGTATTAGCAAAGGAATACAAGTTGAAATGTATTTAGGAGAATTTTTCAAACCTTTTAAAATCTTCTTCATATAAGGCATGTAGCAACTCTGTTAATCTGAGTGACAGATTTCAGTTCACCATTCTTTTACTCAGAGTACATCCTATCATATTTTTTTTGAATATATTTTAAAGCTTAATGTATTGGAGAATAGCCATGTGATTGCTTAGTAACAGAAAGAGGTGAGATGAACAGGGAAGTCTGAGGGATTTGCACCTTTGATTCCTTCTAGCAAATTAGACATGGTTCCATGCAGGCAGTGGACATAATATCACATACTGCCCTGAATATTCTGTATTTCTCTGTTACACTCAGCTAGCTTACACTTCCTACAATAGAGAAGAATATTCATAGAGGAGAAAGATGTGTCATAACGATGCTGAGCAGCATCTGAAATACTGCAGTACTCAATCAACGGTTTTCTGGTTGCAAAGATACACTGTAGAAATGGAGTTGATGTACACAAATTGTTCAAATTCCTTATGCCCCTCTCCTGTGGCAGAGAGACCATTATTCTGACTGTAGGTATGAAATATTTAAACTGTCAGCTAATGAGGCACCCATCTTGGAGGGTAAGTTGTCTAACCACAAGACTGGCATAAACGATATTAAAATAGGCTGCTAAGCTCTGCTGATTTTGTAAGTGAGGTGAGAGTATTACCAGATAGGAAAACATGGTTTTAACGTGTGTGGTTACAGCTCAAGAGACACAATAATTATGTGTAACAAATGGTGGAACCAGTCAGTCTGCATCTTATTTGAGTTCCAGGATTAAGTTTTTACATATCCAGGAATGCTTCAGAAGAAGTGAGATTTCTGGAAATCCTTCTTCTTTGAAAATGGCGTAAAGTTGTTAGAAGTAAACTCATAACCATACAAGTAATTTCAAATTAAGACTTGAAGGGGTTTTTATTAAAATGGTGAGAAATTACAGAGGGAGCCAGGGCTGTGTAAATGAAGCTGACTGTGTTTCATGGAGAGGTAGCTAGAGTAGTCAGGAGGGATTTGGAATACAAGGTTGTGGGGAATCCAAAACCAGCACAAACTTAGGCAGAAGTAGTGCTGCCAAGGGCCTTAATGTGCTGGTGTATGTTGAGCAGGAACAGTGGAATTAAATTATTGTTAGAGCCTGTAACAGGAAAATATGGGGGACTGACTGGCTGGGTAGCAGCTCAGTTGAGAAGAACCTGGGGGTCTGCAAGCTGAACATGAGCCAGCAGTGTGCCGAGGCACAGTGGTCGTATGTTTCCCCTGTTCTTGTGCTGTCACTCTCATGGCCATGCTCCTGAAAATCCTGATGGTGTCATTATGGTGGGCTTTCACAGGAAGCAAATGCCGGTGGAATGCAAATGACCTCTTCTTTCCCCCTTTTCCTACTGTTGGTTATATCTTCTGGTTTACATTAGGGAACCCAATAAAATTCATATGCAAAGCTTAACCACTTAGTGTGCAGCACCTGTCCATGTCCAAAGCACGTTTCGTTCAATACTAATAGTATCATAAGCATGAACAACTTATAGGGGGTTTGAGCACGTCCCGATGAGAACTGCATGGCTATTGTGGTAAAGCTTATGCACCAGAGAGGATGCCCAGGGAAAGAAGTTTGTCTGGGCTTAGTCTGCAGACTTGGAGGTAAAATATTCAGATACGTACCTGATGTTCTGGGTTCTGTCCATCACTGTGCAGATTCCAAGTATTTCTGCAGTATTTCCCCCTACCTTGGAATTGTGGCTTCTTAGTGCAGTGGTGGTTATATGAGAGCATTGCTTCAGCTTGCAGAGTACACAGGTACTATTTCAAGAAAACTACTGGAATACAAGTGCAATATTGCTTTCAAAGAAGACTGCAACTGCAACTTCTTCATTGCACAAGTGAGGAAAAATTGTTGATTTGTTAATTATCTTTTCCTCTGTACCATTGTTAAAAGGCATTTCACAAACTTTATGGTGCAAGGTAGCGGTTGCAAGCACATTTTTCAAAAAAGTGAGTATACTTTTTTTATAGACTCAGGGCAGTTAATTAAGCATAAAGCACTGCTGAATCACTTTGATTGCACACTGAACTTAATGTTTGCTTTTCATCTTCCCAAGGACAATTTTTAATAGTTAACCATAACAAATCCTAGGAGAGCAGAACAATACAGGTTGACTTAAAAAATTAAAAATTGTGGAAATAATAAGAAATGAGTGCATTTGCTGCTAGTTTGCCTTGATTGGCCAAGATACATTTAAGATAATGCCTCTTGTTTTTTCTGTTGGAAGATGGTGGAATGCCTCATCAACCTTTCTCCTGTCACCCATAGCTTTCTCAACATTTCTCATATTATTCTTCCATTCTTCCTACTTTATTTAGTAAGAAGGCAATCATCCTTCTTTGTTATTTTTCCAGTTCTACTCTGCCAGTCTATGAGACAGGGGGCCAGACCACTCAGTTTTCATAGTATGGGGACATCACCAGTACATAAGCCTAATGAGATCTTTTCTGTTTACTTGTCTGTACATTCTTACTGTCTAACATCACTTCATACTTATCTTCATTGACTTCCATTTACCCTTTTATTGCTGTGTAATATTGCAAAACCCCTCTACATTATTTCCAGATCACTTGGTGTAACAATCATCAGCTCAGAAACTTAAGCCATCATGACCTGCTAGAACTGAAGGTGGAAATGTAGCTCTTGTGATTTGAGGGAGTTGTTTCAGCTTTTAGCTGGAAAGAAGAGTCACAGTGGACATCTGATCTTAAAAACAGAATGAAGTAGAAGCGCATGTTTTTTCTTTTGTCAGGGGACTTTTAATGCACTGTATAAATTGTTTTTCACTGTAGCAGTAAGTTTAGCAACTGTTTTATGCTGGATATCTCACTGTTCAAATTTCTCCTTAACCATTGTTCCTGTTATAAATATAGTTAAACTGTGTATGTGCACATGTGTACACAAATTAATTTTTTTATTCTTGCCTCCCGAAGGGTGAGGTATAATTCACGGAGGCTGACATTTTATTGGCTACTCTTTGTCAGAATCAGGCTCTTCTCAGCCTAGACTTCTGATGCTTTGCTGTCATGATCAGACTGTTCCTTTCAGTCACTCTCTTCATCATTGCCAAGTCTTCATTAGAAGCAGGAGAGGCATGAGAGGCATGAGATTCTTTACTTTTTGCTAAACAATGTCCCAGGAAGAGTGGGATTTAAAATTAATCTCTCAGAATACAAAGAAAAGCAGAGTAATTCTTGATGTAGGTGTTTATATGTACAGTTGTAATTAAAAGCAACCTTTCTACAGGATAACTGTTAGCACATGACTTCTTGCTCTGAAAAATAACACCAGGAAAAATGTTTGCACCTCCTTTCCCCCTTCCTGCCCCCCCCCCAAATGAAAGTTCCAAAAGTAAAGGTTCAAACCAGAACTTTGTGAAGCTGAGGAAGGGAATGGTAGCATTTCTAGCTTCTTTAAAAAAAGAGAGAAATACGGCTAGTGTTGAACAATGTCTAGCCACTAGAAGATAGCAGGAACATACTAAATCACAGCTCTGTTGTGGGTTTTTAAAGTATGTGCTCTGGTATGAATCAGTCTGATCATCCTTAGAAGTGTTTCGAAGTAGCCTCTTCCAGACTGGTCTGCTTCTCAGTACTGCTGTATTTCAGCTTGATCAAAGGCCTATAGTAGATTTCTTTTTGTACCAGGGGCATAGCAGCACTGAACACTGCTGCGGCGCATGGCTAGTCCTCATCACACTGCAGAAAAGTAATGATTCCTCTTCCTCTGCTATCTTGGGTACAGTCAGTTTTGCATTCACACCTACCATGCTGTGTGCAAGACTTGATTCCTCACTAATGTTGGGCTACTCTCGTTCTGGTTCTGGGTGAGAACTTAAAGCTTCTGAAGTTATTCTTAGTTCACAAAGATGAAAATCTGCTTTCATAAACTGAGCAAATGTATGAAAAGTAGGTATTGGCTACAGTATCACTGGGACTGCCCTTCTTAAAAACAAAACCGAAATTCCTGCCAAGTACATTGACAGAGACCCTGACCCCTTTTTTGAGGAAGGGATCTGGGAGATAGGGTCCACTTTCAGCAGCAGTAAATTGAAAGTACCTGTATATTCCTACCAATTATCTCTTAACAAAGTTTTCTGAACATATTTTGGTGCCTGACCTCATATGAGTTTTATGGAATTAACCTGAGTGCAAACACAGACCTTTTACTGTTCAGGGGCAGTAAGGTCCAGTAAAGTACTTAAAACCAGTAAAGCGGCATCACTCACTGGATAAACCTCTAAGACTACCAATCTGTTTAACGTGCAAGAAGCACACGGAGGAAAATTTCAGAAGTGTGGTGAGAGCCAGGAGACAATGATGATTGGAGAGAAATTTAAAGAAAAGAACCTAAGTCTGACATATCATTAGAAGAGGGAAAGGGAAGGCAAAGTTTGATCAATAAGAATGTTTTAAAAAGATGTGTTAGTAAAAGAGATAAACAGTTGATCACAGTAAAAAGTAAAGATAGGGCTGTAAGCAAGGTACATAACTTTTATGGGTTTTGTGAAGCTTGGCTTATAGACAGTTTTATACCCTGTTGTGACAATAAAATGTGTTTCCCTCTTTGTTTTAGGAGAGAAAAGCACTCTCAGAATGTGGTGTTTATTAATAAATGTGTTGGGCATTTCTTTTTAGACTTCCTAATGCACACTGTAGTTTAAAAAAAACCCCAAAAAACAAACACAAACACCTTTCTGAAACTCTCTGTAATGGCTTCTGTTATTTGGAAATTCTGAAATTATAGTGGCTGGCAGCTCGTACCCACCAAAAGCTTTCCGTTTTAATGATATGATCCTGATAGCTGCTTATATGAGAAATAGCACCATGTTCAGAATACAGACTTTGTCATTGCTAGTTTCTGCAGTCTACTGGTCTCTGCATGGCTGTAGCTTCTCCAGTCAACCACAGCTGCAAAATCATTTCAGGTAGCCACAAAATGCAACCTAATTGTTGTATCAGCCTTTTCCTCAAAAATTTCTGATTAACTGATTGTATCGACTGAATTCTTTGGGTACGGGATAGGTAATGGAGCAAAACGGGATCTGCACAAGCTACATGTAAAGCTGCCGTAGAAACTGATGTTTCCAGTTTGAATCTGCAGTAAGAGCAAAGCAATGCTACAAACTAGCATGAATAAAAAAGTTAATCCTTTGGAACCAGAGAGAGCTCATTTTGAGGAGATGGCTGGCAGACTAGGATTCCTTCAAGATAGGTAGTCCTGGTAGAAGCCCCCTCAGTACAGCCCTATGCAGGCAGTTTCTTCTGTGCTCTCACAAGGCCTTCTATTTCTCTTGTGTCTTATTTTATCATTTGAAACAATATTAAGTAGAGAGTAAGCAAATAGTTCTTCAGTATCTGATCTCAGTGGGTTGTATTGGAGGGTTTTAAAACCAGCACCTTTTCTGTCAGTTAAGACAAATTCTATTTTGAATTTGTTACCAAGAACTATTTTTCTCTACAGGTTAAAACACTGATGTTTTAATGTGTAAATAATACCTGAGTTAAGGGTAACAGTGGTGAAACATAAATGAATCAAAATGACTTTCCAGTGTTCAGTCTCAGACCACTACTTCATTGTTTAGACAACATGAGACAGGAGATGAAGTTCACACTGATCCTCCTCAATGGCAGCTGTTATTCTTCAGCTAGTTGACTTGGGGCATTCATAAAGTATTTATTTACCTGCAAAGAGACCTGGGTTTCTGTGCCAGGAACCAGAATGGTAAACATTAAGTAGTACCATGCCAAATCGTTAGTTGATTACATCCTTTTGTGAATCTTGTCCTTTGACATAAGGTTAATAAAAGGAATCTAAGAAACAAAATAAATTCTAAAGAATACTTTTGTACAACCCTGAGAAGCTTGTCAGGCTATATGAAACATTTATCTTGATGCATAACAAAAACTAACCATAGACATAAAGTCTTGAGCAGAACAAATGACTGGCACTGAACCCTCTCCAGTCATCAGCAGCTACCTGTGTTTGGAACAGGACTGGAGAAAATCCTCTCTAGAGTAAGATTAACTGTACGACCTCCCAGAGGTCTGTATCTATATATATCTGCCAAGAAACTCCAGCAAAATCACTACAGCCTGATAAAATTGAAAATTGTGCTGCTTTGGATCCTTCTGTACTGTTCTGGTAAACGAGATAAATACTTCATTCTCTGTAAAACAGAATGGCTGCCTCTCTGTCTGTTACTGAAGAATTAACTCCTGGCCTCATTAAAATGACACCAGAAATTACAGCACTTTTAGGTTTGATATTTCATGGTACTGCGGTGGTATTACCTTGTATCCTTTGCTCTTGTTCTTGCTTTAATGTGCTGTCATCTGAGTCACTAGCACTGAATCTGGCTTAATTTAATAGTCTACAGCTATGGACATGGTACTGTGATCCCTGTATTCTAACTCTAACGTCTCTAACTTGTCTTTGAGTAATTTGAAGTTTCATTGCAAGATACACTGAAACCAAGGCAGTGTCCCAAATCTG
Source organism: Ibycter americanus (assembly GCA_035590275.1). Lineage (NCBI taxonomy): Eukaryota > Metazoa > Chordata > Aves > Falconiformes > Falconidae > Ibycter > Ibycter americanus. The sequence continues at coordinate 15,929,373 of JAVJGI010000062.1, forward strand.
GCAGGATCATTTAAAACTAAGCTTACACAGAAACAGGTGGTTGTCTCTTTCAGCCTAGCATGCATTTCTGAATATTAACATCTTTGGCTTCATGTGTTAGCTTTCTAAGATTCATACACATATACACCAATTCTTTCTCATAAGATGATTGGAAAACTTATTTTGGAAAATATTAACTACACAGTGTATTTTCAGAAGGGAGAGAACAGGCTGAAATGAGACATGTATTAAGTGTGAAGACAAAATCCTAATCAAAACTGTCACAAAAAGGAAAAGAGAGGAAAAGATATAATCTTATCCCTTGCTGAAACTCATAGTAATGTTACTGCATAAATATAGAAGAAGAAATATTTCATAAACCAGGATAAATCACACTGGAAGTCTGGGCTGGCGCAAGATGGAGGAAAGGTCTCTGCATGTGTTAGAAGGCTTTACTTACCCCTTCTCTCACCTGAATCTTAAGAGAATTTCAGCTTCATTAGAGGTAAACGTACAGAAACATCCAAGGAAGCTCTTCATACTTAATCTGGGTGTATTTTTTAAACCTTATGTTCCATTTTCTCTGTAAGTAGTATGTGTCGGTAATCCTTTTTCACTTGTTATCCTCACCTTGCATGCAAGTTTACTTAACTGTGGGGAAATCCTCAAAAGTAAGGTTTTGGCATTCTCTGGCAATTGCCCTTCACCATCAAAGTGCATATCTGCAGAGACTGTGTTTTGCCGGTTTGAGAGCTGGTATGGGAGGGGTCAACCTTCCAGTGATCAAAGATAACCAAAAGAGCTCATTAACATCAGGAAAAGCTGTAGAGACAATGTCTGATCCTGAAAACTTGAAAAGAATTATATGAGAACCGGAGTTTTGTTGTTGCTATCTTTTGAGTTGACAGAAGTTTGGTGCTATTGCAGGCCTCATTCATACTGTTGCCATTGCATTATGAGCAGTGGTATAAAAGGGTTATGTCAAATACTGAGGAGTACAAAATTTAGTGAAAACTTTAATAGAAAAGGTCCAGCTTAGTCTTACATATATTAGCCTTTCTACAGTCATACTAGAGATCAAAATTCTTTAATGGGATTTCAGTGCCGCTCAGTGATGTGTGATCTAGTTTCAGACTAAACAGATTCAAGTTCCCAGCTGTAGCTGGTTCTAGCCAGAGGAGGTTAGGCAGCTCTCACTGCCAACCTGCAAAGGTAGCTAAGGCAGTTCAGAAGCCAGACTGGTCTGCAACACAAGCAATACTGTGCTTGAGCTCAGGTCAGGTGGCCTGCTCATCTATCCACAAAGTGCATATCCCTCTTTCAATCACAAAATCAATTATATGTTCGCAGCATAGTGTTTCCATGTAATCTCAATTCCTGAATCTCCATCTAAGTGTTGTTTTTTAAAATGTTTATGTGTAACAGCAAAGAGCATTTTCCAAATAGGAGCAGAAGTCCTTAATTCATTCAGGGATTTTTAGACCGTTATTTTAAAATACGTCCACTATGGTACACAATGTAAAAACTATTTGACTTTATAACAGAAACTGGAAAATCAAATGCTAAACTCTTAATTTCTTCATAACAATTGAAAATTGAAAAGTACCAGAGCTGTCAAGATTTGTGAATCCTTTATGGTATTTCTACATAAGACAAACATAAAATAATTACCAATGAAATCTAAGAATAAAATACATTTGATATAAAAGAAATCAAGATCTATAAAAGCTATAATTTTGAAGTTCTTTATAATTTGTAATTTATGAAATAGCCATTTTACAGCATGCTGGTTAATTTTCTATATTCTGAGTATATTTGTTTTTCCTTTTGAAATCCAGCCTGTTGTTACTAAATCATTGCTGCTATTCAAACCTCTCCAGAATCTTAGTACTTTTAAAAGATCTACTAGTTTGCTAAAAGTATTATCTCCTCCAACTTCCTTTGAAATCTTAGTGAACTGATAAGTAGTTAAAGGGTGCTTCTTGGTTTCTGGTGTTCAGATTGTTTCTTTGCCGTAGTTTTGTCTTTTCTGTTTTTAATTTGGAGACGTCAAGAAAGTCTGTTAAGCATAGAGTGCTGTTAGACAGAACATCTTGCTCTCCCTCTGGTCAGCATGAAGAATCCTTCCCTTCAGACTGCTAGGGAAGATACTGTGTCCTCAGGTACTTACTGGTGGTTTCAAGCTTGACTGGCAATACCAGTAGGATAGCCAGAGTAGAATTTTAATGCTTCCTTTCTCCTTAAAGGTAAATGGAACAGGTTTTATCTTTAAAAAGTCGTAGGAAAAAGTTGTTTCCTGTTTTTTTAATACACTATTTTCATTCATATTTTTGGATTTAGGACATATCTAGAAGTAGTTATTTTATAAATTGTAGTATGTGGTAATGAGGCTGAGCTTGTTGCCAAGAGTGTTTGACTTCATATTATTTTCTTAATTGAGAACTAATAATGGTCATTCTGAATCCTGAAGAGTCAGCGAGGAAAGCTTGCCCCAGTGTAATGAGGGATCAAGTCTGAACTCTGAGGCATTTTAGAAAGGAGAATTTTACTTCCTTTGAAGTATGGCCTAATGTGTTGAAAAGCCTTTTAGAAAGGCATTGTCCTTTACCTATGATGCTTCTAGTGAGAAGTTACCTTTACATGATTTATGACAAAGTAGCTCTCAAAAGTATGAAAATGTTCGCAATACCTAAATAGTCATCAATACTATGTTACTCCCGGTTTCCTCTTTTCAGTTCTTTCTTGAGCGGAATCTGTATTTTAGGGAGCTGATTTTTTTTCCTTCTGTTTGTTGCATTTGTAGTAGATCATTAAGGAATTGACATAGATCTGAATTGTAGGTGGAGTAATTTTTAATGAAGCCACGAAAAAATTGTAAACTCTACTGGAAGAGGATTGACTGAAATGGAATAATTATTTGATATTTCACATTTTATGGGGAGATATATTTATGTTCAGTGTCTGTCTCTGGGTTATTTGGTTCAGCCTGAAAGTTTGAATATATCCAGTAACTTTATCCATGTACTAATATGATTTGAGAGACATATATCTAAATCATTTTTTAGCTTGGATAGAAAAAAAAAATATTGTACTGAGAAAACAGTGATTTCACTTGATTGCATAGTTTTACTTCTATAAGCGAAGTAATAAGTTAGTAAGATAGTTAAAATAGACTTACTATGGAATGGCAAAATGTTTTAGAATAATACTGTCAAACAAGTCCCTAAAAACACCCATGGTAATCAGGAAAAATTGGGGAAAAAAATAATTCACGTGCTAACATTAACTTATCTTTTGCAATTTTTAAAGTTTTCATTCTCATTGAGAGTTTTTTTGAGAACATCTTAAAATCATTCTGAGACAGTAATAGCAAAAAAAATACACTGATTTCTTTTTGAATGAACTTAGAGATATCAGAAAGATTTCTTAAAGGATGCATAGCATTTTCTGCCAGAGAATTCCAAGACAGAGAACAAATGCTGCTAATTTACCACTTGCCCTAGAAAATTTGTCTTTGACACATTTTACCATTGTGTTGTTAATGTTGTCAACTAAACATCTTCTTTTTCCAGACATATAATATTATTTTTCTTGCTTGTTTTCCTATTTTCTTATTTTCTTACTTTTTTTTTTTTCCCTGTCACTGGTCTCATTTTAATTTTATCTTAATGGGGGGAAATTTTGTCTATCATTCTTAGGCATCAGTTTTTAGTTTTCACACACCTCGTTCTTTTCTTCTCCTAACTTAGCTATGGTTTAGTGTTTTTGGTTTTCTACTAATTCTTTCTTCCTGTTAAGCTACATCTACAGGTACATGAAATCATAAAATGACATTCAGAATTCTCTGAATTTGTTGGTTCAGTCCTCCTTATCTAGACTAGGCTTCTTTTTTCATCATACTTACATTATCATTAAAATATGCTGATGATTAAAAAACATCACACATTGTAACCCCCATGTGAATACCTTCCTGTACTTTACAGGTCTTGTTCAGAAGACTGTCCTTTGATATCAGTGTCTAGTCTGCCACTGATGAGTAACAATATCTTTGAGCAATCTTTGACTAGTACTGAGGGCAAAGGACATACAACAGAGGGAAAATATAAAGCCCTTCTTTCCCCTCAATATGTAGTTTAGTCCTGGAATGACTATATTTAAAAAAGCCATTGAATTTGCTTTTATGCTTACTTGTTTATATGCTCCTACATACTTGGCTGGTATATTTTTAACAAATTTTCCTCTGATGTTTTGTAATCAATATTAATCTAAAATTGACTTATATCATATTTTATTTTGTATGTAGTTATCAGAACTCAGTTTTATTTGCAATGTCCTTTATCAACTGATTTCTCTTCAAATTACACACTCAGATCCTACTATACTAAAGATAATAGAATTTTAAAGATGTAATTTAAAGTCTATTTTGGGAATGATCAGCTTCCATAGAAATAGCCTAAGGAAACACTTGACCTGCAGAAACTTTATTACTAGTGATTTTGTTCTTTTTCTTGATTAGGTATCAAGTTGACTTTCAGATCCTGACCTCTTTCTTTCCACCAAGGAAATAATTTTCTTACATACTTTTGAACCACCACATACTTTTGAATGCACCACGAGGCACAGAATTTACAAGACAGTTTTGCCATCTGTTTTTGAAGTGTACCTATCCTGTCTCCTTTTGCTTGGATTTTATAGCAGCCTTTAGGAAATGGCAAGTAGAACTTGCATGAGGCTTCAGGTGGGAGTAGAATTATAATAATGTATGCTATGAAGTAAGACAAACAAAACAATGTGGCCAGTGTTTTTCAACATTCTGCAAAGGTTCTTCTTGGTGATAAAAACACTTGAAAACACAAAATGGAGTAGATATGAGTGGACCTGGTGTATTGCTTCTCCATCTGCTCATACTGGTATCCTAGCAAGACAAGGATACTTGGTCACCTCAGCATTTTCAAGAGGAGATTTTGTAAATACATGACAAAATAAGATGATCTTCATATTGATAATGCTTTGATCAGATGTGCTATCTCAAGAATAATAATGTGCTATATATTTTTGAAAAAATCTTGAACTTTACTATTCTGGAGTCTTTACTTCTTCTCATGTTACATCCAAGTCCATCCATTACAATGGGCCAAGCTGATCTTTCAGCCAAATATTTAATGTAATGCCATAGTACTTAATTCCACTTACAGGTCTCAGCTGATCACAGAATGCTGTTGGAGAATTTGTATAGTTGGTGTAAAATTTCCTTAAAGTTCTAAACAGCTTTCAGGATTTCATCTCCATATTTTGTTTACTGCTGACCATGTTTTGAGGATGAGCACAGAACTGGGATAGATGCATCCCATTATTTCAGCCACTCTCAGTGACTCAGGCCAGAGTTATTCTAAGGGTCTGGACTGGCTGCTGAGGTGGCAGATACCGTAAAGCTCTTTTGAGTTTAATGTTGCCAATGGACTGCAAAAAGGGAAAGTCAAAGAATTTTGCATTTTCTCACTAACTGCTTCCTGGAGCTGCACAGTAACTTATACCAAATTTCCATGTCATGATTCAGATGGGGTTTTTTGTATAGAAGTAAAGCATGGTGACTATCTGGCTTGCAAGACTACAGGTTTAGTATTGCCATTCCTGAGATGGTGTTGCTGGCCCCTGTCATGTGGACTGCAGTCACTAGGTGACCACTAGCTACTTACCCAGGGAACTTCTGCCTTTGCAAGATAAGAGGTTACACATCCTTAGGTGTTGCCCCGTTATTCCGTGGTTTGGTTTTGTTGGTTTTGGGTTTTGGGTTTTTTTGGTATATATAAGTGGTCTATTTATGTATAGGGGCAGTAGACAGGAGTTTGAGTCGTGGTCTTCCTATGACATGATCAAATAATGCTGTTAGCATTGAATAGATGTCAAGAAAAGGTCCTGTAAAGTTCCCATCTAGACTGTCTGATCAGCCAGTGGAAAACACGTTTTTACATTCACACTTACAAACTGGAAGAGTCCCAAGTGCAACTTCTCAGTGACAATTTTGAATCTTAATGGTCTCCTACCTTGTAGAAAGAAGGCAGGTGGTTCTGTTGCTTGCTGAAACAATTTCTTGTTTCTAATGGGAATTTATTGGTTTATGAGGAATTTGCTGCAGTTTACTTCTAGTGTGACTTAGACTTTTGTAGTTTTATTTTCCTTTTAATAACTACTGAACGTGTTTTGTGTGTGTGCTGTTAAACTTAATCTGCAGATATTTTTCAGACAAAAGGTGGGAGGTTTTTTGTTTTGTTTTTCTGAATTGCTTTGATCCTAAAATACAGCAGTAGTAGGGGAGAGAAACTAGCAAGTTTGATTTTTTCCATGTTACAATTCACACAAAACCATTTTTATTTCTGCAGTTGAGTAATAAACATTCAGTTCACTTTGCACTGGAAGTGAGGAACTTGAAGCAAAATGCAGATGCTGCTAAAGGAACACACAGAAGCATACAAGGGTGAAGACCTTTGTCATTGTGTGCTGTGACCTCTAATGTTTCTTGCTTCTAAGTGAGGCCTGGGAATTTTTTCATGCACAGTCTAGCAAATAGTTCACGTACGGGACTTGATTCCTGTGTGACCTTAGGTAAGATACTTCTTTATCCTCTGTGGCCATGTGGCTTTAGTGGATTATCCCCTGAAAAGTGCTGCAGGGTAAAAACTGCTTTCTTTGTCTCAGTACAGTCTTACTGTAATGAGGGTTTACCAGAAATACTGCAAATAATTCACTCTTTGAAATAAAGAAGAAATTAGTTAAAATTACTCTGAAATAATGTTTAGTACTCTTTTTTTACTTGTTTATTTTAAATTGAAGGCATCTGTTGTAACTAGACATTTCTTGCTAAATAGAGAATTCATATGTGTGCTTCACTGACTGGTACAATGGGAAATAAGTCAAGAAAAGACTTGGCTGAAATTGCTTGATCTGATATTTTTTTCTAACACAAAAATACAAAATAGTTAATAATAGTAATAATAATGACGACGACGACAACAACAACAACAACACCCCAAAACTAATAAAAACAAGGTCAGTGAATTATTTTATTTTACCAGATTGAATTTATCACTTGGCTACTTTAAAAAAAAAAAAAAAAAAAAAACTTAAAATCTTACATGTAACAGTTTTCTCAAATGGTTTTACACATTTTCATCAGTTGTTAGTATCATTTTCTCATTTGTGTGCATATAATGAGTACAGTTAGATCATTTTGTACACAGGTGTGTCCAGGCAGTTCAATAAATTCCTGCTGTGAGAAAAAAAGTGTCAGCCTCTTTGGATTCTCATGAGGAGGCCACATGGATGGCAAGTGATTATGCTGTGTCAAGAAGTGTTCAACCTAGAGCAGGCACCAAATTGCAGCGCTGTACCTCTCTCTGTTTGTGACACAGACATTTTTCCTGTGACATCGATTCTAGACAGGCCACAATGCAACATCCTTCATTACACTACGTCTAATGTAGCAGTTCTAGCTTTAATATTCCCACCAGTGTAATGGCTGCACAGAGTTTAATCCTTGATAGCTTTCCCTGAATGTGAGAAAGAGACAAATGCCTGGTGAGTGGCTGTATATCATCTAGTCATCTCCCTGCAGAAAGCAGTCATTTGAGCTAGATTTAAAATTAGAGAAGTCACAGACTTGGGCACTTACAGAGTTTCCCCTTTGCCCATAATGGAGAAGAATAATGAGTTTCAGTACAAATTGTAAGGGCTAAAAATATTGCTTTGTGCAATGAAAATTGTGCTGTTATATATCACCTCCCCTTTCCTCTGACACTTTCAATCAGCTTGTCAGCTTTCACTGGTAGATAATTTGATGAAAGCTTTGCACTTCGTAAGGCTTTTTTCTCAGTTGTGTACAGCAAAAATACTGCTTGTGTCAGGACCAATTAATAATGCTGAGCATGTTTTCATACATGGGAACAGTTACTATAAATCTTTTTTCCATGAAACACCAGGATTCATAAGAATAATGTTAGCAGTAGGTACTAATGGCATACTTTGTGGCAGGTCTAAAGATGTTACAGTAACCAGCTGATAAATTTGGTGACAGCTGACAAATTTCTCATATGTTAGCATGCCTGTAGAATCCTGGTAACGTTTTTTAAATCTTCATTTGTTGTACTTACTTTTAACTGTCCTTAAAGGCTGCAAAGCTATATATGGGTGTTAGTCCCTGCTAACATTTATCTCTTTCTAGCCTTCAAGAAAAGGGGGGC
>JAVJGI010000062.1:15937641-15983616 GCA_035590275.1 Ibycter americanus
GGAGCATGCTGAACAGTGAGACATTTGGCATTTAGAAGCTTTATCTATGTACTCTCTCTCTCTTTTTTTAGTCTTCTTAAAGCTATAAATGCCTAGGGTTTTCATACCATTTACAGTCCAAATTATCTGATATCTGATAAGGAGAGTATAAAATGCATACCAATATTTCTTTATAATAATATCTAAATTGCAAAATAGTTGTTTATGAGGCTGTTATTATTGGACACTCACAGGATCTTCCTATCTTTTGCTCACTGGAAATAATATGCAAGAGCTGGGTAATGCAAATACAGCTACAGAGCCCACTGGAACTACAGGATCTGAGCAGCTGAAAATTAAAGTAATTGAAAAAATTAATGTGTGAGACACTTGACTATTTTGAGGAAAGTGTTTGGGTTTTTTAACTGCTTCCATTCTCTCCAGCACTTTTTCATTTGAGATACCAGTATTTGCTCATATGTTACAGAAAACTTGTTTGTTGCTGTGTTAAGTAACTTAATACTATTAACCAACTTTTTTTCCTTCAAGGATTTACAAATTAGCTTAGCCATTATATTTGCCAGGGAAAAACCCCTCCTGTGAGCACATTACCTTTATTTTTAACTTTGTGATATCAGTAGTGCATCAGACCTACCTTGGGAACAGTCAATTATTTCTTGGTTACTTTGTAGTTCAGTGCTATAACTGTCATTCTCTTTTCAGCTGCAGTCTATATGGAGAACAAATTAAAAAGACAGATACAATAAAGTTAGTATGTTGGTCAGTTCTGTTTTCTAGCTGTTTAGTATGGGCACCGGTTGTGAATCATTACTAATTGAGAAGATTTCTCACGATCCCTGAACTGTAATCAACAGATTCATTAGTAAGACCTAGTACACAGACCTAGACCACTCTATTCTTAATTCTTTTCACTAACTCCTGATTAATGTGCATTACTTTACTGCTAGGCTTGCATTTAAGTACTATTTATGGACTAGCTGCGTATTTCTCATGCTTGCACTCATTTAATTCTGGCCAAAAAGCCTTCTTACTAACACATATATTTCTACTTTTACTGATATTTCATGCATATTCGATATTTAAATTGAGAAAATGACAGTCACGCTATTTTTGACATTTTTTTTTAAATGTAGGACCTTTATAAAAAATATAAAGGAAAAAAATTTGAGGTTTTGTTTTTTGCTTGTTTTTTTAATAAAAAAAGAATTACATGTTTCAACAATTGATATTTTTTTTCTTAGAGTTTAACAACCCATAGAAAAATCAGATTTCCATGAAGATTTTTATTTTTTCTAAAAAAGTAAAACTAAAATATAAGTCTATTCCACACGTACTACACAGGTAACAAATATAAACATGTTATCTGGCAATGCACTCAATTTTTCATTTGAAAAAAGTCTGGTTTGAGTCTCAAGAGTTGTATGGGTGGCTAGGGTAGGGGTGTGATTGAATGCAGTCATAGATATGTCGAGTTTCTTAGGGAAAAGAGGAGTAGATGAGTGGATCCACATAAAAATGATGATATCTGAGGACTGTCAAGTGAAATCCTAAAATGTACAAGGCAATAATTCAGCTGCCCTACTAAGGTTCTCAGAAAAGATCATATGAGTCATTTTTCAGTGAAAGCATCAATTGTTTCCATCTTGATTTTATTTTCACTCCCTGCTTCTGATGTGCTGACTTCATAAAAGCCATTTCAGCATGGCTCTTATTTCCCCATCGCTACAAGGGGTGATTAATATATTAGATCTTGCCAATGAAGGGCTTTGAGATCCAGTAGTGGAAACATATAATACAAGAACTTATTATTGCATATCTTTTTATCAAAGGGAAGTGGCTTGGAAGGAAAGCACTATCTATAAAAATCCTTTCTGATTTTTTTCAGTGCAGTTGATCAGTCTGTGACTCTTCTTGTACATACAATTACAAAGGAAATACAAAGAAAGCCAGTATTTCTTGTATATGTGTCTGTGGTGCATACCTGGTTCCGTTATTGAAGTCACAGTTCTGGGTTCAGAACAGAATAGAATCATAGAATCACAGAATCAATCATAGAATAGTTTGGGTTGGAAGGGAGCTTTAAAGCTCCTTTAGTCATGTAGTCCAATCCCCTTGCAATGAGCAGGGACATCTTCAACTCAGTCAGGTTGCTCAGAGCCCCGTCCAGCCTGACCTTGAGTGTTTCCAGGGATGGAGCATCTACCACCTCTCTGGGCAGCCTGTTCCAGTGTTTCACCACTCTCATCATAAAAAATTTCTTCCTTGTATCTTGTCTAAATCTACCTTCTCTCAGTTTAAAACCATTACCCCTTGTCCTACCACTACATACCCCATTAAAAAGCCTGTCCCCATCTTTCTTATAAGCCCCCTGTAAGTATTGAAAAGCTGCAATAAGATCTCCCTGGAGCCTTCTCTTCTCCAGGCTGAGAATAGAGACATTTCTTTGTCACCAACTTGCAGGATGTCCAGAAGTCCTCAAAACATTGTATTCTTAATGATTCTTGCTGTGTGAGAACTTAGTTGTGATACAGCAGGAGAGGGCTGGAGTAAAGCATCTTGTGTGCTTAATTCCCTTAGATTTCTTATATATAAATAGTTATTTTCTCCTACCTTTGAGAAAAAAAAAATATTACAGGATAGAAAACATTGAACCCCTTTGTCATAGGAGAGGAGAAAGGTACACCACACAGTGTGCCACTGATATATTTGATTTAGTAAGGGGACCAAAGAAGGAATATGTTGTGCACACACACACGTACACTGTTAACTGAGACCCATCCCTGCTGCAGTGATGAGCAGGCACCATGGAGCTCAGGAGAAGATAGCTCTTGCCAGTGTCAGCATTGGGCTCTAGCCAGCAGCTTGGCACAAACACAGAACTGTTGCATCTCAGGTCCTCTGCATTTACATAAAAATGTCCGGCCCCACCCACACCCCATCTTTATCATTTATTATAACTAATCTCTATAATCACTGGGGTGGCGAGAGGTGTGTGTGATGTACTCATAGCCAGATTTCAGCACAGGCTGCCAATCAAATCACTGTGTGATGCTGTCACGATGCATCTTTCCAGCACTTTCAGGTACTGTTTTCCTGTTGGTTGTTAGTCCATGGCACATGCCAAGGCTCACTGTACTCAGGTCCTCTTCCTAGTGTCCTTTTGAACAGGGTCCCAAAACTTGGCCCTGTTTGCATCGTACTTGTAGTCAAGGCAAGGTCATCATAAAGTTTTGTCTCCTTTTAAACATCTCTGAGGAGATTTTATGTATATACTTTATAATAAGTATATTCGAGACAAGTTTGAGACAAAGTAAAAGCAATTAAGAGGAGGAGGAATGATGTTTTCTCTACATTTGACTACTAAATTTGAGCAGCACTCGCATTCCCAAGCTGATAATGCTGCACATAATACTGTATCTTAAAATTAAAAATATTATTTTGCTTGGAAATATGGCTGAAATTGATATATCTGCTTTTTATTTAATTTTTTTTTCACTTTTCCAGATGGCATACTAGCAACTATTCAGAGCCTTTAACAAACCTTCACAATTAAATTCATTCTGAATTAAAATATTTCTGTTCTGTTATAAAAGCATTAGAAGATTGTCAGGCTCCAGGAGAGGCAATGTGTACTAGGGTGCTTTACATTATGATACTCCCAGCCAGCTTTTCTTTGTGAACAATACGTACTCTGCATATGAATCCTAGATCATTCAGAGCTGCACTGGTGTAAAGAAAGCATTTATTATACATCCAATATATTTTGTAATACCAAAATTAGAAGTCATGCCTTTGTATTCAAAACAACCAGTACAGCATACTCCAAAATTCTGACTTTTTAGGTAAAATCAGCTGCTTGTTATACTAGATGTACGTGCATGTGTCAGCTCTGGATAATCCTTGTGATCTGATGTAGTAATCATGTAATATAGTCTGTATAAAGAATTAGTATGGACAGAATTAGAAAACATGGCAGTACTTCAAAGATACTTGTTTACAAATGAGTGTAGAATTAATAAATTAGGCATTTTCAAACTATTGAATTTAATATGTATATTGTTTCAGCAATCTGTATGTATAGCATGTACTTCTAGGTTTTGCATTCACGATACGTTTCTTATACCAGAAGGATTATTTTATACTAGTCTAGATATAGTGACTTAGGTTTAAAGCTAAATTATATTGAATTGTTAAGCTTTTAGGTTAGATACCTAAAAATATATTAAAGAGTACACTTTCTTTACATGTAATTTTACAAGTGCATTTACCTCCATGTCCTTTGCAGGTGACCTGTAAAAGTGTGAAAGACAGAATTTGCCTATAGTCTGAAATGCTATCTCTTTGCAATATTGTTTTGCGTTTTTATGACCTGTTTTCCTTCATCCTAAACTATGTTTACCCTCCATTCATCAGTCTATTTATGTTCATTTATTTAGTTCTCTTTCATAATCTGATTATTATATTAATTTTGAACCATTATGGAAATATTTTAGTTTCTTTGCTGATACTTATTTCATCTCCAGATTAAGTTAGCTGTAAAATACTATATTACATTACAAAGCATTTGACCTTATTTATTTATTCACATAAACCCAACCTTTTTTAAAGGTAAATAGATTTCAGTGACATCAGTGCCCTTAAATAATTTTAGGTTGTAAGATGCACTTGGCTATGTCTTATCTTACCCAGAAAGATTTGTTTCCCATCAGATCTTCCTTTTAAAACTAGAGATTCTACAAAAAAAGAAATTTTCCAAAGAACTCTTAAAAATTGTCTGTGTATTTCTCTTGACAAAAGCCTGTAATATATACACATGCTGATTTCTTAAGTTTTCTGACCACAGTTAAAAAGGAAATGGTGTCTTTATTGCAGATTTTTCAAACCCTAGTCTGATTTCTCTGATACTTGGTCTTTTTCCTGTGCTTTCTTTAAACCATTAGTGGGTTACAATGATTAGTTATCAGTCAGGCAGAATAGATTCTCCCAGTAGTCAGTCTGTCACATTACAAAAACAGGGGAAACAAGTGATCTGACGCTGTGCCATGAAAAAGATGTAAAACATGGAATGCTGAGATGGACATCAGTTTACATGGCTTGAGCCTTTCAAGATACAGGCATGCCTAACTCCTTGCATGTTTGTGTAAAAGATAGTTTTGGGGGATACCAAGCTTTTTTGATGTTATGATGATCACAAGGATTTCTATAACCATACAGCATTCCCTCTGAATGACATACTACTGTTTTCAGAGTTATTTCAATTGAAAGTGAGATCAAGAATGCAGACTGAAACTATGTTCAACTCCTCCTCAAGGTTTGCTGAATTTAAGACATAAAATGTAGTGCCTCTCATGTGATTGCTGCCTTAATTTATTCACTTAAGGATATATATATATATGTAGGTAGAGATGGTTAATGTTTTAAGTAGAAGACAAAATTACTAAGAGGAAAGAGTTAGACTGGAATTAGAGGTATCATAATGAAGTGATTAATAAAAGATAAATTATGACCCTGATCTCTGCAGAAACTTTTTCGGTTGTTTAGGTGTTTGGGGTTTTGTTTGCTTGTTTGAGTTATTTTTAAAAAATAAATTAATAAAATTTGGAAACAGGATTCACTGTAGGAGAGGGCACATTTTATCCTTTTTCCAAATCCCTTTCTCATATATTTTGGCTTCTTTAGCACTGTCTATAAAAATGTAATGCTGGTGGAGGCCTGGAAAGTAGAGAGAGGCACCCGTTGTTCTGCTGCTTGCTTTAGGTTCCAGCTGCAGCTGTCTAAAGTGTGAAACCTTGAAGATACAACTCAGTTAACTGAAATGACACAGTGACTTTTTTTTTTCTTTTTGCTGTTACCTGTGCAGTTTCTGAAGTCAGTTTGACATTTTACAGACACATGGAAACATGATCCCTTTCCCCATAGAGCTGGCAGTAAATGTGTCAAAGCATACAAGAGACTAGCAAAATTAGGACAGGAAAAGGAAAGCAAGAATTCCAAGAATGACCAGTATGGTTTTGTTGGTTCCTCACTCTGATTCCTGGTCATGACAATAACCTGACAGTTTTTGATATGGCTTTAAAGCATACTGTTATCGAGAAAAAGGTACTGCTCAGCTGGACCATCACTAAATTAAAACCATCACACTAAATTAAAGTGGATATTTTTTATCCCCCCTCTTGTGGATGTGGGCATCATTCTGCACAGAAATCCTTCAGGTTCAGCAAAAAATGATGTTCATCTCAATGGCAGAATTGGATTTCCTGCTCTTGCTTCATTCTAGAAACTACCCTTTTCCTCACAATCTGTGGTGATGATAATAACCATGTTTACAGCATTATTTATCTTCCATAGGAAGATCATCTTTGTCTAATAAAAATCAAGTTTGTGTACATGAAAGGATCCTTTAGAAGTATATGCTCTTTTCAGGGCATTAACACTGTGGGACATAGCTGATATTTTATTCCTTTGCTCAACTGCAAATTATGTCTCATTTTCCTAGTTCTTCTGATACATGTAGATGACTGATCATCAGAAGACTAGCATTCAGCATGCAGACTTTGATGGGTAAAGGAAAGCTGCTGCTATTACAATTATAAACAACTCAACCTATGTGGCTTCTAAGCATTTCAATGTACTGACAAATATGATTATTGAAACAAATGATGGTTTAAGCAATGGAAGAGAGTTTAGATTTCATTCTATCTGCAGCAGTAGGGCTCGGGTAGGGAAATATTAGACACTTCACAACTGTGACCTCTACACCTACATGTTCCTCATGGCACATAAAAAGTGTGTAGACTACTTTACACTGGTAGCAGTGCTTTACTGGTGTTTTCCACACCGTATCCTGATGCAGTTCTAAGTGCTTGCTGTTACACCCTATTTCCATCAACCTTCCAGTCCACACCTGAAGCAATATATTCTGTAACACTGATATTAATTAATTATCTCAGAGACCTTGTTCCTGCATGCTTTCCATAAGCTCAGTCAAGGTAGTGAAGAAGTATTTGCGTTATTAAACAGGAAAAAAAAAGAATCAAGGAAACAATAATGGCAAAAGTGAGAGGGACAGCGCAAGCCTATGGGATGTGGACTGCCTTGTAATTATCAGTTAGCTTTTTTCCTGTCATGCATTCTTTGAGTATCCCTTTTTACAGATGGACAAAGAGTGGTGTCTCTGACTCTCTAAGGGAGTCCTGTTTGAGCTTACTTAATGTTGAGAACAGAATGCAAAATTCCTCAACTATTGTCAGCTTTAGGAGATTCATTTTTTTTCTGTGCCTATGTTGAGCTTGGGTTGCAGTTTCATCTCCCTGATGTTATTTTGCACGTGGTCTTCCATGAAGTCACATTTATTTACCCCAGAGTATTGATCACATAATTACTGAGGCTGACAGTTGTTAACCAAGACAGAATAAGTTTGTGCTGTCAAATGAAAGAAGAAAACTCTATGAACTTCTGCTGTTCCACATGATCCAGGCAGAAATTGGGAGAGCTGGCTGATTGTTAGGTTTGTATACCATTCCCATCTAATAGTGAGTAGTTCAGTTAGGTTCACAAAGGTCCATATTCTTTTACCTGAAAAGGCATGAATTTCTCTTAAACTTAATGGAGCTTAGTTTTTTAGTTCTTCATAAGTTCTATTTAGTTATATATTTTCATGCAAATTGTAGTCATCTAATACATAGCTACTACAATGGCCTAACAACTCAGGTAGATGGATTGGATAGGTTTACTATTGAATGCGTACAGAGATCTACTAAAACCAGGTGTTGAGACTATGACATCTTAGGACACTGCTGAGGTTCCTTGATGTAAATGGAAAATTCTGAACACATTTTGGGTTAAACTGTATGGACATACGATGGACCTGCTGCTTGCTGAAATGAATGCTGTCACTGACAAACACTGGGGGGAACATCGATAACCTTAGATGTCAATTATTACAAATGCTGAATTTTAATGTTACATCATCTCTGAAATGAGCTAAATACAGATAATAAACAAAGATTTCAAAATAAAATTCAGCTTTGCAGAATTATGTCTGAATCTCAAGAACCTTTCAGATTAGAAAGGTTCAGAAACAAGGGATCAGAAATGGAAACTTTGGAAACTTTGCTACTATGAATATCAGTTTGAATTTGAATGTCCCAGAAATTAAGTATCTTCTCTTTATTTTCTGTTACCCAGTCCTGTGTGTTCTTACAAGACTGCTTTAAGATTTACAATTTTAGCTGGCAAGTCATAAGCAGAGATGATGATTCAGTGCTTTGTGTAGCCGCAAAGCATCAGTGACATTCTTCAGAATGAGCATGAACTTGCTGCTACAGTCATCATCATGCATTGTGCAGAGCTAATCCATATGCATGAGAATTGTATAGTTCCTATATTGAGATTTAGTCTGTTTTCTATTTCAGTATGAAAAGATACCTTAATTCTTATTTAGTCAGAGAATACCCAGGAAGGGTGACAGCTCTTGAATGTGTCTCTGCACTGAGATGCTTGTGGTTTTCATTTCTCCATTCTAAAGAATCCGTTTATGGGATAGCTTTATGTATATAGAGATCACATTTTGTGCCATCAACATTTAATTAAAGTTCATTCCAAATATAAAACAGTTTTCTGTCTAAAGGATTTCCAGGTTTGTATGTTATTATATTTAAGGTCTAAGCTAAATGGCCTCTGCAATTTTGCTTAGGATGTCTAGGAATAAAAGGATAGAATCTCAGAGACTGGGATTCATAGACTGAGATTCAGTTCAGTTTTAAAAGTAAATATCGGTGTTGCTAACTGCTTCACATGAGTGAGATGTGATCAGTACTGTCAGTGAATCTTACAGAGCTATTCAGCTGACCAAGACTTCAATTCAGTTGACTCAACAGATGTCAGGTGAAACACTAGATTATCCTACGCGTACTAGAAGCCATAAGTTATCCTATGCATACTGAAGGGCTAGAATATAGGATTCAACCATCCTCACTAAGCAAGGTATCCTATGGAATCTAAAATATCTGTGTTCAGGCAGCTAAGTGTCTGCGCTACAAAACTCCACTGATTATAGTGGGAATTTGGTATGTTTTTGTATATTTATCAAAACACTTCTATTTAGGTATTTACCTCTTGAACTGAATCCCATCCCTAATATATTTTTTGTCTCTTGTGGAAAAGATCTCAGAGCTTGTGAATTCTCTGTCAACAGAATTTTTTTGTAGGGAAGTCACAGATATGACTACAGCGGCTGGTACAGAAGACCAAGCTTTAAAGTAGCTTGCTGTGGTGAAATATCAGAATAGCTTTACCAGCAGAGTTCAGCACTGTGAAAGGAATCCACTGTGTTAGGAATCCATTGATGGACCATCTCAAGCACAATACGTTGATTTTTGTTGGACGAGCAGTTGGGTAGCTTGAGAAATGTGAAGTTGTCTCACTCTTGATTGTCATAAAACACATGCTTAATTGCACATTGTGGGAGTGGTATGACTAGTCAAGTAGAGTGAAAACCAGGCCAACATATACTTAGTGAAGACAGGTAGCTCACTTAGGTATGACTGTAATTTCTTTTATGATGTTATAGTTACAATGGATCCCAAGCATGCCCTGCTCACATCAGCTGATGACTGTAAGTCACAGCTGTGCAGAGAGGATTCCAAGTCTTCTTTATGTTGTATCTTCTCATGAAAAAATATAAGGAGACAGAGGTCACCTCAAGGCCCCAGTGGACACTGCCATTTTAAAGAATATTTCAATGTGTTCACAGTGAGTGTAAGAGCCAAACTTCCACCAGCTGCAGTGCCTTAAAGAAACTTGGCAATTATAGGACAAGCAGCAGCTCTTACAGAACTATCAATATATATCTGATACTCTCACCTAAGTTAACGAAGAATTATTAGTTTCGTGCTATCTACACTTTAAAAATGGTATGCAGGGAGCTATCACCTTTTAAAAATACATATGTATTTGGTGAATTTTAGCGTGAATTTTGGAGGCAGTGGGTAGAAATAAACTGACAAGTGTCCTTTTAGTTACTAAGTTACGCCATTTACCTCTACAATTGTATTAAAAAGTGCTATGGATGTGGAAGAAGACTTTTTAATCTCATTTGTCAAATGAGATAGAGCTTGCACCACTCACTCTACTGGCAATGAGTAAAAAGGGGTCACAGCCTTGTAAGCCTCTCCTCATCCAGTTGATCTGCTCTTGCTGTTCTGGCCAGATGCAGCCTCCTTGAATCCAAACTTAGCCAATGTCCTCTGGAACTGTTTCTCACCATTTTGTGTGCATGTCTGTTTTGCTTGGATATTTCCTGAGATTTAATCTTGATTATTTCAATTTGTTTAGATGTGCTTTTTTTCATTTTTTTCCTGCATCTCTCAGCTCACCTGAAGAGAACACAAGTATTTAGTTTACAAAAAATTGAACACCAAAAATTTACCTCTGTGTTTGCGTAAGTTAGAAACACTAGTCACTGTTGTAAAATCTAAGCTAGAGAAGTCTAGCCTTGCTGATAGTTCTGTGCCTTTGTGATGCTTTAACTCGAAAACCAAAAAAAAGGTATTGTGAAAACCTTCATAGTTGTGAAGAGGTGGAGCACTACGTGATCAGGTACATCTTTATTAAATCTGTTAGCAACTTTATAAAGTATATCAAAGGCTCTACACAGAAAACTCTTCCCTAGTAATGGGAGAGGTGTTGACTGAATTAAAAAATTGATTCTATAAGTAGTGGGCAATACTTTAGCTGAGCTTGTTTTGAGGAAGTATGAAGTATACTGATTGATGGAAGGTTTACTGCCATTAACAAATAATAAATAACGTTCAGATCCAGATTTTTCTTTGCTTGTTTTCTTTCTTTTTTTTTTTTCTTTCTTCCATGCATTGTAATATTTTAACTAATACATCATTTAAGTATGATGTTTTCAAATGACAGCATGCAGTAGCTGTTGTATAAATTGTTTTGTTTTCTGCTAAGTCCTCCAATGTTATTTTCATTAACCCTTGGTGCAACCTATGAAGTGACAGAATTATTAGATAATGCTTGTCACCTTCTTAAGCTCAAGTGTTATATTGGACTTAATACATGTATAAAACACTTCTGAATAGTGATTCACACCATTAAATGCCTCTCAAATTGCCATAAAAGGTTTGCCTGCTCATCTCCTTTTGAGCAGAAAGTCTTCACTGGTATAATAGATTTTCTGTGATCTACAATGACAGGTTTATAGGTGTTAAGCATCAAAAGGCTTTTTCTAGTTCTGCATTACAGGTACAATCACTTTAAGACCACTAAAAACAGTTAAATTGCTGAAGCTCTCATATGTGAAAGCAGTATTACAGCTCAGTGATATTACGTTAAATGAGGAACCAAAGGCAGAGTGAACTCCAGGGAGATAATAAAAACCTAAGTGTATGATTTGGAATTAGTACATACAAACTAATTCTGTACCTCCCTTTGCAGTCCCATCAATAGTTGTATTCTTGTAAACAGCCATAAGGAATTTGTATGAAATCACAATCTATATGGGCCCATTAATGGAAAGCACTTTATTATGATTCTTTGAAGCAAGGGTGTTAAATGGAAAAGAAAGGTTTTAGCTGCAGCATATCCACCAGTATCCTCCTGTTCATGCACTAGTGAAATGTGGGGCATCTGGGTATGTGTCAGAATAACTAGAAACACTTAGAATCTTTGCTTGCTTTTTTTTATGGTTTGCTTTAGTTTCATGCTATTCTCCACAGGTGGTTAAATCAAATGGAGTTACCTTAGATTTACTCATCCACTGTAGTCAGATGGAAGAACAAGATAACAAAACACTTTCTTGTTTATTCTGCAGTGTTTTACACTTCTGTGTCTGGTTTTAATCCCTTTGAAGCATATTTAGTCTTGTAAGTTATTTAGTTTTCTCTTAGTGCCTAAGAGAAAAAGAATGTGTTATTTAAACTCTTGTCCACTGCCTGTCAGCAGGGTGGGAACATTAACCTGCTGAGGAAATTCTTTTAAAGGAAGTCTGTATAGCTGTAGGTTGTAAATGAATTCTCCTCTTTTCATGATTGTAGTGCCATATTCTCACTCGTTTTTAAAGACCTTTACTGACATCAGCAGTAATCTGAAGCCTGAGACAGTAACTTAAAGGTGAAAATTGAAAGGGAAGGCTGTGAAAGGACACATGCATTTATGTAAACAAAAGTCTGCTATAACCAAAGGAAAAATAAAGTTAGGCTTTACCTAGTGGTACCAGACTGCCATGGTACCTTTATCGTTCTTATTGGCTCTGAATAACCAACTCTTTTCTGTGATAAAACAGGATGAAGTATTTATGATAGACACTGGCTCTGAGTAGGCTACATTTGATAACAGAAATGAATCTCAGCCAGAAAAAAAAAAAGGCTTACACCACAATTCCTTTTTTTCTCCTCTTGTATGTTGAGCTTCCATTGCACTGATGATGGGAACTCAGTCCAGAGGGACTTAAGTTCTCTTTAAAGGGAATCCCTCCATGTGTTCAGTGAAGTTCATATCTTTAATGTAAGCACTGTTACATCATACATGACAAAACAGATAGTAGAGATGAGGTTAATCTATAATGAAATGATCTACTGCTACATCAGGGCAAAGGATATTTTACCAATGCATTAAGATTAACTGGAACATAGGAGGCAATGGAGCACCTGTATAGCAAGCAGTTATTCCAAGTTAATATATTTTTTGCTGACAGCAATTTTTTTTCTTTCTTCAAAACTGAAATAGTTTGCCTTACAGTAAAGGCTACGTTTATGCTCATTACCAGTAGAGCGCAAGGTCAGGTAAAAGGCTCAGGTCACAGTCTCCTTGACTCAGCTATTTAAGGGCATGCTGCTGTTCTTGGAGAACAGCTATAGATGTTGCCTAAGCAGCCTAGGTTTACATTGTCTACAAATCCCATTAACTTTTGCAGCAGAGAGCCTTGGGGCTCTTTCATACTGGGGATGGCAGGAGCTACAAAAATGTGTGCCACATAGGCCAGGCACAAAGTATTTCAACCATTCATACTGCAGGTGGGTTCATGTCTTGGTTTGAGCTTAACAGTGATGTACATCTTCAGTTCCCTGCAGATCTCCAGATCTGGACTTAGTTGTGGGCTTTGGTCATCACAGCACAGAAACCAGAGGTTTGGAATTGGGCACATTCTACATACTGATGGCTGAAATGTGTTGTAAAAGCAAACACAACCCTTTATACTGCTGTTAAGAGATACTGTTCTGAAAAAGTCTCCCCAGCAGCAGAGGCTTAAAGTTAGTCACTGCTTGAATGAGCAAATGTAGGTACTCCAAGAAACCTTCAAAGTCATATCTGAAGCCAGACAGAGGATCCATTCAGCAAATTCACCTGATTGCTGCTAGTTTGTCAGTATAGGTCAAGACAAAAAAATAAAGTGAATATACCATTGACAACTGTCGTGGTTTAACCCCTGTTGGTAATTAAGTGCCATGCAGCCGCTTGCTCACTCCCCCATCACCCAGAGGGATGGGGAGGAGAATCAGAAAGGAATGTAAAACTTGAGGGTTGAGATAAGAGCAATTTAATAAGTAAAGCAAAAGCTGCACATGCAAGCAAAGCAAAACAAGGAATTTGTTCACTACTTTCCATTGGCAGGCAGGTGTTCAGCCAACTCCAGGAAAGCAGGGCTCCAGCACGCGTAACGGTTGCTCGGGAAAACAAATGCCATACTGCCAGATGTGCCCCCCTTCCTTCTTCCTTCCCCCAGCTTATATACTCAGCATGACGTCCCATGATATCGAATAGCCCTTTGGCTGGTTTCTGTCAGGGTTCCCGGCTGTGTCCCCTTCCAGTTTCCTGTGCCGCTCCAGCCCTCTCGCTGGCAGGGCCCAAGAAACTGAAAAATCCTTGACTTAGTATAAACATTACTGAGTAGCAACCAAAACCATCCGTGTGTTATCAACACTGTTCTCACATCAAATCCAAAACACAGCACTGCACCAGCTACTAAGAACAAAATTAACTCTACCCCAGCTGAAAGCAGGACAGCAATCTAAAGAGAGAAATTCAAACTCTTAATCACAAAAAGACACACAGATAGAATTCACATAGTAGGTAAGCCAACCTGCCAATGAGTATCAGTTCCATCTTTGTGTTATGGGCAAATCCCTATAGATCACTGTAGGTATTTATTCTCTAAAAAGTCTGATCCTGGTTGCCAAGCAACTACAGCAGTTCTGTTACATGTGTTTGACATGAACTGCTACTGCATTTTTTTCTTGCCTTAAAATTAATTGTGTAAATTTGATCTTAAATATAGTAAGACAATGTGATCTTAAATTTATTTGTTCTTCATTATCGTTCTCCTCAGCAGTACAGATCATCTGTACCGAACAAGCTGTGTGAATTGTTACCAAAATATTCCAGAGGCAGCCTTTGCCAGAAAAAGTTCTAAGAGCAGCAGAAGACATAAATGATAGCAGACTTGTGTGAAAAAGTTTAATTTTGTTGAAGTATCATATACATGACATTTTTAATACATTGCCTTTCTGTCAGGCACTAAGCAATAGATAAGGATAAACAAAAATTCTATACCATTAGTTTGATATGTACCCTTCCCCTTTATACAATGTAAAATATGTAGAGTCAACACTAAATGGTTATAGAAGGCTGCTATTTTTTTATTATAAAAGCAGATCTGTTAACATACACAAACTAATGAGAGACTGATTAATCAGACTGTGTTTTAATTTATGTTAGGTTTCTACTAGAAATCATGTGAGAGATCAAGACACAGCCAGAGTTTGGGACTCACCATGCTGAAATCTCTGAGCTGTTCTTGTGAGAGATTTGACCCAGCTGAAAGACATTTTGCAATGTTAAACCCAGTACACTTGAAATATATAATAGGTGGTTTTGTTGAGTTTTCAGAATGCTTGGAATTAACCTTAAAATAGCCTTTTTTCCTTACTAATCTATAGATGAATCTGAACATATATTGGAATCCCTTCCAGTAGAGATTGGAATAATTAAAAAAATAGATGTGGCTTTTGATTTACTTAGGATTTCTAACATACAGCAACTTGAATTCAAAGAAACCTGGCTTCAGAGTAAGAACCAAGACCAGTTCTTATTACAGCATTTCTAGTAATTAAAAGTAGAAATTTGTTTTGTTTCTCAACATGAATGTGTCTTAAAACTTCATGATTAATCAGCAAATGTGGAAAGAGAAGACGTAAAAAAACCCCAAACATCATGGTAACCAAGTACAATGGTAACTAAAGATACATCTGCTACTGTTATTGTGACCTTTTTTGGTTACCTTTGCCTTACCAGCAATTTAAAAATTCATGTATTTAATGGAGTGCAGGCTCTAGACGCACTCCATTTGGTTCTGATGACTGAAAACTCTCAAGGCTTTGAAAAAAAGGTTTTGTTCATTCCTTACAATTTTGAGGAGTTGCTCAACAAAGGAGAGAGTGCAAGGAACTTTCCTAAAATCGGTTATTTACATAGAATATGAGATGTCTTCCCTTTTATTCTGGTTCAATAATGTCAGACATTTTTGTTCGGAGTCACCAAGGGATAAAGTTTTACCACGTATTGTTACTTTCTATGTTAACATAAAAACTAGGACCAGAAACAACTCAGTGATCAGTAAAATCCTGGTGTGGTATCCCTTTCTCTGTCCTTTCAGTTAAGCAGAAAAAACAGAACTTTTCTTAACCACATTCAAGTACTCAATTCAGTGCTTCAGTTGACTTCTAAATAAAGAGCAGAAAAGAAGGGAATGGAGGGATCAGTGCAATAACATCAATAGGAATGTATTGAGTGAATGCACGAGACAAATTGGGTATTGCATTCTTTAATTCAGTGTCCACAAAAGCAGTAATACAAGTTACTTCTTTGTTTTATCTGGAAAACCATAGTGTTTAAGTTCATTGAATTTGGATTTACCTCACATTCCTTGAATTTGAAGCTTCCTTCTCTGAGGGATTAGGGGTTTTGGGAGAACTGTGAGGGAAGACAAAAGTAAAGATTTCATTCAATTAATTGAACTTCTCTTACTTCTGCACACAAGTGAATAGATACTTCTCAGAACCCTGCAGGTGTATGGTTGTTCTTACCAGCTAGCAATTTTAGTGCCAACATTACCCCGTTCTGCTCCTTTACTTTTTCTCCTCTGCTTTCAAGGACATATAAGGTAACTTTTAATCACATCAGAAAAGTCAGCGTGGCTGACTTAATTTGCAGTAGATACTGTTTGTCTTATGCTTTATCATTATTAGTCCATAGTTTGTCCTTAGCAAGTGCCCTTCAAACACTAAAGACAAACTTCATCATGCCTAACCTTGGGAGATGTATGATGGTATCCATGTGGGAGCCGGGTAGCTAGTACACCCCAGTAATCTGATGCATGCCCTCATCAGGGGGTGCCCCAGCTGTGCGCTGACCCTGCCGTGCAGGGGCAAAGCCTTGCCATGGCCTGGGCTGGGTGTCGCTGGTTTAATCCCTGCTCCAGGGCCAGTGACTGCTGCTCCCCTACTCCAGCTTCAGCTCTGGGGGTGGCCCCTCTGGGGAGGGGGTGACACACCTCACCCTGACAGTCACTGTCTGGGGCCTGGGGGCCACTGCCAGACTGCAGCTAGCAGCCCGGGAGAAGGAAACGGCCTGTGACAGGGAAACATATAAAAAGAACCCAAAGCAAAGCCCAAGCCTGAGGAGAAAGAAATGTGACACTTCTGGTGAAGACCCGAGGATGCTGACAGCTCACTGCGACCCTCTTACAACCTGCCACCCCCATCACTCTTGAGGAAAACCAAAGAGTCAACCTTAGGACCCAGCAGGACACAGGAAGGATGAGCATAACAGCTAAGAAAAGGGATAGATACTAGGAAGACTATTGTATAACAATTTTGACTATATTAGTTAATGAGGAATTTCTGTATTAATTAAATATTTTGTACTATGAGGCCTTTAAAACACTGATTTCTTGGTGTCATATAAGCAGTGTTCTCTCTTTTGC
This sequence comes from Ibycter americanus, assembly GCA_035590275.1. Lineage (NCBI taxonomy): Eukaryota > Metazoa > Chordata > Aves > Falconiformes > Falconidae > Ibycter > Ibycter americanus. Next base: position 15,954,638 of record JAVJGI010000062.1, read on the forward strand.
CTATGGCAGGATTTGGAGTCTGACACTAGACTACCTTTATGCAGAGAAATAGATGGTTTTAGGGGGTGATTCATCTCAAGGAATGCATCTAAAATTATTCAGGTAAATCATGTTGTAGAAGTTCCTCTCTCCATCCACCATAAAGGATATCTGAATCATCCTGTGTCTCCCTGCTCTCAGATAAGTGCCCTCATCTAAGGCTACAAAATCTATACCTTCCTCCTCACTTATGTTTTCATGAATTTTGCCATTCTGAGGGACAAAATGCCCTCTGGGCTAGCTTTCTATCTAGTAGCTAGAACATTTGCTACTACATAGAAGATAAAGCTACTGAGTCCTAGACAGAGAAAGAAATTAACCTGGATCTCCCACTGGCTGAACAATATAATAATTGCTTTGTAGCATAAAAGATGAGCAGTGGCACTACCATGACCTCTGTGGCACTGCTGTAAAGGAAAATAATGATCCCTGTTTAGTTCTTTGAAAGTGCAATTGTATATGTCAATGCACAGCAGAAAATTGTGGCCTTTAGCTTCCGGGTGGACAGATCTGCATGCAATCCTTAATCAGACACCTGGCAGCTGAGGAGAGGTCAGAGTCCCAGCCACTGTCTTCCCTTGGTTCTGCTGTCTAGTGTTATATAGGTTCCTGCTTCATATAGAGGTTTTGGATTATTATTTGAAAATGCTTGATTTCTGAAATACTGCATAGTTCTTGATCCCAGTTTAGTGGGGACAGAAAGCCACAGTATGAGGATTTGGTCATGATCACTCTAGTGGAGATGGTACTGAGTCACTAATTCCCTGAATTATGTAAAAAAACAAAAGCCGAATAGTCTTTATTTAGCAACCTGAATTTTTAGATAGCTATTTTTACATCCGTTTTGATTATTTCAAGCCCAATATATCCGATTATGCCTTTTTCAGACTAAATAAGAGGTTTAACCCATTAAAGCTGTTATCTTTTTTCTTGCTTTTCTAGTTATACAAACCACCATATTTGCATAATCTTTCCCAGACTTAATTTGCAAATATATCTCTTGTTTTTTATTCTTACAAATGTTTTCTCAGTCCCCATCCAAAAACGATTCATTCTTTTAAAAACATCGAATTTCGTAGTGTGAAAAGATGACCTAAATTCCATTCTCTATATCTATGGTACAGTTGAAGTCAAACAGCCAAAATCCTGTTATAATACACTGGTCCTCTGAGGTTTCTAGCCAGATGACAGCCTTGTTCACTAGGTTACACTTAGAAGTCTTGGACATCTCCCCCCTTATCTGTCCCAGTGGATTTTGCATTGACTTCTGCAGAATGGCATTATTAAGATGTGAATATGGTCCATAACACTCCTAAGGAAGATGGGACCCTTCAGGCAGAGGGGTTTTGTAATATATGTCGCTTCCTTGGTTGTATTCTGTGTGTATGTGTGAGTTGTTGTCATGTATTAAATACACCTACTGTCCATATAAGTGAAAAAAAATGCTGCTCATTCCTTCAGAGGGCTTAGCACTATGCTTCTTATGGATGGAGAAGCCCGCTTTGTACTGTAAATAAGGGAGCTGGTTTTAAGTCCTTAGCACATAAAGCTGTGCACAAAGCTTAAAGTGCTGATTAGTTTAATGTTGTTTTAACTAATTTCCTGTACAATAAGAAGCTGATCCTCATTAGACCTTTACAATAACCAATTTTTAAACATCAGGCCATTTTTGGTTCTGTCCTTAGCAAGTTTATAAAACTTGTACATATGCAGAAGGAAAAGCTTTATAATACATAAACATAAGCCATGGAGTTTTCTTATTCTTGAGAATGTAGTTTTTAATACTAACAATTAGCAATGCTGGGATTTTACTTTCATATAATACCTTGAATTTGAACATTTGAAAGACATAAGATGAATTTCTCTTGGTTTGGATCAATTAGCAAGAAATCATTTAAATATATTCAATTGAAAAATAATAATTTGGAGGTGGGCTGTAGAAGACACTGGCTAGACCTTTTATAGGTCCTTAATTGTGGGATGGTCTTTCTCTTTTCTGGTTGTGGTTGTTGGTTTTTTTTTATAATTTCTTCAACATTTATTTATAATATTAGATAGAAGGAAATTCACTTGGGGATGTTAAGCATAGTCATTATTTGCTAGCCTGAAATTTTATTTAACGTAAACAAATTGACTATAAATTTCCCATCCCATGAAGAGAAACAAGCATAGGATCTTTACAGACTAATTAAAGAAGACACAGTGAGTGGCATCAACAACAGTTATAATCAGTGCTTTCAATATTTCTCTAATGCTGGAAAGACCACCATAAGTAATACAAACATTGTATACTGCCATACTATAGATTAAACTCTAAATCTCTATGCGCTGAGCTAACAACAGTTTTCAGGACAAAGCCTTTGTATTCCAGGCCCTTTAGGGGTTTTATTATTGACTTGTCCCCCAAAAGTGTGCACAACACGTGGTCCTGTTGTTATGAAATGCATGGCAACTATTTTAATACTTTTGACATGCTAATTGAAAACAGTAAATCTTAAATCCTGTAGTGCTTCTCTTTAAACAAGTTATTTTCATATGAATGGTTTTTGGTGAAAATTGTATTTATCACACAAATATCTATAGCAGGCAGCTATTCTGTGGTTTTGTATTTTTTTATGTCTGAAGATGCTTCTTTCAAGTTGCTTGCATTTCATGCCTAACATGTCTAATAAATCAAACTAGGATTTTGGAAATACTTTTAAACAGAGTTGGGTAAATGAAACATCATCATGTCCAAGATTATAATGAATTTTTTTTTTCCAAATTTTATTTGGTGTAATTAAGGGTTTTTTCCATCCTTGTCTATATCTGCTGACAATTCCTGTCTCACTTTCTAAAGAAAGAAAATATAATGTGCTCTAGCTCCCAAATAGTAATCTATTTTTGTCTTTTTTTTCTCTCTTTGTTTTGGTCAAAACAGAATCCAGTGTTTGTCAGGAATTTCTCAGTGACTATGTGGTATTTAAGCATGTCAGTATTTATAGTTTGATTTTACTGAGTAATCTCTACTTGGAGGCGTATGGAACATACTGTTTTTCTTAAATGGTATTTTATATAGGACAGGTATTTTAATTGACACTAATTCTGAACCTTCACTGTCCTTCAGAATGTGTCTCAAACATTTTTTTTTTTTTTTTTCTCCTTGGCTTTTGGTGTACTAGCAACATTTTTGAGTGGAATAAACTTTCATACCCATAGGAAATTTGTTGATAAACAATACTAAAAATAAAGGGAATAGATTATTTTGTTAATTTTGGAGTTCTGTATATTTGCTTTGTGGGTGAATTGCCAAACAGCAGTTGTAAGAGCACTGTCTCTATCTACGGTAACTCCTCAGTAGAGGAAAACTTGGTGTTACTGTGACACAGGAAGTGTGATCATTTGTAGAGCTAAAAACTGTATAAAACTGTCATGATTGCTGTATCAGCTCATGACGCTGTGCAGCGATTTCTGTGGTCTAGACCCATATACTAGAACGGAGGAAGAGAATGACTGATTAATATGGACATCGGCAAACAGTATTGCTGTACCTCTGGCAAAAGTGGGTGAAAAGTCTAAACAGAGAAACAGGTGCTTTTTCATATTTTAAGTTAGTTTTTGTTTTATAGTGAAATATGTATGAGAAAAAACAGTGGGGAACTTGGAATGGCATCCTCTTGGTAGAATATTCAGCAGAAATGGTGTACATCACAAAAGTAAGTATGACTGTAGATTCCTAACGTGTGAACCTAGACAATTCACTTGATATAAAGGAGACATTTAGCTTATGGTAAGAACTGGAATATGTAACAGAGATATTTTTTTTCTTACACCTACCTAAAAGTAATCTTATTCCTGGAAAAATAAGAATTGAGGTTGCCTTTCATTTTTACTGTAGAGATAAACAGTATCAAGTATAGATACTGTTTTTACTCATCTTCTTCCTAAATCTCTCTTGATTCCAAGATGTAACTGTTGTACTTAAAAGATTAGGGAGGTGGTAAGTAATTCCAGACTAAGTGGAATTAATTATAAAATTATTATGGCATTTTCTATTCTGGGCCATCACTTTATGACCATTCTGAATTAAATCTGAGTAAGATATCTGAAGGCATCCATCTGAACAATAGTACCAGGGAGATTGTTTGGAGAACTTCAGGTACCTTTGCAGAGAAAGATCCTTTTAAATACTAGGCCTCTCATTTATCTCCTCGAATTTCTAGAGCTGACTTTGGTTTCCTCTTAGCTGTGGAAGAGTCAACACTGTGCTCTTAATGCGAGAAGAGGTATTGCTGTTTTGTGTTTGTGACATGAAATCCAAATCCACCTTATTTCAGTGCAAACATAAACATAAAGTTGGCAAGGACCTCTACATACTAAGTTAATTCTCCTGCTGTTGCAGATTGCCAGATAGTGTAACCACTTAGCAAAGCTTCCACCTGAGTTCTGAGCACAGATAATCCTACCTTTTCATTTTCACAGTTTCAGAAATGCCGTCCCTATTCCTCTTTAGACTAAAGGTCTTAACACTTACCTTCCTCTGCGCTTGCACTGGTTTCTTTGATCCCATTACTTCTTTTTCCTGTTTCTCCTCTCTACTATCTCTCTTTTAGTAGCTAGGATCCTTACCTGTCTTTTCCTCATTGTTGCTCACTTACCTGGATCACAGTATATTCTTATTTGCTCATCTGGCACACATCCGTGGGGGGGGGCTGTTGTCTTCTACCACGATCTTCTTTGCTCCATACATGTCTCCAGATCTATTCTAAATTTGACCAATGTTTCTAGCTTTTGTTTGCTTATCTTCATTTTTGAGATCTATTGGAAAACCTTCATATATAAGTACACGCCTTTGTAACATAGTCAAATATTATGTATTTTGCATTGTTTCTTCAGAAGAAAAAATTCTTATTGCCACCTTAATTGTCTGTGTCATCTTGATAGCAGACATCTTTACCTATTTGCTTCCATTTTTTTCCTTCACAGAAAAAGGTGTATGGGTAACATTTATTTTGCAGCCCTGACTGCTAGCTAACTACCATTTCTATGCCATTTATCCTTCAGCCATGCCCCCTCAGTTAGGTTTGTAGTTAGCTTTCTGTTTAACTCAATATCACAATCAAAAGTGGGAAACTTTCCACAACTTCTTGTTTAGAAAGCCTCTATCCCAACCACAATGTAGTTTCTTCAGAGTCCAATCTGCATTAAAACCAAAGATAATGCATTCAAGCGCCATACAAACACATGTATTTATCCTGAAGCAACAAGAAGTTTCTCATTTTTCATTACCACAGACAAATTCCGTACAGGTAGTTATTTTGGAAGATGTCCTGTGTCTGCACACTTCAATCTTATCTTCATGATTCATGCAGAGTCTGTGCTACCGAAAATTTGTGTGAAAGCTTTCTTTTGCACTGCAAGTTCTTCTGCACAGGGGAAATTATTTTGCAGTGCTTGCACTAGAACTCCAAACGTGAACTGAAATTTCTCAGCATAGAAATTACTTCAAATGTATATTTTGAAATAAATTACCTAAGCAGCACTATCGCTCTGAATCTTCCCCATCCTTTGAGCTGCTAGTTCTCCTATTAAAAGGCTACCAAATAAGAATTTTGCATTTATATGTTGCAAGTGACTAGATGACATACAAAACAGGAGGGAAAGTAGTTGGAACTATGTATTATAATATATGTATCTCTATATAATTTATGAACCATCTATTTTAGGGTTTGAGTTTTGGTTTTCTTTAATAGGTTATGTGTCATAAATGATTTCTTGATCCTGTTTTTAATCAGGGTTTCATTTGTGTGACCTTCAAAACATTCCCTGAGTTTTATGTGGTGTAATGTTGGTCTGCTGTGTTATTAATGATTCATTTCTTATTTATATTCTTAGAGTATTTATGGCAGCATTTGTTTTCCATAGTACTTGCTCACATTAGCAGACACTAGGCCACTGTAACTCAGAAAGTGAAACAGAAAATTGTATGTCGTATGCATCTCTCCTATGCTTCCTTTATTGGACATCATTGAGGAAGTTAATACAGTGAATGATGAGCATCTTTTACATTCATGGAGTGTTTTTTTCTGAATGCTCGGCATGCATACAGGTCCTCATTAGAGCTCAGGAGTTAAGTGGGAGTAAAATGTGTACCAGCACATAAGGCAGCCTGCAGGCTTCTGATACTTGACATAAGATGAAGGAAATAGAAATAAGGTTCACAATATTCTTGATGGAGTGCTTTACTATTTCTTTCATAAGACACCCACATATTTGCACTGCACAGTACTTTGGGGAAGGGAAAGAGGTACAGACAGACTGAACACAGCACTATATATAAAACATTAGTTGAAAGAGCCTCAACTTCACCAGAAGAGGTGAATGAAGTATTATTTCAGAGCACTATGGCGTCACTGTTAGGATCAATAGCATCAGCCCTATTTGTAAAAGACAGCTTGATAGGGCATTACTGTGAGTACTATCCAGTGTAGCATCCGGTCTGAAGGTGCAGCTTCACTTGGGACTATTTTCAGGTTCCATATGCCCAAGACAAAGACACATTCTGCAGCTGACATCATCCGCCCAGTAACAGTTTTGGCACCACTCCGAGAGCTGGCATACGTAGCTGTGACCAAAACAAGGCATACTGAAGACAGAGACATGCATTTGGCCAATTTAACTGCAACTCATTGGGCAAATATGGGCTTATGCAAGGTTGCAACTGCAGTAAATACAACATACTTACTTATAAATACAGAACAGATAAAAATCAGCTGTCAATTTAATGAGATGTGTGCCATTAATAGGTAGAAGTAATTACTGTAAATTATGAGGAATAAGCATAGCTACCATGCAAGCCTGATAATGTCATCTTGCCACAGTATTTCATCAGTGACTGGAGAGACGTGGTTTTCAGGACGAGCATAGTTTTAATCTTGGGACTCCATAAGAATTTCCCCAATAACCTTCAACAGGAAGAAGCACACTCCTGAGAATACTTGTCAGCAAATCACCTGGATATCACTTCTCCCATAACAGCACAGTGCCAAGCAAATTCAAACTGAATTGCTAAATCAAAATGTTGGATCTGTGAGGATTTGGATGTGGAACAAGAACAAATTATTCACAGAGAGTTCCATTATCCTTCTGCTAAGATAGATACCATACATGCATCCTCAACTGAATGCATAGAATACACAATATTGTTGTAAGTGCCACTTTCAAGCAACACCCATAGTCAGATAGCCCATGCCCCTTCTTCCTGGTGATTTTTTGATTGCATTAGAGAAAACAAAACACCATGAAACAAATTTCAAAAATCCATCCCTTCTAACCAGTGGATTTGGCCAGATAGAAATACTGTTTTTTTCTGGATGTCACAATGATTTTTTTTTGTTGTTTTTTAGTCAGAAAATAATCTTAAGTGATTGATTTGGTATTGGGGGATAGGGAGGAAGGATGATTACTGACTCGTTTTTTCTTGTATTATAGACTTAAAACCTTGTGCTTTCAGTGTGCAGTTCTTGCAATGCATTGCAAGATTTTTATTATCAAGTTGTTCCCATCTATATTATTTATTCTGATAATAGGGAAATAATTGCCTTCTAGAGTAACCCACAATACTATAAAGGACATTTTAAAGCCATATTATGTACACTTCATGCTGTGACCGTTGATATTGATTGTAATCTTTAAAATAGTTGACAAGATGTTAAAATTAATTCAGTTCTGTTTGTTCAAGGTCTATTTGTAAGAGACTGAAAATAGCAAGTTGGCTTATGAGTAGAAGTGAAAAAGCAGGGTTTCTTTTGGATACATCTGCTTCCCTCCCAGTGGTGGCTTTAGTGCTTTCTAGCTGTGTGGGTTATCAACATGCAGGCAGTGGCACGGAGCTTGGTGCTGGCTGTGTGCCAGCTGTCAGCACTTTGTAGAAAGGGCAACAGAAGGGAAAGATTTAGCAAGGCTTGTGAAGTTTTAGTGAGAGCAGGCCGAATTATTCCCAAGGTAAGAGCTGCTCCTGATTTCTGCTGTAATGATACTTGATCTTCTCTATGTCTCTTACAGTACATTTAAAAAGGAACACAGGGTTTAGCTGGAACAGAACCACACGCAGCTGAGATTTTTCCTGATTTTTTATGTACATATGTTTTTATACCTTCAGTGAAAGAATCTCTTCTACTCACCTGCTGATTGTAGTAAAACTTAACACCTCTCTCCATTATCTGTATGTTGTTGAGCTAGCCCTTATTTTGAAAAAACTCTTGTGCAACTGCTAGACAGCAGTCACACAAGTCTCAGTACATCTAACCAAGCTACTGTGGTAATTAATAGATCTAGTCATGCAGTGTATTTCATGTTAAAATCCTCACGAGCACGAAACAGAATTCTGGTTTAGGAACTATTCATACTTTAATGATAATAATAAAACAATTTCCTGCACTAAATACATTCCAGGTGCCTCCTACAATTTATATGGGTTACTGCTAGAACACTCTGCCCCACTTTTACCTGAGTTCAAGGAGGGGCCAAGACTTAACCGTCTTCTCAATTCTTTGAAGTCAATATATGTGCGAAAAGATGTAGGAAAATTATTATTTTTAAATGTACAGTAATCAACTAATTTTATTTTCTATTTTATATGCGCTTTTAAGAAAAAATCAGACAATATTTGCTATTCCACTCCAGTATATACATAAGCATACAGTGTTCACTGCTCTTGCTGCCTGTGTGAACTTTTCTAGAAGATGAATTGTGAACGTTTATTTGTAGACACAAAAATACTTTCTCAAAGAATGAGGGAGAAGAATACCAAATTAAAAAAGAAATGCTTGAAAGTTCCAGGTTTGTCATGCTCCTCTTCATCTGTAGACATTTGAACTAGTTTTAGTATTAGAACCCAACAGATTAAATGCCTCAGAATTTTTGTTGTTTTTTTTAAAATCGGTTTCATTGTAATCCCATTCTTACAAACCTTGAAGTTAGTTAAGCTGTATTACATATATCTTATCCTGAATTTTTCTCAGTGTCAGCAGTTTTTCCATTATATAGCGCACTTGTATTTTCTGGTTAAGTTGTTGGTGGAAATCGTTTAGCAGTGATGGTAGTGGGTGAAGCATTTAATTTGACCCTCTCAGTGGTAAATGCAAAGACAAAAATACTATAAAGATTTTCAAGTCCATTGGACCAGTAGACATGTCCTCTCTGTAGCAATCTTCTGTTGCCTTGCTTGTAGAGGACACATTTCCATCAGTCTAATTCAAACATTAGTGGAATATACCAAAAGATGCTTTGACATAGCACTCCAGCAAGGATTTGCTAAACCCAGGAAAAGAGAGATGTCTGAGTGCAAAAGGTACAGAGGGAATTTGACATCTGAAAGTAGGTAAAACTGGCAATGAAAGTGTTGCTTACAGGTAAGAAACAGTGGTAGAAAAAGGTCACATTGCATGAGCATGGTGTTCTTCAAATTCAGTAAGTATAAGAGGAGATAAAAACAGATTTTTGGAAAATAGTTTTATTTTCTGGAAGACCAGAAATTTTAGATTAATGGCTAATAAATATGGAGCTTTAAGGTATTGAAATACACATATACATTACCTACATAAATAGCAAATAACTATTTCAAGAAATACAGTGTAGCTATAATTGTTCTGGCAAGGTAGAGCACAGCCACAGTTTACCTGCACTAGGTGACTGGAAAGATGTTGAATCAAAAGTGCTGACCTGATCATCTGTAAATGGCCATCAGTTTGGCTGTCAGAATGCAGGCATCAAGGAAAATTGGAATGGAAATCAACAGAAATTCAGAGCTGCATTTTAGGCATTACAATTGAGTATCTGTCATCCTAAATAATTTCAAAGTAATTCAGGAATTCTCTGCATTAATAAATAAATAAAGGTGCAGGTGCTAGAGCTCTCCACACAGTTATACCTGGGAGGAAAAAAAGGTACATCTGATTTTCATTTAGTTTGAAATTGACTCATTAAAGTTATACTTTTGAAAGACTGTTGGAGCACAAATGTTGTACTGGTGCATACCATATGCCAGTTTGAGGCATAGTCCACATTGCTGGCAACAGTTCAGCATGCCAAACCCTCCTTTCCATGGGGAGCTCTCCAAAACCTCTTTTTTTGGCCCATACGACTCATAGAAAAGGGGCAAAAATGGAGCTATTTGCTGGTGTTCAATGAGTTTTCTTTTATGTAAAAAAAATTAGAATAGTTTAGAAGAAACTCTTTTCCTCCTTCCCCAGAGGTTTAAAAAAGTGTGTGGTTTATGTGTTTTATACATAGAGAAATTTGATATGTATTACCCATATATATCTCAATATATAAAAAATGGAAACTATCACACTGAATATAATCTACTATTATCCTTGGCTTTAAACACTTTTATGCCCATTTTTCCCACAGTATTCAAATACTGTAAATAATAAACAAAGAAATTGCTTCCACTTCCCATAAAATAAGTCTGTATTACAGAATGTTGCTGCTTGTATGATTAGAAATCTCTGAATTTCAATCTCTGTTGTAGCTTTGGCTTCTTTATACCTCTCTGCTTTCTAAAGATCTGTGCTGTTTGTGCATATATACCTTTTTCGAAAAATGATTTGAAAAAATGTATTGTGTAAGATCTTGTACGTATAGATATTTTTGTTGTACCCAACTGTATTTTACAACTCTTGACCAGAATGTAGGGGAGAACTGAAAATTATTAAAAACACAGTTGTCCCCTTCATGGAGTGAGCAAGGAGGGTAAGTGCAGATCTCACTACCAACAGCACTGCAGACTGACTTTTGAACACGAAGGAGTTGAGAATCAAAACATGGATCAACAGGCAATACTGATGCATGTGTGAGGAAAGATATACAATAATTGCAGGAAAAGGAAAGGAGATTCCTATGGTTTAGGATCTGATTTTCTATCCCTTTAAGGCAGCTGAATTCTATGTATGTGTTTGTCCATTTGTTCTATGTATTGTTTGTGCATTTGTATATGTGTATGTTTAGGCTTGAAGTGTAGACGTTGTGAATTACAGGAGGTCTAAAACAGCTGTGTTTTTCTTTCAGAAGAATTTTGCAGTCTACTCAGATCTGCAGCTCCATGTAGCATGGCAAAGGAACAGTAAAGAGTTTATTCATAACTGGTTTTCTTTGCTTGAAAGCTGCTTGTGGGCTGCACTGGCAATGGTTCTGGATGTTAACCACGTTTTATTGTTGTCTAGCACGCCACATTAGAGAACATTTCAACTTTGAGAGAAAAACATAACTATAATTCTCTGCTAGTCATGCAGCACAGAGTTCTTTGACAGCATGAAAGATAGGTTCACTGTAACTGTGGGTACATTATGTGGAACCAAAGGGGAGGCATATCACAGTGAAATGGCCTTGCATCTGCAAATAGAAATAATGGTTGAAATCATTGTTCTGCTCTAAGGTGCTTCAGCTGAAAAGACTAAATAAAACATATGCAAGAACATGAGACTCATTTGAAAATAAACTAAAACCTTTTAAATGCCAATTACAAATATGAAGTAGGTTATTGTATGCAAGGGAATAAAGGATAAAACTTATGAATTATTTCGCTGTAGCTGCCCTCCAGGACTCGTTGGAACAGTTGACCTGATTTTGGAATGCAAAAGAGAGTGACTGACATGAGTCATGAAATGCAAAACCTCAAAGAAACGCAGTTTTTGTAGATAAAACATAGAAATGTAAAGAAAATGAGAGCTGAGGTACTTTCAGCATATTGAGAGTAAAGAAAAAACACTGCTACATTCATAGGCCACTTGAGACAGGAGCCCTTAAAAGGTTAAAAAAAAAGGGGGGGGAGGGGGGGCATCATATGACTAATTATCCATCATTAACCCTGCTTTTATATTCAGTCAAGAGTTCACAAAACTAGGGAGGCATGAATTTGTTTTAGTTAGGGAAGTATGTTTCTACTGTGGTAGGTTACATTATCAATTTAAGAGCATTTTCTCTCATCTTCCTGTTATTCCCGTCTAAAAAGAGCCTGACTATCCTTAATGACCTTCTTGTAAGTACTGAAAGGCTGCTGTTCGGTCCCACGCAAACCTTCCCTGAAGGCTTCTCATCTTTAGCACGAACATCATGCTGGACCCTTGCTCTATCGGGGCAATTGTTTGTCATGTGAAGCTTTTTCTTCGTGTGGGAAACTTCAGCAGTGGTTGAAATGCAATCAAGTCACATCATTAACACTGTGTGTACTTATTGGTAGTATGGAGAAGGTAGTACCTGGAAAAAGTGAATTCTCACTGTCAAGTGTGATCTACGTACAAACACAATTGTACAGTAAAAATAGTGAATGAAGGAAGTGCAAACAGCAGTTTAGTGTTTGAAATCATTTATTGGTATTAAGTGCAAAGGTTGGGTATACTGTAGTTTTGACAAAATATTTAACAATAATTGACAGAGTTATCCCCTCAAACAGTTAAGAGTCACTGTTTGAAATTCTTCTCCAGGGTGCAGAACAGTTACATTTTTCTGAAGACATAAATTCCAGCTAGAAATGGAATTCCCACTAAGCAGCTTTACCACTAAGAAAGACTAGTTTTAAAAATCTCTTTCCTTTTTTTCAATAGTCAAATTCAAGATAAAAGTAATACTAATACAGTTCACTTCTTGTCCGTGTATTTCCCATGTTCCTCCAGAAGTGAAGAAGTAAGCCAAGAGATCGTGTTTCACAGCAGAGTGTCAGAGCTGAATTTGCTTTGTGCCATCCTAATTAGAGGACTGAAGGCCTATTTATGAATTAAGAATGAAATTATTGGTTTCAACACCATTGAAGAATGGTTGCCAACACTAATCTCCCCAAGAATATAGTCACAAAAGTATTTGTTAAGTTTCCACTTTCTGTATGTGTTCATGTAATTTAAAAGGATGCTGTGTATGGATACTCGTAGGAGAATGAAACGATGGGGAGGGCTTACTGACTGTAATGATATTTTACCTGACTTATCGTCTGTAATTATTTGCAGTGCTTGTACTGTTCTTTTCTTCAAGTGCCGGTGGTTGAGGAGCTTGTCCATCCTATACCAGCACAAAATGAGTTAAATTCATTTTACTTGCGAGAGCTTCCTGTCATGCTGTTGCCCAGACACACTTCATCCTTCCTCACTTCTCTTTGAGTTATGGTAACTGGCCCCCCAGTCTGAAGTCCTCTTCATTAGGTTAACAAGCAAAACCACTCTTGTTCCATCTTGTTAGATGTGTCACAAAACATCTAGGCATTTTGCTGAATAAGTCGGTTACTGGTCAGGGCTTTCCCCCTTACTGGTGGGAAGCTTAGGGCGCCCTTGCCTTCCTCCCTCATGCCCAGAGCTCTGCAGTCACTCTTGATGCATCGGGTTACCCTGGCAGCATTATTGGTGCCCATATGGAAGAGTAACAAGGATTAACCATGTGTGGGCTGTGCAAACCTTGCTGGTCCCTGTGCAAAATCACAGATCCTGGCCCTACTAGGCAACAAGCCTCCAGAGACAGCAGGTTTGACTAGGAGATTGGCACCTCTATGCCCCACAGAAGGGAGTCTTCATAACGGTCTCACTTGCCTTTCCCCCTTTCTACAGACACAAGCTCTGGGCTGACATGGCTCTGAGGGGTCTCTTGAAGCATCTTGTTTGCCTGCAGTGGTGCCCTGGACAGCTGCAGATCTGCTAGTCAATCAGAAGTGGTCCTCCTGCTGCCAGAGGTCACAAGCCTCCAGCCTCCCCCACCTCAGCAGCCCACCTCCCCTTACCTGTGGGGCCATGGCCTCTAGCTGTGCCTGCTCCCTTTCTTTTTGTGGCTCAACTTCTTTCCCCCCGACATTTCTGCAAAAGCCCTCATTTTCCCTGATGGTGGGCAGCTACCTCATCTCTCCCCATGACTCCTTCACCTGACAACACAGTGCTGCTGCCAGAGCATGCTGAGAGACCCGGCCACGAGCAGCAGCGAGGGGCCAGGACGCAGCCACAGTGGCATGGGCGTTGGAGGGGCAGGGCGCTGGACCACCACTGGTATTTTTGGCCTGGCTGCCGGCCAGACTCATGAAGAGTGGTAAGCAGGGGTGGGTACCCAGTGTGCTGGGCCATGAGCGCGCCCTGGCTGAGGAAGCCACAGCACTGTTTGTGGTGGAAGCTAACAGGCTGTCCCAGGAGAGGCATTGCTCCTTGCATGCTCTTTGCATAAGCCTGGGCTGTGGGCAGCTGTTGGAAGTCAACTGTCGGCGTATGAGGGGTCTGTAGCCAGCCCAGTGTAACAGTCCTTGCTCTGACCTTTTCATTTTGCTTTTCTAAAACTCTTTTTCACATGGCATTCCTCAGTTTTAAACAAACATAACTTTTTTATGATTGTAGTTTTATATTGTTGTAAGAGATCTGTTCCTTCTTTATGAAAAGTAAATAAAATTTCCAAATAGCAAATTAATTGTTCATATTATTCATGAGAGAGTCCTTCCCACAGGCAATGATGCCTTCTTTTTGACTGTTCTAAGGTTTTTCTAATTAAAAGAATAGTAAATAATGTAAAAGATATGTCCATGAAAGAGGGAAAAATGATAGCTTGAACAGGTGTGTTTTATTCCAAGGTGTAACATAACAGGGAAAAGTAGCAGTAGAAAGAAGAAAAGTGTTATTATAATCCCCTCTGTGTCTGAATCCATGCAAACTGCAAGGTATGCATAGAAATGTCCAGAGACAGAAGCTCCATTTTTCACAGGAGTGTATGCTCATGAGCATATTAAAAGTTTTTATTATTGCTACATGCCTTTTAAAAAATAACACTTACAGTTGTCTCACTCTCGAGAAGTTTCAAATTGGAAGGCCTCTGAAGCTTGCCAGTCTGGGTTGCAGACCTGCCTGCATACATGCTTACCATTACAGCTAGGTCTCAAAACTCTTACCATTCTGACATTAATGTGAATTCGTGTAAACAGAAAAATGCAGAGAGCTGTACATACACAGGGGAATGAGCTACAGCTAAAAGGAAGGATTTTATAGGCCAAAGGGCTTTCCTGTTTGGTAGGAAAGCAAGTGTTAGATATTCAGAGTGAAAGATAAAATACAGGTTCAATTTTTCTCCCCCCCCCCTCCCAGGCTTGAGTGATGAGCACTCTGCTTTAGGACAAATAGCAATCTAGGAAGCCAACTCCAGAGGTCAAATGAAAAAGCTGCATGTAAGTGTAGCAGAAGGATTATAACCAAAGCTTATGTTGTATAAAAAGAGATCATGTACTGCTCCAAACAATGTGAGAATATTTATAGGTAAAATCTCAGCAGTGGATTTTGATAGTACCCATTTGTGATTCAAGTAGCATGTTTTTAAGGGTTTCACAAAAGACCTGGAGCATGCTAAATATTGTTCAGTGCTTTTTCTCATTAACTCTTTCCATATTTATGGACATAGAGCAATTGCAGCAATTCTAGTAGAGCTGATTTCTTTAAAAATCTTTCTGGTTAGCAGCATGAATGTATTTCCCATAATAAGCCAAACTGGCCTCAAATCCATAGAATAATGGAGTATATTGTCTTGCAAGGCAGCAGCATTTGTTGCCATAAAAAGTTAAAAAGACATGGATGTCAGTAAGAATAGAATACTATTTTTGTCTGCAGTGCTCTCTGTACTTACTACAATTACACACAGAACGCTAAAGGTAGATGCCACTAGCTTTTGCTTGTTTGGTCTTTCTTGTCTTTCTTGAAATTGAGTAGGCAATCCAGTATGGCCTTAGTTACCAGTGCATGTACTGCTGATTTGTTGCTGTTTCTCTTTTCACCTCTTCCTGAGAATTTGTTAAGAAAAGCTTTCTTCAGAATTTGACCACAGTGACTCTGACTTTGTAAACAGGCTTCTGAAAAGTCATGAAAGAATAAAATTCAGCACAGTCTTACAGTGATATACAGGAGTGCAACATTAATAGTTTGTAATTTATCTGAGTATCACTGATGTTCAGAATTTAAGCGTAGTAGTAATGTATTTCCTATTGGAGTTAGTGTCAAAGATTAAAAGTTTGTTTGTTTTGGAAAATAGAAACAGGTCTGTGACCTTGAAAGATACTTAGAATCCCTCTATTGATGATTCAGTGAAATTTGAGCCAAGCAAAATGAAATTATTTATTTATTATGTGTTATGCATTGTATCTAGGCTCATACTGTTGCACTGACTTTTTAAAAAAGATGGGTGAGTTGTTAATATTCCTTTAAATTTATATCAGTCCCATAAAGTTGGTCAAACAAATAATTGTATGCTGTGTGATTCTTTCAAGTGAGACTAAAGCATATTTCTGCTTGTGCAAAAATCAGAATAGCATAGCTGTGCTAAAATGAGACAACTAAACTCCTTGTGGTACGTGTGTGGAAGAGGACATATTTCTTAATTCCTTATAAACAGATAAATGTACTGATAAGAGGTGAAGTTTAAATATTGGCAAGTAAAAAACAAAGTGCATGACTGTGCATATGAATATGTACCCAGGTGCGTGTTGAATACTCATCTCTTGTAAATACACAACATGTGAAAGGAAAGGATGGAAAGGGAATGAAAAGGAAGGAAGAAATGAAGAGAAGGGAAAATAGTAAATAAGAGAGGAAGCAAGAAGGGAAGGGAGGGAATGAGAAACAAAGACAAGAAAGGAAGAAGAGAAAAAGAAGGAAAAGAGACATTAAGAAAAAGGGAAGAAAAAGTGAGAAATATGAAGAAAGAAGGAAAAGGGAGAGAGGGAAGGGAAGGAAGAGAAGAGGGAGGAGGGGAAGGGGGGGTGGGGGAACACTTTTAAGTGTATTCCTTTATTATCTAATGGGTTTGCAGCCATGTATTCACATACTTTTTACATTTAAATAAGAGCTGCGTCTGCCCTTGCCAGGTATGAAACAGGGAGCTGGAGGTTAAGAAGGATGTAGGAAATCAGGCAGGATAGATGTAATCAGAAGATAATTTTTCAGCTTTCACCCTACCAGCATCCCATTGTTTGTTTTAGATGGAAATAGTTGACATATTTGATTAAAATGCCAATTTCATAATTAGAAGCTATAGAATGCTTTCCTCAAAGACTTCAAACTCATTCATTCTTGTATCAAAAACTGTGTGAATACCTAACTGAAAAAAACTGTTCTTGACTTACGGAGAGCCAAAGCTGCTAGATATGTACCAAATGCTATCGTCTTTGTAGCCTTTTCTTTCAGGCATTGGTCCTAGTTGTCTACTTAATATAATTTTACCTAAACCTTTATGTCTAGTTTTAGAAACTCTCAGTGTTAGTTTTTGACACAAGAAAACTAACATCAATTTTCAGATTCATGTCTGCCTCCTTGACAGATGAAAAAGAGTATCCTATATCTTTGCTACCATTAGCAAAATAAGAAAGCAGTGGGTGAAGAAGAAAAATGTCTTTGTATCCTTATATCTCTCAAAATTCTTTTTACAGATTTTAGTTATGCTCGCTATTACGGTGATTCTTACCTGCAATTTCAAGGCTTGCATTTGAACATGCAAAACTTCATTCACTTGGAATTTAAGACCTATAATCCTCATGGACTCCTCCTGTATATTGAACAGAGACCAGAAACAACAGGACATTTTTTAATTCAGCTTTTCATCAACCATGGCACCTTACAGGTAAGACATCAAAATCTCCCACTGAAGGAGAAGTAAGTAAAAGTTAGGATCTGGGGTTTTTTCTGTTTTTTACTGTAGAAGATAGTAGATAGAGCTACAGAGAGTCTTGACATATTTCAGTGTTTAAGGAAAATAGTTGTCAAACTTACTATCCATTAAGGCAAATTCATAGCTAAGATGATTACTATGTCTCACAAGAGGTGGTACTTGAGGAAAATTGAATAGTGATTATAATTGGAATGTCTCATATGAAAAGTACATATTAAAAGACAAAAATAAAGAATGTAGATTTTGTCTTTACGACTGATGTGAATTAAGGTATTCTGTTTTATATACGGAGCTTAAACTAACTGAACCTCCTCATGTGCAAGTTCATTAAAATTGTTATAAGGGAGGCTGTGGAACTGAGTGAATTGTAATAGGAAATTTACTGTGTAAGGGAATAGAGTGTATCTTTGTTACTGTGTGGCTCTGAGTAGAAACCTTTCACTTGATCCATCATGTTAATTCACAGTTCCACAGGATCACAAAAAACATTTGCTTGGCTTTTGTGGACAAACTAAACAGGAATATGTTTGTTTCTATAAACAAGTGTGTATCCCATTGTATCTTTACCTTTGGCAAATTATTCCTTCTTTTCTGAGGAGGAGATAAAGCTTGAGCTTTATGAAGAGATGGGCAGATACTAAAGAGCCTATAAAAAGATATTAAAAGACAAGTTACTTTTCCTATAATGGATCTTCCATTTTCCTGTTAAAAGTTTCCAGAAGTTTGCCTGTAATTATATTCTTCTGTGAGAATTGTGAAATAACTTAGGAACAGCATATATGAGTTATATTTGCCTTCATGTTTAAAGAGCATGATCATATAAAAAGGATACATGAATTGCAGATAATCAGAAGAAGAAAATAACCTTTTACTTTATTTTGTTATATTGTGTTTTATTATATTGTGACTATCTTTATCTAGAACAAATGAGATTAGTCAGGAGCAGGAAGTTATCCAAGGTTTACAAAATGTTGATGGCTTTAAGTCCATCTTACTTGTATTCATGTTAAAGTAATGATGCAGAAAAACATTTTTCTAACATATCATAAGCACCATAAAATATGAAAGTACTTTAATTGACAAAAATCTATTCCTAGATCCCAGTGTGCCATGTTAAAACTAATTGAATTCACTTAATCATTCACAAAGCCAGTCAATTAAATGTAGATTTAAAGCCCAATGAACAAATGGTTCTAAGCTCACAATCAAGCTACAATTACAAGTAGACAAACCATGAAATCAAATGCTTGTTCACATTAGTATAGGAAATTAAATGGTGTTCCAAAATACTCAAGCCTGCATGCTACATTACGTGTTTGGAAGTGTAAGGAGGTCATAAAATGGTAAGTAAAATTCACCCGTGGCCAATGTTAATTTTAGCTGGGTTGCAGATGGTCAACTTCTTTGCAAATCAGGTCCATAATATCTGATTGTACAATACACAAAGATTAAAACATTTTCATGCATGATAGGAAGCATATATGTATGCCTGTATATTTCTGGTACAATAGACCTCCTGATCCAGATCTTTAATGAAACACTAGTTTTCCTTGATACACATGACATCTTTCAGGGTTTTTTGAAACATTTGTTATTTTGAAATTCAAGTTTCTAAGCCTGTAACTGTTTAATTAGTAGAACTTATGTAATAAAAGCATTTTTCTGCTTTGTAGTATCAGTTTTTATGTCGTGAAACTGCAGAAGTCAAAAACATCACTACTACTGCTAGAGTGGATGATGGACACTGGTATAAAGTGCAAATTAGGTAAGTTTTATAGTTTACTGTTCTCTGTGTTTACATTTGCTTCAAAGATGATCTAGGTTGGGTAGTTAGTAAATTCCAATGATATTATATATCATTAGCTATGAGTGATACCTGAACGTGTGCAGTAAAATCATGTTACGGCAGTGTAGACTACAACACATGCTTGGAAAGAATGTTTAAAACTATAGTTCAGTTGGGACAGTGCTCATCACATCACTGATGTGCTTAATGGAAATGAGTTCATTCTCATTGAAATCATAGCAAACATAAACATTCAGGCAGGGAAGCTGCTGTGCAGTAGGTCCAAGCTACTTAGTCCAGGAAATAGTTGGATTTCCAACGAGAGTGTAACTAATAAAAAGACCTTGGAAAATAGATAGGCAGAAGCAGCTCCATGACTTTTGTTGCTGTCACTGACTTGCAACTCATAATAACATATATTACTCCTGTAAAAGTAACAGTACTTGCAACTGAAGGAGGATATAATGAAAGGAAAATCAGGTAAGTAGTATGTTTTCCATGCTCTTTGTACATAGATGTATCTAATGATCAAATGTCTGTGCTGTTAGAATCCACCACCTTTTAAGACCTTGGAAGAAAAAATTTTGGTTTCACTTTATAGAAAAATTAGGCATGAGTCCTAGTGAACTCTCCAGGTGCCTAGTTCCTATCAGACAGCTTAAAATAGGTCCAAGTCCTCTAGTCCAGCAAGAAGAGAGCTACCTGTCTGCTTGTCTCTCAGGGGTAAATGACTCCCTAAAAAGTTTGTGAAGGGGTACAGAAGGAGCAAAAGCGTTTTACTGGAATAAGCCTTTTAGCTATATCTGTCCAAAAGTAGCTAAATGAAGCACTTTTGCAGGGCAGCTGCAACTGGACCCTTAGCTTCTATGGGAAACCATAGCGATGATTGTATCCATTATATTGTGCTTTGCTGCCTCAGATGTGGCAGTGAGTACTGAGTGAGAAGGACCACAGTTTCTTGCTGCATTTCAGCTATCATTGCTATCATATTATTTTCCAGCATGGTAAACCAGGCTCAAGCTCGAGACCACAGAGTACGACAATGCAAACTAATGCAAGGAGCAAAAGCCAGTAATTCACTGCAGTTGTGTTTATCACCCGAAAAGGGAATAACATAAAACCAAACCAAGCTAACATAAAGTAAAAGCAAGTGTAAGCTCCCCTCTGACCAGAAGGGAATGGAAGACATCTCTATGACACTGATAAAAGTGGGATTCTCTACAATCTTGAATGACATATGCAGTTCTGCTAATTTCTATGGTTTGACTCCCTTTCAGTCTCAAAATAAAGAAATTAGGATTGGAAATATTTTTGGAGATTTAAAGATGATAAAGGCATTAAGCAGCTTCTGTATGAATGGTGACTAAATAGTCAAGGACTCTGCAAATCCAATAAAGACAACTAAGGGAGAATACCAAAGAAGTCTAAGAAATCTAAAGTGACACAGAGAAAGTGAGTAAGGACTGAAGACAGAATTTTTAGTCTGTTAGCTCATTTACTCCATTAGAATTCTATTGTTATTCCTTTGTTGTTCATTTTAAGAAAGATTTAAGATCCTAAAGATAACAAAATTATGAATACCTGGATCCTCAGTACTATTAGGAGACTTGAAGAAAAACATCCTTTCCCCTGTCACCAGAGCATTACAACTGCCATGTCATTGACATTACCAAGGGATGCAATAATTACCATGATGTGAATGCACCTATTTTATGCATCTTCCCCCAACTCCACCGAGCAGAAAATGACTTGAATCTATAAGTCAGCCTATGGCAATAGCAGAAAAGAAAAACAACCCGGTTTCTATTTCCAGTGTTCCTTTTGAGCCTAAAAAGGAAGGAAGAAAGAGTTGTCTTCCTTCATTTGCAGACAATGGTAATTATTTCAGGACAGCTCGGGTAAGATGGGATGCACCGATTTTTGCTGTTAAAACAGGAGTGCATACCATTTATGGGATTCAAGCTAATTATTAAGCAATTATTAATTAATCACTCTACTCACTTGTAGACTGGAAATGGCTTTGTACATTGTTTTAAGATGGTGTTGTGCAGACACCACCAAGTTGGAGGGGAGAGTGTTGATATGCTTGAGGATAGGAAGGCTCTACAGAGGGATCTGGACAGGCTGGATCAATGGACCAAGGGCAATTATAGGAGATTCAATAAGGAGAAGTGCCAGGTCCTGCACTTTGGTCACAACAACCCCATGCAGTACTACAGGCTTGGGGAAGGGTGGCTGGGAAGCTGCCCAGTGGAAAAGGACCTGGGGGTGCTGGTCGACAGACAGCTGAACAGGAGCTAGCAGTGTGCCCAGGTGGCCAAGAAGGCCAAGAGCATCCTGGCTTGTATCCAAAATAATGTGGTCAGCAGGTCAAGGGAAGTGATTGTCCCCCTGTACTCAGCACTGGTGAGGCTGCATCTCAAATACAGTGTTCAGTTTTGGGTCAATGAAGCTGGTGAAGGGTCTAGAGAACAAATCTTAAGAGGAGTGGCTGAAAGAACTGGGGTTGTTTAACCTGGAGAAAAGAAGACTCAGGGGAGACCTTATCACTTTCTACAGCTGCCTGAAAGAGGTCGTAGTGAGCTGGTTGTCAGTCTCTTCTCCCAAGTAAGAAGCGATAGGACAAGAGGAAACAGCCTCAAGTTGTGCCAGAGGAGATTTAGATTGGATATTAGGAAGAATTTCTTCAGTGAAATGGTGGTCAAGCATTGGAACAGGCTGCCCAGTGAAGTGGTGGAGTCACCATTCCTGGAGGTATTTAGAAGACTTGTAGATGTGGTGTTTAAGGACATGGTTTAGTGGTGGGCTTAGCAGTGCTAGGCTGATGGTTGGACTTGATGATCTTAAAGGTCTTTTCCAACCTAAATGATCCTATGATTCTAAGATTTAAAATGTTAATGGCACAGAAGTCAGAAAGATTTGGTTAGAAATGGCTTCTTAATTTCATCTAGTGCATCTTCACATGTGCTTGAGTTAATTAAGAAAATTTATATTCTGTATAGAAAAGTATAATAACCACTGCCTTACATACTTATTTCTGTGTTAACAATTAAATATATATTGCTTACAATTAGATTTTATAGATTCAGTCTTGAAATATGTTACTTGGTTTTTTTAATTTAACATTTAATTTAATCAACTTTAGTATAATACAACATAGTAAAAATGGTGAAAAATTGCCATAGCGTATTCAGCAGCTGTCTAGACCTTTATAACTATTATTTAGTCTTCTCAGAACTGATTTGCAGTGAAATAAGTAAGTTCAGTTTTGAACAACAGTATCTGGGAAGTTGGTGAAGTCAGGATGGGAATGTGGGTGATACTGAATATTGTAACAGTGGATATGCACAATGTGGGATTTTTTTTGTTCTGCAGATGTTAAGTATTATGAGGAGACATCACGATAATAAAAAAAATATTTCATACCAATTTGTTGAAAGAAAATTGCTCATTCTGATTACTTAATGTATTCCTAACTGTTTGGAACCTTTTTGATGTGCCTCTGTGATGGAAAGGTTTTTGTCTTTCAAATTCACTAAAAGCAATGCATTTCAGCTACTGAAGATAAGCCATCTGCAAATGATATACTGCCTCTACAATATCATATTAAATTAAAGAATAGTCTTAAAAGTAGTGTGTTGTGTAATACAAGTTGAAATACAGTGAAAATTAGATAGTGATAATATCTTCCTTTTCTGCTTACAGGGGAACATGTTACTGCTTCCTTTGTCCCACAGAAATCATTCCTGGTGTGAATAAAAGAAATGTCACACCTTTTAATGCTTTCAAATAAATATGCATGTTACTGTCAGACACTATGCTATATCCAGTTCCCATAGTTCACCAGAATATTCATGCTGGAAGTAAAATAGAAGCATTGCTGAAGTAAATTTTTCATGATGATGGAATAATGTGGCTACAACAATTGCAACAGTTTAATAAAATTGGATATAATAAGAAGACCATATTTGATACAAAATCTGGGAGAGCTTGAATAATTTGGGATAGAATATAACTTTTTGCCTCAGATTAGTCTTAATTTATGCCACTAGCTGCTAAAACCAACACGTTGACAAGGTTTGCCTCAGAGCAGTGCCTGAGAGTTCCATTTTATGCATGTTTACTAAGCCCAGCTGTTAATGGAAATCATTGCAGCTGTTTCACTCACATTTCTGACTGTATTGTTTTGGTTTTCTTAGGAAGGTTACCAGGGAAGTGAAAGAGCTACAGTGAAAAATGGATATAGACAATATCCCACAGGGTTTAGATTTCTGCGGGGTATTATGAATGGAAGGAAATGTTAAGACTCAAGCATTGGGAAGTTTACATATTTGGTTTTGTTATGAAGATACAGTTACTTTACTGGCAATGCAGGGGATGCTCTACCACAATCTTCTCATTCCAGCCCTTATAAAACTGCCTCATTAACTGCTGTAACATTTATCTTCTTCAATCTTCATCACCAAAACAAATTGATAAATTAACTTGTATTGCAGGAACAGGCCGAACTGCAGCAGCAGTATTAGAAATTTGTCCTTTTCTTGGTCCACTATGCTCCGTTTCAACAACAATTATTTCAGTACTGATAATAATAGTTTCCTTGGTTAAATAAAAAGCATTTTTTATTTTATATTTAATCTCAGATCACAATTGTCAATTGCTTTAGCAAATCTATCAGTTTATAAATTGATTATGCAGTAGATGTCACAAATACAACTTCTTTGTTAAATTGAGTCTATCCACTTTGAACTTGTTTTTTAGGTGACAATGACCATTAGGATTATAAAACGGGTGTAGGTGCTCCATCTGTCTAGAAACCAACTTCAAAATGTGGCAGTTCGCTTTTTCTAAAAGTGCATCATTCTTCTCCTTTAGCACCTAATGTTTGTAATTTGAGGTTTGCACTAGTTAACTATAGGACATTTGGTGATTGATTGTCTTGGTTTTGAGATGTAGATGTTTTCTGATTCCTCTAGTCAGAAAAAAAATTCTTCTAATCATGCCATAATGCAACATATGCTCACTCTGGAGCTTGTATATTGTTGGTTTTGGTAGCTTTTTATGAAGGCCTGAGATAATCCATATGGTGCAAAATATGCTGTATTTATTATCCTTCAGAATGTGCTACAAAGCTCATATTTTCTCTAGGGCTTTCAGGCAGGTAAGATAAGCAGATGACAGATAAAATGGTTAGAAAAAACTGCAGATGCTTCTCTGTATTGGTTTTGGGTTTTTTTATTTCACTTTTATTGTAAATTCCTATTTTTATCTTATCAGAAAGGTACTAAACATTGGCCTTCATTGTTAACATAACAGCATATAGGTGAAGAGGTCATCCATTGTTTTCATGTACGATTTAAATGCCATATACTCTACTTATGCTTAATGGGCCATCTCCTCCAAAACTCGTATAAGCCAGAAGATATTAATAGCAATGGCTACTGCTTAATTAGAGAAGTGAATTCAATATTTATAAAATGTGGTAAGAAGTGTGTTCCTGATACAGAATAGCTTCATTCTCTTTTCATTTTCTTGGCCTCTCACAAGGAAGGTATCAATGGTCTTGCATCAGCTGCAAGACATTTCTTGAAGTACTTGGACACATGCATGGTTAAGCTTGATTTATATTTATTACCAATACAAATGATTTAGGAAGTTGTTGGACCTTTAAACTGGCCACTGATAAGGTCCTCGCAAACATACTTCCATAGCTCTGGCTGTGTTGATCTTTTTTTAGTCCCTCCTAAAGAGCCTAGTGTAAAACTAGGGATCTATGAAATGCAACATAACCGCAGACTTATCTCATAATTTCTAATTTTTGTATAGTCTGAAAGTTTTCCCAGCTCAATGGTCTTACTTGGAAGAAGTCAAGTTTATTAAAGTTGGTTCAATTTATGTATGATTTATTAACACTGGTAATAAAAAGACATTTCTTGTTTCCTAAATTCCACTGTATCTTGAATCCTAATTAGGTTATATCTGCTGCTTACTGTCTAGTATCCACTGCAGAGGCTAAGTCAATGAAAACAAACTGATTTGAGAATACAGTTTAGGTGCAGAGGCATTTTTATTTACAATGGAATAAAAATTATGAAAACTTTCGAAATAATGATACTGATGTCAAGGCCTGTATTTTTAAGGTGGAAAATAGGAATGACTTGATAATGGAGTGTCAAGAAAATTGGAAGGATTCTTTTTTTTCTTTTGGTTTGGGTTTTTTTGGACCAAAGGAGAAAGAAATTCAACATAAAATACTTACGGTGACTATCACACAGATGAACAGGAAGAGGTGAAGAATATCCCCCCAAAAGGACAGTCTGGAATACATCTGAAAGGAAAAAGATACTGACTTTGCAACAACAAAGAGTGGCTATTGGCACCAGAAGGTCAGAAAGTGAAAAACTAATTTCTAGCTGCTGAAGATTTCTGTTACGCAGTGACACTATTACTCCTCACTAGTAGAGCATGCCAGCGCCACAGAAATGGTGACGCTGGATTGAAGCTAGAGAATCAAAGGAGATTCTTATTTATGAACTCTGAGATTATAACCAAATATGAATCATAAAACACTAAATAGAGGAAAAGTTTTGAAATCTTGCTAGTTAGAATATATCTTATGTGTTTTCCAGTTCATTCTACTAACCTGTTCAGTACATTTAGAGAGAATTAATTTGATTTTAATCCTTTCACATATTAGTAGAAGGGGAGCTGGGAAAATAACGTTCCCTCCTGTGACTAATTTTATTCATTACTTTATCTCATAAATACTTGATAATTTCAATGTAACTTAATGGATCTTTCTATTTGGAGGTCAAGTGTTCAAAATAAATGGTGGTGCTTCTTAAGAATAAATGTTCGATCAATAATGATTTTCACATTATACTATTTTTTTGTCCAGGAACCTAATCCTCCCTTTTTAATGACTTAGAGCACTATAGAAGTGACTTTGTAGGTCCTAGAGAGGAATAGCAATGTAAATACAAATACAGTATCTCACTCAAAATAATCACAACAGTTAAACAATAATAAACTCAGATAAGCAAACTGGTCTATACATAGGTTGAACTGAGAACACATTGGTGATATCTGCTGCTGAAGAAATACTAAGGAAAGTGATAGGGTGATAGGCAATCAATGACATTATACTTCTCCAGTTTGCTTTGTGAGTAAGCATAGATTTCTGTAGCTAAAGAGTGGTTTTGTGTACAAATACCAGGAATTAGTTTCATGTACAGTGTATCAATGCACATATCTTCTATTAATCTTAGGAATTTTCAAAGTACCAGTTAGTTTAATTTCTCTTTTAAAAAAAAAAAAAGAAGGTAACCTCTTGAACTTCAGTAGGGGAACTACTTTACCTAAACTGTTATCTATTCTTTGAAGTGTCATTATTGTGAAAAACAAAATTATATTTTTATTTCTAGTTTCGCAAACTATTCATTTTTTTCCTACTTATACTTGCCTTTTTTTCTCTGCCTTCAGTAGAAAAAGCAAAGAAACAACAAGCCCTCTCTTACTGACTGCTGCATATCACTAAATTCCATATCTTTTAGAGATAGCATCTCAAAAATGTATGTATTTGCCGGAGGCTTTTCCCCTTAGGACATGTCCTTAGCTAGTTCTCTTTTTAAGCATATTTAAATCCTGTTCTGTCCCATGTGATCTGTACAGTAACTCTTACCTCCATTCTTCACATTATTTATTTCCCAGACTGTTCATACTTTTATTCTCAGAATAACCCAAATTGCTAGTTTTTAAAACAAAATAGTAACAACATGACTGATATCTTTTATACATTTGAAATAATTTTTCCTTATAAAAAGTAATCGAACATAACAGTATCCTATTTCTGAATGGCTTTTGCAATTCAGAAAGCAGACATAATATATATATACAGACGATCCAGTAGTTTCTTTTATACACTTAAATGTGCTGAGCCCTTTGACTTCCTAAACAAAGGGATTTTAAGTTCTCATGTTTTCACATGTTGTGTCAATATATTTTATGCAATATATGCATACAAATTAAGAGTAAATACACTGGTTATCCCAAAGGAAGCTTAGGGAAAAAATGATGCAGGATTTAAAAAATACTTTATAGAACTTCTTTTCCCCTCTATGGATGAGCATGTTATGTCATATGAACACTACAGAATAAGGTACCGTAAGCTATCATTTTCATGAGATAAATTTCTAAAATTTCTTGGGGTTATAACTTCAGGCCAGAAGGGACCAGTCATTTGACCACCAAGGGACCACTAGGTTGACCTCCTCTATGACATAAATGATCAATATTTTGTTCAGAAAGCCATAGACTTCAGTTAAACCAAACCCTTCTGTTTCTTAAATATTTTCCTAAGATACATTCTGCTGTGGTCACCTCTTCCTAAATCCACAGCATTGGTGAGGAATTTATATATCGAAATGATTCCGGCTGGCAAACCCCAGTCAGTACTTCAGTGAAAAGCTGAAAATAAAAGCTGGGTAAAGATTCCTTTCTGACCCTGCTAGCCCTGTGTCACAGGTATGTGACCCTAACTATATGAACAAGCAGTGGCAGACATGAGAGGTGTAATTCACTCTCACCTCAAAGATTTTTTTTACCTGCTAGATATCTTTTCACCACAAAACTCAAGCTCTGCTATTTGAGAGATGTCTCAGCGAATGGAGAAACAAAAATAATTAGCCGGTTCTCTACTGGGAGAAAAATGCTGTTAGGCACTGCACATTGCGTCCAGAAGCCTGAAGGCATAAGTTTTATTAAAGTCATTGTACTGAGGCAGATATGAGGCAGAGTATTTGAAAGATGATGCAAGCCATCCTTTTCTTACTGAAGAAAGAGGGATATGCAGAGAGCAGGACAGGCAGTGTAGCTGTCTTGTTTATTCAGACAGTGCTGTGTGAGTACTGTGCACTGTAACTCCTACTTAGTAAGAAGGAAACTGTCTTTCTACTTTATCCTGCATGATTCCCTTTCAGTCAGAGTCATCTGGAGGCAGGGAGATTGCTCCTTTTCTGAAAGCAAATAAGCTTTCTCTCCCTGAAGGACAGGATGGAGCTTGCAGAGAGTCTGCAGCAACAGTGTAGACTGGGAAAATCATGGGGGGAAAAGAGCAAAGTTTGCCTGCTGTAGGAAGCAAGCACTAAGGTGAGCCTTGTATGACCATGGAAGGAAGGAGATTTTGTTCAGGGCCAGCAGTGTATAGTAAAGAATTTATTCAAGTTGCAGACTAAATTTGCTTTCAAGCGTTTTATTTAATCTATCACACTTATTTCTACTTTTTCCATTATTTAAACATTTACCTTTTAAAAATCTATCTTCTGCTCTAAGTAAAGTCTATCTTTAAAGAAGGGGCTCTTTCTATGTCTTTTTGGAGAAGTCACTTCAGCAAAATGGGGACAATTGAGAATCCCTTCAAAGTGAGACTTTGCCTCAAGAAGACTTGGTTGTTTTTTCTATGTTCAAGCTGCTTTGTTCTTCCTCCCTTCCTTTTTTTTTGGGGGGGGGGGGA